>CM035134.1:139346049-139705371 GCA_020205605.1 Panax ginseng | reverse complement strand
ATAGGCGACTCCGGATCTAAGATTGTACTAGACTGAGCTACCAGACTTGGGTTCAAGTTCGAATTAAATAGGGATGTAGGTAGAATGAACAATGTGGGGTCTAGGTCTAGGGCAAGGCTCTTATACAAGATACTTAAATGTAAATGAAATACTGTACTATGATTTAAAATTTAGTTTAGAAATCTTTGTATATTATTTACTATATTGATTGCAGCGAAATCTTTCATAATTGGATTTCATGTTAGTAACTTCTATTTTTTCCTTCCTTTCTTCTTCTTCGTTTCAGATCGAAAATAGAAGAGTTGAGTAAATCAAAAATCAAAAAAGAAAAAGGAGGTTCATGGCCAAGGGGAAGGATGTCCGAATAACCGTTATTTTGGAATGTACCAATTGTATTCGAAACGGTGTTAATAAGGTATCAACGGGTATTTCCAAGTACGTATCATCCGCTGCGTTATCCTTTGCTTTTATCCGCCATCTCCATGGCCGCCAAAAGCCCCGCCTCTCTCGGATATTGAGTGGGTTGACGGGGATCCGGACGAACCTTCCAACAAGCGAGAATAGAAGTTGACCACAAAGCCATCTCTCGTGGGAGGTCGCTCCCATAAGGACATCTCGGGCATGGGAAGGAAAAGCGGCGGACAACCGATCGAATCGGGAGCCTAAGCGGCATTGAGGATGAGTCCAACGGTCGACAAATGGCTTCTATCTACAGTGCTTTCATTATGGATCGGTCGACTTGTCACGATTGATTGCTCACACACAATTAGGTTAAAGGTGCTTGGGGAGGTGATCTCAATTCGCTATCGATATGATGCGGTAGGTTTCTTGATCAGAATGTTAACTTTACTCGCCTGAAAAAAAAAAAAAAAGCGGGAGACCTTTGACTGGCTGGGAGGGATTGGGGTCGCTTTGCTTTAGGACTTTAGTTCAGTAATAAGGCTCAAGACCTCTATTTGGATTTGAAATGGATCAGTAGGGCATCCGTTTACTGGCGTGGGTGGGATTAGCGGTTTTTTCTATTATTTCCTTCAATGGTAGGAAATGCATCCATGGGGTATATGGGAGAAAGCCATCTAAAGAATTACAATTGCTCCTTCGAATCAAAAATCTTGACTCACACATACCGCAGTTGTGTATTCTTGTCAACTCACATAACGCACCTACCAAAGAATAACACGACTATTCTCCACGCTTGGCTTATTTAACGCCTTTGGTTTGCCCAATACAAGAACTACAACCCAACCTAGCTTAAGGCTAAAGTCATGACTACGCCCCGTGAGAGCCCTCTATTTGACTAACATACCCCTCCCCCATACCTTCATATCCAAGTTGGAATGATTTACCTTCTGATTCAAATAATAGCAGATAATGGCGAAGACTTCTTCCCATTTCTTCTTTTATGATTTTATCTACTTGAAATGCTTACGGGTAAGTGCGGAGAGGGTACCCAGGGGACCAAACGAAATGGCATTGAAAGGTCTTCAATTAAAGCTTCGTCCTGGCTAAAGAGAGTAAAGAAAAGCTAAAGGTAAGGATTTTGAGAATATGCAACTCCCCTTTAGTTGTTTTCTGAAATGAGTTCCTCTATTCATTTTACTTATTATGAGTTAGGAATTTCTTTTTATTAAAAACATTTAGGAAGATTGGGGAACTGTCTTAAGCCTGTTCAAGCAAGTGTAACTTTAAAAGTTTAGTTGTATTCAATCAAGACATTTAAAGAATTTATAAAAGTTTAGTGGTATTCAATTATAACTTTTGTAATGTCTTTAAAAGTTAGGTGGTATTGAATTAAGACTTTTATAAAGTCTATAAAAGTATTTTGGTATTCAAAAAGTCATTGATTTTTCAGATTTCTATTAAATGGTAGAGTTTGACAGACTTTAGAAGAAAAGTTATAACTATCAACCCATATCCAAAGTCTAACCTCGTCTCTAAAGACTTCTAAAGACTTTCAAATATTAAACACAAAGGTAGAAATTCAAATCGCCAGTAAAAAAATTGCAGATATTTTATGAAAAATTCAAACGTCGCAAGACTCTTCGGTAAATTTTTAACTTAAAATGAATATAAATTAATCTAATTTTAGAAAATATAATTATTAAAATTATAAACCGTTTATATATTTTTTTTACTAAAATTATTAAAAAATAGATAAATTACACAAACTTTTATTATAGGAATATCTCGTTATGACTTTGAAAAATCAAACAATAAATTTTAATTTTTACTATTATATTAAATTAATTATATATATATATATATATATATATATATATATATATATATATATACGAATCTTGATAAATTCTAAAACTCATCAAAATTAAAAAATAATTAATTAAAAGATGAAAAGCTATTGATTGTTAAAAATTAGTTACGTAACATTTTAATTAATTAATTTCTAACATCATAAATAATAAATGTTCTTATAATAATAAAAAAAGTCAAAGGTCAAACCAAAAAAAAGAGAAAGAACCAAATTGTTTGTTTAATTATAGTGTAGATTTCTAAAATTATAATATCTAATTAAAATAAAATTATACTTATACTTGATGAAATCTAATTACATTTATATTTTAATAAAAAATTAATTATATTTTTTTTCTTCTCAAATTATATTGTCCAAGTCAAAATAAAATTTTATTTAAACAATAGTAATATATTAATATTAAATTATTTTTTTTTTTCATTGTAAATATATGTTATTATATTATTAAATTTTATTGTATTTCTAAAATATATAATTTAATATAGTAATTATTTTTAGCTTTTATTATAATAACTTGAATCATATTATTGCTCAATGCATTATATTTATACCTATATTTATTTTAATAATATTACTGCTTAATATATGCATGGTAAGGTGATTTTCATAATAAAATAGTTTCCTTATTTAAATTTATGTTATCTAAATAATAGTAAAATATTAGTTATACTCAAAATTATATTTATATTTAATATTAGCATCAAATTCGAGCTAGGTACGTAGATGAACTTTTTGAGAATTTTATTTTCTTCTCAAAGTATATTATCCAAGTAGTATTATTTTTTTGTGTGTGAGTATAGATATATTTCAGTAAAAGCAAAAAATTAATATTATGTAAAATAATCTTACTATTTTGATTGTTTCCTTATAAAATTATATAACTAATTCTTGTTTTCTTATAAAATTATATTACTAATTCTTGTTTACCTATGCAAATTTCTAATTTAATGTTTCAATGTCTTGTAGTTCTATTCTCTTTACTTTTGACATGAATTAAATAGATGTATATAAAACAAAATAAATTTTTAACAAAAATTTACTATTAAATAAAAAAATTTGGTGGTGATGGGTAATGAACAAGAGGTAGAGGGTGGTGGTGACTGGTGAGGAGGAGGCTGAGACATGTATAACCACCTCCCATCAGCCAAAATATTAAAATACTTTCAGGGATCCAATCCACATGAATGCTAAAACTAGACTAGATATATGCTAGTTAAACTAAAACGAATTTTGGTACGGTACAGAAGTTCCAGCTTATGAAGTGCCCTAATCTAAACTCTATACACAAAATTGAAAACTCTTAACCCCTAAAATTGAAACCCAAACCCTACACCTCCACTACCATAAAACAAGAAAAGGGAGACTTTATTGAAAAGATGATCAAATCAACTGTTACACCAGATAGCGTTATTTTGCATAGAGAGATAATAGAAAGAAAATGAAGATCATGGATGGAGAGAAGAGAGATGATGGGATAAGAGATTATGGTATGATAATAAAATTATGATTATGATGATATATATATATATATATATATATATATATTGTGCAGTCGATACTAATATCACTAGAAAGTAAAATCATTTTGTGAAAAAAAGAAATTAACAAATAAACTTTTTGTATGGGTTGGGGGAGTAATTGGAAAGTGTTTATTCTATTTGTTCAAGTTAACAAAAACTAAAAGCTGATTAGCTTGAATATCTCAGTTGGTTAGAGCGTGTGGCTGTTAACCACAAGGTCGGAGCCCTCCTTCTAGCGACCATTTTTGACATATAAATACATAAATTTTTCTCAAAAAAGCTGTATAATGTTATTAGCATTCCATACATCCTAGCTCAAATGTCATGAAAAACCTGTTAGCATTAAGGACATCAGCTCATATTAACCCAGCAATCATTTTGCAATTAACAATATATTCTTCAACTGAAAAAATTAAAACTGCAACCGGAATCTATGTTAGTCACAAAATATACCTCATGGAACAGAGCCCTTTACATTGGAAGCGCACGGTTGTTCATTGGCATTGCACCACACAAGGGATTTTGTTTCAAATTTAATCAAGTTATATAGCCACTCATGCAGTGGTTCATCTCGAAATGAAGATACATGCTTACATTTCGAGCATAACATTTCAGGGATGAAGTCTGCTTAATAGGTTGATTCTAAGTAAAACTGCCAAATATGTAAGCAACCAAAACTACTAAAACTCACATTCTTCATAGCCTCATAGGCATGCCATAAAAATTATCCCGACACAAGATTAGTAGAGGGAAATAAACAATGTTGAAGGAAAAATACAAATTATCCATTACCAAACAAGTAGCGTGTTTGAGTTAGCAAGTACAACCAAACAGATCTCAGGCTTTGATTACAAGAAAATAATACAAATAACTGTAGATTCTTTACACTCGTAAGTCTCAGGAAACTCCCACCATGCACTTTCATGCCAAGGAATTCACTTGCAAAATGAGTAATCAAAGAGGATGACTATTCCTGCTAGATCGGGGACTGATCAAGAAAACCATGATTCCACAATAGCAAGTTGTAGCACTGTCTTCAAAATAATGTTCCCCTGTTTTGAACTACTTGCGTGCAACTTCTTGGTAATCTGTGCTTCATTTATCTATCTTCTTTCATTTGCTAGACATCTAGGATTCCAATTTACTAGCAGAAACATTTCTGCCAAGTAGGGAATCATAGACTGTGGAGTCTAGACGGTCAATCATCTTCATGCTGTTACAGAACTTCTCCGCTTTGCCCACATCATTTTTCTCCTCGAAGTATCTCAGAAACATCCTGGTAGTTTCATCAGTTGGAAACCACTTATGTTTCTCCGGATTTTCTTTAGATGCACCCATCTCCAAGTACTTTAAAGCCAAATCTATCTGGCGCTTCTTTATGTAATAGTTCGTTAACGCTTCAAAAGTCCTTAAATTGGGTTTAGCCCCACTTTTCAACATGCTTTCATAAATTAACTCAGCTTCTTCAATCATGTTACGCTTAAGGTAAGATTCTAAGATGACATTTGGAACCCTGACATCGTAGTTTGAGCAATCTGATTCCCACTCTCTGAAACATTTTTCAAGGGCATCTACCTCTCCCAACTTGGAGAGAGCCAAAAGCATGATCAGATAACTAACATTACTGGGCTTTGGAAAAACCAACTTCAAAGAATCCCATGCCCGATTAACCCCCACTAAATTAGATGTTTTTGTGTACAAAGTGATTAGAGTGTGAAAAGCCTCACGATCACGCAGATTTTCTAGTTTTTCCATGTCACTAAGAGCAGCACTGGCCTTTTTGACAACACCTGCATTGACATAAATTGTTGCTAGAATTCCAAAAGTAAACCAATCACACTTTACCTTATTTGTTTTCATCTTCTCGAGAACTCCTTCCACTCCATCTAAATCCTTCAAAGAGGCATAGCTATTCAGCAGCTGATTATAAGTATACAAGTCTGCAGCAATGTTCTTTCGCTCCATTTCTTCTGCTAGTAAAGGAACTTTTTCAGGCTGGTCAATGCTCAAGTAAAAATTTAGCATAATATTATAATTTAAAGTGGACGTAAGATCCAGTTTCTTCATCTCCTCAAAGAGCTTCAAAGCCTGATCTAACTTTTTTTCCTTGCGGTAACAGTTAAGAAGAGCTCCATATGTCTTCTTGGTCTTCGCGGATCCTTGAAGGCTATCAAAGTACTTTTCTGCTGATACTAATCCCTCAATATTGGCAAGAAGATCTATGCGAATGGCACGATCAGCATTGTTCATTTCATACTTGGTTTTTTCCATCCATTCATATATCTATAATAAAAATAGTACTTGTAGAATAAGGGAAAGGTCACAGAGGATAACAATCTAGAAACAACTAAAGTAGGAAATCAACTTTAAGGAACTCAGTTACACTTATTTTGCCAATTACAGAAGATTTCTACTTAGGTCAAAATCAAAATGGGCATAGGTAATTCACAGCATAAACCCCCTAACAAATATTGGAATCAAACATGTCAAACACGAGCACTGCCACATGTTCAAGTCTATTCCCCAACAAATTCACAAGCGTTACATAGCAAAACATAAGTTTCTCCAAGGTTCCCCTAGTTTCCCTCCTAGCCAGTTCCCCCAGGTTCCACTTAGGACCCTAGGATTGAAATGTAATAGTATAGGTTGCACAAAAAAAAAGGAGGGGGGGCATGATACATTTTATTATACATGTACATTTGACCATCTGATTGAGTTTCTCCATTCTTCAATCAAAAAATCTGTCGATCATACACTTGCAATAAAAATTGTGAACTTAACAAATGTGTCCAAGGAATTGGTAAATTTCTACTAGCAGCACATATTAACAAACTTATTTAAGTAGATGGTATACATAGCCTGCACAACTCAATATTTTAAGGATATATTTTTGTTCATCCCTAAATTTATTGAGGCTTTGGTTTAGTATGGCACACAATAAACTTGAGGATATTGTGTTTATTTTATACTACTGTTTGCTCTAAAGAAAAAATGGTTAATGGGGTTGTGGAGCAGAGGGAGTAATGTACAAACACGTTATTACTTGTAAAAAAAATACACATAATTATATACAAATGCTACATATACAAATGATTATCTGGTGAAGTTCAAGTATACATAAATTAAGCCATCAACCACTAAAAAAAGGTATGAAATATTTGCATTACAAAAATTTGTACATCCATTCACCTGGTTGGCTTGGTTGTATTTCTTGAGTTTGCGAAGCAGATGGACATATGCACTGATATCGAACCTCTTAACAGCCTTTCCCTCTTTCACCCAATTGTCTAGAGTGTCGGTGATGTTGGCTTCTGGGTCCCTCACAGCTGACAATTTACGGTACAAAGTCTCTCCTTTCTTTTTCGTCACAGGCTTCGCCGTCTCTGTAACTGTAGAAAAGCATCTCGGTGATGATGCTGTCATTGTTCTGAACATTATCAGACGCCTTGCGCTGATCGCCATTTCTCCTTTTGGTATCAACTCTATTAGGGTTTTAGATGGGGGTTTAGGAAGAACTGAAGAAGAGGCAGGCAAATAAGGTGACTGAATGCTGTCGTTTTGGAAGTGTAAACCTATATATACGGTGAGCTGCTAAATTACCTATTTGCCATAGCAATTTGTTTGTTTCCTCTTAATTCACCTAGCTCAGATTCGGTCGGAAATAAATCTTATTTGATAAAAAAAAATGTCTTTTCATCGTTAAAATAAAAATTTAAATTTAACTATTAAGAGATGCCTCTTAATAATTTATTTAAAATTTATAGACAAAAATAACCTCAATAAATATTGCACTTTTTCAATTTTAAATTTTAAAATCATTCAAATTAAATTTTTAAATAACTTAAAGAGTTAAAATAATAAAATAATATTATTTAGATGTTTTACACTTTAATTATCAAATAATTTTTAGTTTTCTCTTCTTTTTTATTGGGTGGAGGGGTGAGTGGGTCTTTCTCTGTTTTTGCCTAATACACATGTATAAAATGCAAGAGAATCCCTCCCCTTCTCTCTCATTCTTTTTTATCTCCTCTCTTTGAGATAGGAATTTAGATGCATATACAAATATATCCATATATGTATCTAAAAATAAAATTTAATATTTATATCATATTCGGAGGATATAAATATAAAATATGTGTATTCGTATTCGACGAATAATATTCGAATACAGATATAATCTTTATCCATTTTGTACAATATAACAAGGATAATATATCAAATATTCGTCAATTCGTATTCATACTTGTATCTGCATTCGTTCAAAATAAAATTTTAAATCATGACCAAAAATATATTCATTTAATCAAATAATAAAATATATAATCAACTAAATAAAATAATAAAATTAGATATTATATCCATATGTAACTTTTTTATATCATAAAATAACAATAAAAGATGGGTAATGTTTAACATTTTCATATATTATATATCACTATTAAATGATAGCTTTGATTTTTGTATTGAATTTCAACTTTCTTTCCTTACCTCCGGTTATATAAAACTTCTACTTACTTTTTCACTTTTGCATTAATACAGATATACATTTGTACCAAAAGATTGATACGCAATCACTTGATTTGGGGTTCTAGTCTTACCCAAGTGTTTCACTATATATCATCACAAAAATCCCTTTTATTGGTGTGAAAATGTCTGCTCAGATTCAGATGAGCCCTCTGCTATGAACACCACCATCCTGCTGCCACAAAATTCACTGCTTTTGAGAAACCATTTTAAGCACATTCAGAGATGATCCAAAATCCCAAACAACCTGATTGAGATTTCCCAAGCCTATATTTTCACTACTTTCCCCTCTCCTTTTTTTCCCTGGTTTTGTGTTTCTTCAAAACACTTGCCTCCTCAATACATATCCTCTAGTCCATTGGGTGTACCTGAAGAAGCAACAAAATAAGTAGATTTCATATTGCAAGTCCAGCTAGTTGGATAAGTCAATGCAATTGATCCTCCATTTTTGTTTACCTTTTTCATAATATGTTGAGCTATTAACCTTCTCTTCTAATATGACAACTTTTATCCATGCCACCCCTCAAGCTTGTACTCTACCAACAGGACTGTTGAAAAGAAAAATACATCAGAGACTAATAAACAAGAACCAAAAATAAATGCATAATGTGAGAGTGCTTGTGAAGGTAGATTAAATTATGAACCATCAAGCATCCGAGAAACGTAAAGATATTACAAGTGAGTTGAAGGCTCAAATCAGATAAATAATATAAAAGAGTGAATGAATAATATGTTGGTTATGCTTCAAATTTATTGGTTTTATCAAAGTTCCACATTGGTTACTTTGAGAATATTTTTTGTGTATATTAGTAAATGTTGGCTTTGAACTTGTTACTTGGTTGAGGAAATAAAGATGGGTTCGTGCACATGAGGACGGTTAAGAAATTGAGTGTTGTACGCTAGGGATGAACTCGGAAAAAAATTGGACCGAACTGAATACCGATAGTGTACTGAAAATTGGATACCGATATCGGTACCGATTGAACTATAGTATACTGGACCGATTAACCGGTCCGATACCAGATTGGTTTCGGTTTTTACAGGCATTTGCCAGAATTTTAGCACAAACTATTTTCAACCCAAAAACAAGATTTTTAGCCCAAAAACTTTCAGCCCACACCTAAACCCAAACCTAAATACTGACTTACTTGAATTATGGGGCTTAATAAGATAGACCTATTACAGCCCAAACCCAAAATTATAAGCCAAAAATTGGCCCAATTGGTATTTATTGTTACATTGATAATCATTTTATAAGGAAAATCTCCTTAAAATTTTATCAACAAATAGTAAAGGCTTCACTTGGTAGTGTTTTTATAAAGAAAACTTTCTTAAATTTTTATAATCTAATCAATGTGGGACTTAGAAACAAGTTATGTAAGATGGTATCATAAGTTCCCTTATGTGATTTCCTTGGCATTCATTAATGTGTCAATTTAATTTGATGAGAGTCTAAGTTGGTATTTACATTCCAATATTAAATTTACATCCATATATTAAATAATAATAATTTGATTACTTGTTATCTTGAATTCATTATTATATGTAATCATTTTATAAGTAAATTCATTATTATATGTTATCATTTTATAAGAAAAATTTACTTAAAGTTTTAGCAATGGTATTTTTATAAAGAAAACTTTCTTAAATTTTTATAATCTAATCAATGTGGGACTTAAAAACAAGTTATGTAAGATGGTGTCATAAGTTCCCTTATGTAAATTCCTAAATTTATTTACATCCCTATATTAAGTAATAATGTTTTAATTACCTGTAACCTTGAATTTCATTATTACATTGTAATCAATTCTTAAATTCATTATTACATGGTAATCAATTTATAAGAAACATTTCCTTAAAGCTTTACCAATTTAGCCAATATGGGACTTGAAGACTTGGAGACAACCAAATAGGCAAATACTAAGGGCTTCACTTGATAGTAATGTAGTATGCCATCTCTTGTCTAATAAGTCCCACATTGAATGCCCACTACTGCATGTAAGGAAGCCACACCAAATTTCAAAACATCCCACATTGTCTAGCATGATATCTCTTGTCTTACCTCTATTCTATAAATAGAGGAGACTTTCAAGTTAATTTTACATGGTTAGACAAAAAAATATCCCACATTGACTAGTATGCCATCTCTTGTCTTACCTTTATTCTATAAATAGAGGAGATTTTCAAGTTAATTTTACATGGTTAGACAAAAAAGTCTTAAAGAATTGCTCTTATTTTTTAATATATGTCTTACCTTTATTTTATAAATAGAGTACTTTTAAGTTAATTTTACATGGTTAGACAAAAAAGTTTTAAAGAATTGGTCTTTTAAGTTATTTTTTAATATATTATTTAAAATTATTTAAATAACCAATACAATCGGTTCGGTGTTTACCGACCAAGCCAAACACCCTACCGAAACTGGAACCGAAAATCCGGTATGTATCAATTTTGTGTACCGGTACCGAACTGGTTCATATTTGCACCGAACCGATCGGTTCGAACCGGTTCAGTTTACCTATAAACCGAATAAATCAACCATTTTGAACACCCCTAGTGCGCGCGATACGCTCGCGCAGGTGCACCCAGGTAGGTAGCCCATTGTTTTGCTAGAATCACCGTATTTCTTCCTCAACGTTCTTGTTCTATTCTCCTATAAATAGTATACAGTTTCTTCTTCTTTTCTAAACGTAATTTGTTATTCCTATAGACAAATCCACAGCCTTCTTCTGCGAGTACACGCAATTGAGGCTTCGCCGTTGAATCCTGGAGGGTAAACGTCGTGGAGCTCAACTGTACCAAGGTTTATAACCAGTGAGGGTGGAATCACTTTTTAGGACAGTAGCTTTGCTACGCCTTGACTTCCTTCATATACCAGCTAAGTTGTTCCAGTTTTATTCGCCAATTGGTCTTGTTAATACTGCTATATTTTCCAACATAATATACATGAATAGGCCTCAAGACCTAATAGCTTAAGCTTTTGATGGACTAACTTGCAAGGAGGAATAGATGGGTCCAAGAATGTAAGTTGGTCTATCTGACAACTCAGTTAGATTCGTTTCTGTCCAAGAAAGGTAAGTTGTGTTGTTTAGCTGCAAGGTTGTATGGTGGTTCATTTCTTCTACTTCACCATTTTCACCCTCATCTTCGTTATAAACAACCTTAATACCCAACTCTTTTACCTGACCCTGCCAATTTATAATCTTAACGGTTTCCAATGACACAACATTATTAAATCACCATTATATTTCTTAGAACTTGGAAAAGTAGGTTCATATGACCGATTCAGATCCTTGGTCTTATTACTAAGTTCACTCCTTGGACACGTGGAATGTCGTCTCTTATAAGCAAAAACAATACACGCATTCAAGCCTCGAATCCTAGTGTTATTAGAAAGGCAAGGCACTATGAAGGATATTGAGGATGAAACCCTATTTTTAATATCGAACCATCCTAGAAGCTCCGTTCCGGGAAAAGTTGTGCTAAACATCCCAAATTCATACCTGGCATGTGCCACTGAAAATAAATAATGTTAACTTTCAGTCTTTCACACCACACAAACACAAATACACAGAGAAACAGAGAGAGGGAGTACCCATATTTTATCAAAGATATACTCCTTGTTAACGCCAAGATCCATCCACGTGCTCCAATCACCAAAGCACATTCAATCCTACACAGAAACGGTTAAACACCAAAAACTTAATGGCCTAGGCCGTCGAGGATAGCACCGGTATGAGAATAAGTACAGGCTGAAATAAAGTTAACAATGGAGGCTTAATGCTCTAGTGTTGTAAAGTAATAATTTGCATGTACCTTAGAATCAGAGAAAAGCCTTATATTTCTAATGATCTTACCACCTTCATGAAATCCTTCTCCAAATCAGATTAAAGTTCTCACCCAAACAGTAATTCCTTAATCGGACTGCACCAAATCTCTTAGAATTAAGGAATTTTGTTCAAAACCCCAATATCCATATCCAGAGACCAAGTATAATTAGGAACCTTAATCCAAAAATCTCCCGTTTACCAAAACAACCCCTTATCCAAACCCACAAAATAACATATGGATAACAACCCACTGTATTTCTCAGGTCCAAATATGTTTGGCCTAACATTGGCCCTCAGTCTTTATATTTGATGGAAGAGTATTCAAAACATGGCCCGACGAGCAACATTAACCCCAACAAGGCCCAATATCCGAAATATCCAAACATCAGATAGTAATCCAACCTTTCAAATACACCACCCAAACGTCATCATAATACCTATTAATGAG
This sequence comes from Panax ginseng, assembly GCA_020205605.1. Classification (NCBI taxonomy): domain Eukaryota; kingdom Viridiplantae; phylum Streptophyta; class Magnoliopsida; order Apiales; family Araliaceae; genus Panax; species Panax ginseng. Next base: position 139,692,777 of record CM035134.1, on the reverse strand, counting down.
TCGCCCTCAGCATTCGGGGACAGCTGAAAAGACCCAACCATAAATACCCATCTCCTTCCAAATCACAAAGTTTCACCTGTTCATTTCGTAACTCAAAGCACCTTCTCTTACTCTTGCACCAGAAACCATTTTTCTGGCCACCATCTCTCCCCGAAACTCTAACAATGACATCCTCTCAAGCCCCAAAGGACACCCCTTCCGCCTCCATGGAACCTGTCAGTGCAATCCCTCTCTCCACCATCCCAACTCCACCTACAGCCACCGGGGCCACCTTCACCACTCCTCATACCCCCAACCTTAACGATGTAACTACCGATCCCACCAGCCAAACTTCTGCTCAAGCACCTGAACCAACCGAAACTGAACTTTAGAAAGCCCTTCATGAGTACTCTGACGAGACTCGATTCCCCCACGCTAACACTTCATCCCAAATCACTAAAGCAAACTTAGCCATAACCCGGAAACAATACCAAATTCTAGACACCTATCAGCTGAAAGCCCCCGGTCCCACCGACCGAATGTATCACCGAACTGATGGCTGGACTATCATATGCCCTTGACTCTACTGGAAAAAAGTGTTCGATTACCCCTTTACGCCTTCATATTGACCTTAGCCTCCCAGGGTTCATTGGCATCGGTTACGCACAACTAGTACCTAACAATTATATTTTATTCACCTTTAACCTTACTCTTCCTTCTTCAGGCTGGTTCTATTTGGGGCCGAGTCCTCATCCAATTGAAAGAACTCGAAGTCAAGTTGGAACAACATAAACAAGATATCCAACAGCTGACAGCCGCCCTTACCCAAGAAAAGAAGGACCGTGCCGAAATCGCCCTTGCCAACGCCTACCTTCATAATGAAGTTACCACCCTAAAGAAAGATATAACCTCAAAAGAATCCCGGTGCAAAACTACGCTTGCTGAAGCCGAAGTCAAACGTGTCCAAAATGAAAAACTGAAAAAAGACAACCTGGAACTCACTTGCCAGAACACCGTCTTTAAGAACCAAGAAGACAGAGCTCATCAGATGTACTCCACTTTGGAGAAATAATTTGTTCATTACAAAGCATCAGGACCCATTCTGAACAACGAACTAAGGCTTTGAATCACCCAAGAATATCGTATGTCCTCTAAACTAGGCGAAGAAATAACACAAGTATTCTCTGAGGGTTACGAAGCCTGCCGAACCAAGGGCAAAACTAAAATAGCTGAAGTCACTGTGAACCCTTCTCTTCTCGACTCTTCGGAATCGAAAACAGAAAACGAAGATGACTAATCCCTAACTAAAATATTTTACCGCATAACTTGTATACACTTTTATCATTATCAATGAGAACAACTACTGTTTAAGATTCTTATTTCAAACATCTAAAGTGGTATAAAAAGTTCATCCCATCAAACCCTCAAAACAAGTAAATAAACTTTAACACTTGCCAAAAAATAAACACATAAAATCCATACTCGACAACGGGATCTAAACATCAAACAATCTCGTTCACCTCCTAAGGGTCAAACAGATCCCACCAAACACTAAACAATCATGTTCACCTCCTAAGGGTCGAACAGATTCCTCCTAACAACAAATAATCTTGTTCACCTCCGAAGGGTCGAATAGATCCCACCGAACACCAAATAATCATGTTCACCTTCGAAAGGTCGAACAGATCCCACCAAACACCAAACAATCATGTTCACGTCCTAAGGGTCGAACATATTCCACTGAACACCAAATAATCATTTTCACCTCTAAAGGGTTGAACAGATCCCACCGAACACAAAATAATCATGTTCACCTCCGAAAGGTAGAACAGATCCCACCGAACACCACTATTAACCGACCTTGGAAGTATTTCCGAATCTTCCGACTAGCTACTATTAGAGCAATAACGAACTTTTCAAGGTTCATATATGTGACGCCCCCAAAATAGGTCCATTCCATCCAACCCATTATGAGTCGCCAAATACATGGTACAGAAACAACTACAACATCATTAATATAATTGTCGTCAAAATACGACAACACAAATACTGTGAGTTTAAATACAAATATTGTCTTCTAGACAATATCCACACTCAGATAAAATCCTCATTACAATTATTGATACACTATTTTATAAAATAGTGAAGACTGCTAAAATAACTTTCTAGAACCATCACTCCATACCCCGGCTAGATCCTGCTATATTCACCTCCTGAAGAAAAATGAAACAAAAAAGAAAAGGGTGAGCTCAACTAACCCAGTAAAGAATATTATGACTAAGATAATATACAAAAAATTATCCTTAGTCTTCAACAAGGAAAAATCTGATAAAATACAATAGACAACAAGTTTTAGATCAACAACTGCAACGAAAATAATAATTCATTAGAAGAGTTAAGTAGAGAATAAAATCTATTATCATCTATGAATTTAAAAGTCCATCATCAATATTTTATCCCTGTAACATCAATCAATATACATCTTGAATCAAATATTCATCTTTTGCACCACGGGCCAAAGATATTCATTCATATCACCCGGTTGGTCATGTTCATCTCAACACTGCTCATCTTTGCACTACGGGCCAAAGATATTCATCAGTAATCATACATCTTTGCACACTACAGCCAAAGATATTCATCAAGTATCACCATTAAGGGATCGAGGATGATGAAAAATATTTTAGAGAACGAATTCGGTGAGAGCGTAAGGACAAATATTAGGGATTCGTATTTTGCTTTATCCAAATTCAATAATACTCCATAATAACCAAGTGTGAAGTAAAATTCAAAAATAAAGATCAAAACATGGATACAATCAAAGATAGTAACCATAAAAGACATCTGGGACGAAAAGAGCATTTTTCGGTGAATAGTGTCGTATTTGTGAATAGTGTCGTATACGTGAATAGTGTCATATACGTGAATAGTAACCCCGACACAAAAAGGTAGAAATTCCACAATAAAGTTCATAACAATATCTCAGCATAATGATATTGAAGAAAATAATATCATTTAAGAAGAAAATAACATCCCTTACCTCAAAGAAACAAAGATTTGTAATGAAATGTCGGATATGATGCTGAATGAAACTTGTACTGAATAACAACTCTCAAAGTATCTAAATACTCACAAAATACGCTCGATAATATAGAGAGGGAAAGAGAGAAAACTTATATTTCTGGTGTGATTTTCAATTCTAACTTAGCCCTCTATTTAAAGGAAAATGTTAAAGACGTCAAGAAGACTTGACTCTTTACCGATGGTTTTACTTGCTACTATTGCCACCCACCACATTTTAAATAAAATTCAGCACATTTCTTCACCAATCACAAGTGGGACCCACTCAATTCTAGAATTTTCCACCAAAATCATTTATAAACCTAATTTTTGAATCAGTCACCTCTTAAAATTCATAACAAATCATAAATTAATCTTTAACGGTTCAAAATTTGTGGACATATACTCAACTTATATATGTATAACATATCCAAAAATCACAACGATCCAATGGTCGGATTAAAAATTATAACTCACGCAATATATCTCAAGAACACTGGTTTATTTTTAATACCTCCAATTCGACAAAATACTGATAAAACACCTCAACATTAATTCCTTCAATTATAGCAACATAAATAAATCCATCATTTATATCCACATCAAATAAATATTTTCTTATCATATAAATCAATAATTAATTATTCACAAATAATATTACAGAATCACAATTATGAAAACCAGGCCGTTCCCAGGAAAGAGGGTGCTTTCCGATAAGGATTTCTCCTTACTGGCGCGCAATTAGGTGACCAAATCTCTCCTTAGACAGAACTTTCTAGACATTGCCAATAATTCTATCTAATAATATTATTCAAATAATATAAATTATTGATCTGATAATGGGAAATACTGTGCAGTGACAATTATTGAAACAACAATAATATAAAATATCAACACAACAATTATTGATTCAATAAAATAAAATATTGAATAAAGAACATCAGAATAATTATTGAGTGGTGCCTTTTTACGTAAGAATAAATAATTCAAAAAACATCGTGCAATACCGTAAGCTGCCATCATGCAACCACGCCAGACATCAGATTTTAACCACCGATTATTCCAACGGTGTTAATTTGTGAATAACTACGCCTGTAGTTATTTATAAAAACTCAAACTTGTCGTTTTCTTCATCCGACGCTTATTCATGCATGAGGCCCACGAATGGTCGCACTGCCGCATTTAATATTCCCCACAACAAGAATATTCCACGACCAAACGAATATTCCCCGACAAAAATGAATATTTTATAACCACTTGTTTATTTTGTAAAATTTACACATTTCACCCATAACCAAAGTATTATATCAAATTAACTCCTTATTAGTTCAAGATAATAAATAGAAGAAATTCAATTTTATTAAAAAAAAATCGGGGTCTTACAACCTCCCCTCCTTATGAAATTTCGTCCTCGAAATTGACGTACGTACCTGGTGTTTCGAAAAGGTGAGGGTACCTCGCTTTCATTTTTGATTCCAACTCCCATGTCATTTCTTCCATAACATGGTTCCTCCACAAAACCTTGACTTGTGGTATAACCTTTGTTCGTAGGACATGCTCTTTCCTATCCAAGATCTTGACAGGTATCTGCTCGTACGTTAAATCTTCGGCTATCTCGTCTGGTTCTAACGCAATAATGTGGTTTGGGTCGTCCATATATTTACGTAACATCGATACGTGAAAAACGTTATGAACACGCGACATACTTAACGTTAAGGTGAGTCTATAGGCCACAGTTCCTACTCGATCGAGAATTTCAAATAAATTGAAGGTTTGAGCTTTCTTCTCTTCATCGACTCTTACTTCTAGAATAACACCTTCTTGCACCTTCTTCTTTATATTCATCAGCTCCGGTGTGTAGCATGAGCGGTTTTAACTTTATCAATTAAAGTCGATTCTACTCGTATATTTAACATCATAACGTGGGTCCCTAGAGTCTTTAACTCTATCCTTATCATTTGTAAATCGTACAAAATAGGTCTTTTTGTTCAATAATATCCCACTCGCATCGTGCGACGATCTTCTACTCAATGCGCGGCCTACCACGTTCGCTTTTCCAAGATGGTATGGTCGTAACAAGTGTCAAATGAGTCGCTCTTGAGCTCTTGGAAAATCTTTCTCGCATTCCTCGCTCCATACTAATTTTATATCTTTACGAGTCATTTAAGTTAATCGAGAGTAGCGATTCGAGAAAATCCTTCCAATTAATCTCCGATAGTAACCAGATAAGCCTGTAAAGCTAGATATTTCGACATCGACTTAGGTTGCTCTCAACTATGACTCATATCCCAATCTTGGATAACACGTCACAATGGCGCCTATCAAGATACTACTCAAGCATGAATATGACGCCCCCACGGAGAGTCTAGCTTCAAAGCAGCATTCCAAAAAGGAAGTCACCAGATAAAGGCTCGGGTACCAACTTCTATAGTTGGGTTTTTAACTCCTGAAGTTCAATAGGAGCCATTCGATATGAGATTTTAGAAATGGGTTTTGTACCGGGTTCAAAGTCGATACAAAATTTAATATCACACTCTGGGAATTCTTCAAGAAATACGTCAGGAAATTCACTAGCAACAAGAATATCATTCAAATCTGACGTATTTTTTATTTAAATCCATGAAATGGGCTAAGAAAGATTGACATCCGTTTTTCAATAAAGGAATGGCTTTAAGGCTTGATATGAAAGTGTTTGACCTCAATGGTTTGGTTGCTTTGAATTCTCTTAACAGGTTGGTTAGGAATATGAAAACTAACAACCTTACGAAAACAATCAATTTTGGCATTATAAGTAGTTAACCTATCAATCCCTAAAATCACGTCAAATTCAAGAATCTTTTAAGAGATAGTATCAACAGGTAATGTGATTGTGCCTACTTTGATCAAACAAAATTTTTAAACATTGGATGTAACGAAAGTTTCTCCTAACGGAGTTTCAACAAATAAGTCAAAGTCTAATCTCTCAGGAGTTAAGTTCAAACGTTGAGTGTAAGACCCCAGTTTTTATGAATAAAGATGATTTTTCTATAATTATCATCTTTGAATATTATGGAATGAATTTGTTATAATGTTATAGTTGTGGGTAGTATTTATAAATTCTGCAAAGTATACAAGTTGTTATATTATATTCGATTGGTCGGGGAATATTCGTTTTAGCAAGAAATATTCGTACAACGATGCAATCATTAGTGGACCCCACAACAGAATTATTGTCGGATTGAGAAAACGACAAAAATATTTTTATGAAAATAACGGCGGAAGTTTTACCGTTAATATTGTTGAACTACTCGGTAGTAAAAGTACAGTAATACGCGTGGTTACATAGTAGCACACGGTATTGATTATTGATGCTTACGCGAGAAGTCACTCAGTTATACTCAATTATTGCTACAGTAATTGTTGCATCATATCTCTCATATTATTGATTCTATTATTGTCACAGTATCATCTGCATTATATGATATATTATTAAATCAATAATTGAGATGACAAAGTTATTCATATTATTAAATTACAATATTTACAAGGTCTAGAAGTTCTGCCAAAGAGAGGTTTGGTCACCTAATTGCGCGCCAATAGGGAGAAATCCTTATTTGAAATGGAGGCATCAAAGGCCATCCTAGACAAGACAAAACCTGTAGTTCAAGGGAGAGCATTTGTCGTGACCTCCCAGAAAGTAAGGAACCCGAACGAGGTCATCACGGGTAAGCTTATCATAAAATCTAGCGAAGTATATACCTTATTTGATACCGGTTCTACCCATTCTTTTATTTCTCCTACTTGCGCTCAACGTTTAAATTTGACTCCGGAGAAATTGGACTTTGACTTATCTGTTGAAACTCCATTGGGAGAAACCTTCATTACATCCATTGCTTATAAGTCTTGTTTAGTTCAAATCAGACACTTCACATTACCCGTCGATCTTATTTCATTGAAAATACTTGCATTTGACGTAATTCTGTGGATTGATTGGTTAACTACTCATCATGCAAAAAATTGATTGTTTTGTAAGGTTGTTAGCTTTCATACTCCTAATCAACCTATTATGCTAATTCAAGCAACCAAACCATTAAAATCAATCACTATCATCTCAAGCCATAAAGCTATTCGTTTATTGAAAAATGGATGTCAAGCTTTCTTAGCTCATGTCACGGATCTAAATAAAAATACATCAGTTTTGAATGATATTTCTATTGTTAATGAATTTCCTGACGTATTCCCTGAAGAACTTCATGGCCTACCCCCAAAGCGTGAAATTAAATTTTATATCGAGCTTGAACCCAAGATAAAACCTATTTCCAAAGCCCCATATCGAATGGCTCTATTGAACTTCGTGGAGTTAAAGACCCAATCGCAGGAATTGTTAGACATCGGTTTCATTCGTCCCTAGTACTTCTCTTTGGGGGTGCTCCTGCTCTATTCGTGAAAAGAAAGAGACGGAGTATACGACTTTGTATTGATTATCTGGAGTGAACCATGTCACCATCAAAAATAGGTACCCATTACCACGTACGATTTAATTGTTTGACCCGATTGCAAGGCGCCAAATTCTTTTCAAAGATTGATCTTCATTCCGGATATCACCAATTGAAGATTAGAACCGATGACATTCCAAAGACGGCTTTCAAAATTCGGTATGGGCATTATAAATTCCTAGTCATGTCTTTTGGATTGACTAATGCTCCTGCTGCCTTCATGGATATGATGAACCGAGTATTCAAGGAATATTTGGATCACTTTGTGGTCGTCTTTATTGATGATATCCTTATTTATTCCAAAAGCCGTGAAGATCATGAGCAACACTTGAGGCTGATACTCCAAAAGCTTCGTGAATATAAGCTTTATGCCAAGTTGAAGAAATGCGAGTTCTGGCTTAAGGAAGTAGCATTACTTGGGCACGTAGTATCAAGTCATCGAATATCTGTTGACCCAATAAAGATTGAAGCTATTCAAAGTTGGGAGCAACCCAAATCAGTATCTGAAGTACGTAGCTTTCTCGACTTAGCTGGTTATTATCGGAGATTCGTGGAAGGATTTTCTCGAATCGTTACTCCATTAACTCAGCTGACTTAGAAAGATACAAAATTTGGTTGGAGCGAGGAATGTGATAAGAGTTTTCGAGAACTCAAGAGGAGACTCATTTCAGCACCTGTTCTGACAATACCATCTGGCTCGGAGGGATTTGTCATCTACAGTGATGCTTCGGGCAAAGGGTTAGGTTGTGTTCTCATGCAACATGGGAAAGTCATAGCCTATGCCTCACGATAACTCAAAGAATATGAGAGGAATTATCCTACTCATGATCTAGAGTTGGCAGCAGTCGTTTTTGCACTAAAGATTTGGAGACATTACTTGTATAGGGAGAAAGTGGAGATCTTTACGGATCATAAAAGCCTCAAATATTTCTTTACTCAAAAGGAACTCAATATGCGACAGTGACGTTGGCTTGAACTGTTGAAAGATTATGATCATACCATCCTGAAAAAGCGAACGTGGTAGCTGACGCATTAAGTAGAAGATCATATGCGGGTACGAGTGTGATATTGTCAACGCAAAGGCCCATTTTGTATGACTTGCAAAGGATGGAGATAGAGATAAAGACTCCAGAGACCCACGTGATGATGGCGAATATACGAGTAGAACTGACTTTAATCGATAAAGTTAAAGCTGCTCAAGCTACAGACCTGGATCTGATGTGTATGAGGAAGAAAGTGCAAGAAGGTGCTATGTCGGAAGCAAGAATTGATGAAGAAGGAATAATTCGAGTCAACTCCAGACTTTGTATTCCTAACGACCCTGATTTAAAGTATAAAATCATGATGGAGGCGCACAACACAGCGTTTGCAATCCATCTTAGGAGTACTAAAATGTATCATGATCTTCGACATACATTTTGGTGGGGCAATATGAAGAGAGAGATAGCGCTATTTATCTCAAGGTGTCTAATGTGTCAACGAGTCAAGGCGGAGCATCAAGTACCAAAAGGTCCATTACAACCACTTGAAATTCCAGAATGGAAGTAGGAGCACATTACCATGGATTTCGTTACTGGTCTATTCGATATTGGAGATCATGTGTTGTTACGTGTTGCTCCATGAAAAGGAGTTATGAGATTTGGAAAGAGAGGAAAGCTCAATCCTCGATTCATTGGCCCATTTTTAATCCTCGATCGAGTAGGAACTGTGGCGTATAGACCCGCTTTACCGCCAAGTATGTCTCGTGTTCATATCGTTTTTCACATATCCATGTTACGTAAATATGTGGAAGACACGAACCACATTATTGAGTTAGAACCAGACGAAATAGCGGAAGATTTGACGTATGAAGAGGTTCCTGTTCAAATCTTGGATAAGAAGGAACATATTCTACGCTCCAAGGTTATACCTCAAGTCAAAGTTTTGTGGAGAAACCACAATGTTGAGGAAATGACCTAGGAGTTAGAATCTGAAATGAAATCAAGGTATCCTTACCTCTTCGATATACCAATTCACGCACCCTAATTTCGAGGGCTGAAATTTCATAAGAAGGGAGGTCAGTAAGACCCAGCTTTTTATGAATAAAGATGATTTTCTATAATTATCATTTTTGAATATTATGGAATGAATTTGTTATAATGTTATAGTTGTGGGTAGTATTTATAAATTTCGCAAAGTATGCAAGTTGTTATATTATATTCGATTGGCTCTGGGAATATTCGCTTTAGCAAGAAATATTCGTATAACCACAAGAATCATTGGTGGACCCTAATGTAATTATTATCGGATTGAGAAAACGACAAAATATTTTTTATGAAAATAACGGCGGAAGTTTTACCGTTAATCTTGTTGAACTACTCGGTGGTAAAAACAAAGAATACGCGTGGTTGCATAAGAAAGACACTCAGTATTGATTATTGATGCTTACGCCGAGAAGTCACTCGATTATACTCAATTATTGCTACAGTAATTATTGCATCATATCTCTCATATTATTGATTCGATTATTGTCACAGTATCATCTGCATTATATGATATATTATTAAATCAATAATTGAGACGACAAAGTTAATCATATTATTAAATTGTAATATTTACAATGTCTAGAAGTTCTGCCAAGGAGAGATTTGGTCACCTAATTGCACGCCAATAGGGAGAAATCCTTATTGGAAAGCCCCATCTTTCCTGGGAATGACCTGGTTGTTAAATATTGTAAGTTATAATATTAATGATGAATAAGTTCGTGTTGATTAAAGATGAATTTGATAGTTCCATTGTGTTGGGATTATTAGTGTTAGTGGAAATCGACATTTATTCCGATGATAATTGATGTATGAGGGTTATATTGATAAATCAGGGAATTTATCAGATAAATGAGCAGTTAATTGCTACTAATTCACATGCTTATATAACTATTTGTTCACATGTGTGTACTATTGAATCACATTCTTATACTATTAGGGGAGTTGGTGCAAGATTGATAATACTTGCATGATTAAATTAAAGATGGAGGTACTATACCGTAATTTGTATTTTCACATGATTATAACTATTGATTCACATGATTGAATAATTGATTCACATTATTTACTATTAGGGGAGGTGGTGCAAGTTTGATAATACTTGCAGGACTAAATTAAAAATAAAAGAAAAGTTGGGGGTATTGTACTGTAATTTTTGAGCCACAAAACGTGCAATTATCGAAACTATATTTTTCTATAAATAGAAGCTCATTCTTCTTTCATTTCTCACCAATTCACTAAAGCTATAGAGCAATTATTATAGAGAGAAATTATAGAGAGAAGTTTATAGAGAGAAAATCTATGAAGAAGAGAAGTTCTGCCACCTCACTATTCCAAAGATCCAGTTTCTTCCGAGGTAAGGGTATTATTCCTTTTGTAGTCATGAAGAGAACTTCATTATTCCATTCTTTATTATTCATTGAATAACTCAGATACGCTGTGAGCTACCCTATACTTGGTGAAATTCTTTCGTTATTTCATTCTTTATTGTTCGTTGGAATATCCTCATCATGCGTTTTACGGACCTTTCTAAAATCTTTATTATTCTATTGGAATAACTCGCATGTAAGGTCTATCGCATGCCCGGTGATTTCTTTTGTTATTCCATTCTTTATTATACTCAGTTGGTTAAAGTTTTAACTTCTATAATCCATGAAATTAGTGGAATATCCTTGATATTTGCACTTCATCCAGTATCTTTTCATGGAAATATTCTTCTGAGCATTCTTGAATTTTACTCTACAAAGAAATATCATGTTGACAATTTGGACGTTATTAGTTCTTGGTTAAATTAATTCTTGAACTTGTTTTATTGAATTCTTATAACATTTTCATCATCCTCATGTTTATATTATGTTGAAAGTCATCTCGTATTCAGAGTGCATAGATGGACTTGGTATGATGATTATGACTGTGGATTATTCGGTATAATCATGACCGTAATGTTATAAATGATGCGGTAAAAGTCCTCATTGGCCCGTAGTGCATTGATGGACAGTTGTTGGCATGACCATGACCATGACCATTTATGAATACACGAATATCCTTGGCCCGTAGTGCATGGATAATTTGTGGTCGTGACCCTAATGAATATCCTTGACCGTAGTGCAGGGATGATGTGGATTATTTATTAAGCTAAGTCTCAGCAATAAAAAGTGATGAAAAACTTTTTTAAATCATAAAAGATAGTAGATTTTATTCTCTACTTGACTCTTTTAATGGATTGCTTGAATACGTTATCGAATAATTTGGATTTTTTCTGTAGTCATGCGTACTAATTCTGGTCCCAACAACGTTGCTTCTCCCACCTAGTCCCAGCATACTGGAGAACGACACTTGCGTCCATACAACACCTCGAATGGAGCCATGCCTATACTTGCTTGATAACTGTTGTTGTAGGAGAATTCCACCAGTGGCAAGTACCTATCCCAACTTCCTTTGAAATCTAGGACACAGAGTCTTAATAGATCTTCAAGGGTTTGAATAGTCCTTTCCGATTGCCCGTCCGTTTGAGGATGGTATGCTGAACTAAATCGTAAATTCGTGCCCATAGCTTTATGTAAGCTAACCCAAAATCTTGAAGTTAATCTCTGGTGACGAGCTGAAACTATGGATACTGGCATGCCATGCAATCTCACAATCTAATTCACGTATATACGAGCAAGACGTTCAAGGTAATAAGTCTCACGTATAGGCAAGAAATGAGCAGACTTGGTTAATCTATCAACAATAACCCAAATCGCATTTATACCTTGAGAAACCTTGGGAAGACCCGTAACGAAATCCATAGTAATGTGTTCCCACTTCCATTTCAGAATCTCAAGTGGTTGCAATGGACCTTTTGGTAATTGATGCTCCTCATTTACACGTTGACAAGTTAAACACCTCGAGATAAACTCCGCGATCTCTCTCTTCATATTGTTCCACCAAAATGTATGTCGAATATCATGATACATTTTGGTACTCCCAGGATGGATTGAAAACGGGGTGTTGTGTGCCTCCATCATGATTCTATGCTTCATCGATTCTTGCTTCTGGAATAGCACCTTCTTGCACTTTCTTCTTCTTATGATCGCATCCCCTGTGTCCGTAGCTTGAGTAAAGCTTTAACTTTATCGATTAAAAAGTCGGTTCTACTCGTATATTCGCCATCATCACGTGGGTCCCCAGAGTCTTTAATTCTATCTCCATCCTTTGCAAGTCATACAAAATGGGCCTTTCGTTGACAATATCGCTTTTCGTACTCGCAAGATATGATCTTACTCACTCAACGCGCTACCATCGCTGCGTTCTCTTTTTCAAGATGGTATTGAATAGTGTGATCGTAATCTTTCAACAGCTCAAGCCAACGTCGTTGCCGCATGTTGAGTTCTTTTTGGGTGAAGAAATATTTGAGGCTTTTATAATCCATATAGATCTCCACTTTCTCCCCATAAAAGTAGCGTCTCCATATCTTCAACGCGAAAACGACTGCTACCAAGTCTAGATCATGAGTAGGATAATTCCTCTCATATTCTTTGAGTTGTCGCGAGGCATAGGCTATGACTTTCCCATGTTGCATGAGAAAACATCCTAACCCTTTGCCTGAAGCATCGCTGTAGATAACAAATCCATCCGAATCAGATGGTATTGCGTAAGCAGTGCCGAAATGAGTCTCTCTCGAGCTCTTGAAAACTCTTTTCGCATTCCTCGCTCCCATACTTAATTTTGTATCTTTCCGAAGTCAAATCGAAGTTATCTGAGTAGCGATTCGAGAAAATCCTTCCACGAATCTCCGATAATAACCAGCTAAGCCCAGAAAGCTACGCACTTCGGTCACCGAATTCGGTTGCTCCCAACTTTGTATTGCTTCAATCTTCACCAGGTCAAGAGATACTCCATGTTTTGACACCACGTGCCCAAGGAATGCTACTTCCTCAAGCCAGAACTCGCATTTCTTCAGCTTGACATATAGCTTGTTTTCACGAAGCCTTTCTAGTATCAGCTTCAAATGGTGCTCATGATCTTCACGGCTTTTGGAATAAATGAGGATGTCATCAATAAAGACAACAACGAACTGATCCAAATATTCCTTGAATACTCGGTTCATCATATCCATGAAAGCAGCAGGAGCATTATTCAATCCAAAATACATGACTAAGAATTCATAATGCTCGCATCAGGAGTTTCAAGGCGATCTTTGGAATATCCTCGTTTTAATCTTCAATTGATGGTATCCGTAAGCGAAGGTCGATCTTTGAAAAGAATTGTGCTCTTTTGTAATCGGGTCAAACGGGTCATCAATGCGAGGTAGCGAATACCTATTATTTGATGGTGACATGGTTTAATTCTCGAGAGTCAATATTAAAGTCCTATACTCCCCGCCTTTCTTCTTTTACTGAATAAAACAGAGCACCCCAAGGAGATGTACTTAGAGGCGAATGAAACCGATGTCTAATAACCTCTGTAGTTGGACTTTTAAATCTCAAGTTCAATAGAGCCATTCGATATGGGATTTTAGAAATGGGTTTTGTACCCGGTTCAAGGTCAATAAAGAATTCAACATCACGTTCTGGGGGTAGACTGGGAAGTTCTTCAGGAAATACATCAGGAAATTCTCTAACAACAGAAATATTATTCAAATTATTTAAATCCATAATATGGGCTAAGAAAGCTTGACATCCGTTTTTCAATAAACGAATAGCTTTGTGGCTTGATATGACAGTGACTGATTTTAGTGGTTTAGTTTCTTGAATTCACATAACAGGTTGGTTGGGAATATGAAAACTAACAACCTTACGAAAACAATCAATTTTGGCATAATGAGTGGTTAACCAATCAATTCCTAAAATCACATCAAAAGCAAGTATTTTTAAAGAGATAAGATCAACCAGTAATGTGATAGTGCCAACTTGGATCAAGTAAGATTTATAAACTGTAGATGTAACGAAGGTTTCACCCAACAGAGTTTCAACTGATAAGTTAAAATCCAATTTCTCCGGAGTCAAGTTTAAACGTTGAGCGCAAGTAGGAGAGATAAAAGAATGTGTAGAACCAGTATTTAGTAAGGTATAAACTTCGTAAGAGTTTATGATAAGCTTACCCATGATCACCTCGTTCGGGTTCCTTACGTTTTGGCCGGTCACGACAAACGCTCTTCCAGGAACCGTTGATTTTGACTTATCCGTGACAGCCTTTGGAGTCATCATCCCCGCTGAACTTGGTTTTGCTACAGAACACTCTCGAACTATGTGACCCTCCTTTCCACAATTATAACATACCTTGGATTGTTGTGGGCAGTTTGGGCTGATATGTCCCTCTTTCCCGCATTTATAACACACGACCGATGGTCGTTCTCCTCCCCTAGCAACAGTTGATGCTGGTGTTGCTGCTGATGTCTTCCCATCATTGTTGAATCTCCTTTTTTTTTAAATTTCCACTAGACTCACCTCTTCTATTATCATGGCCACGATTACCACCCGAGTGGTTACCGCTTTTATCTGTATTCTTCCTCCTCATTTGGTTATCATCGCTCCGATGATGGCTGGCCACACCGCATATGACCTCGGTTGTGATCCCTCGGTTGAGTATACTCATTATCTCACTCTAATAATTGAGCCCTGTTGACAACATCTGAATATAGAGAAAATTTATGAGAGATAAGGTATTGACGAATCTTGGGTTTTAGACCTCTCAGAAACATCCGCGTCATACGTTCCTCATTTTCTACCAAATGAGGTGCAAACCTGGATAACTCCGCAAACTTCTCCTCGTACTGAGACACCGTCATGTTGTTCTGTTCTAGTCTAATAAACTCTATCTCCTTTATATGACGAATACTTTTAGGAAAGTACTTGTCATTGAACAGTTTCTGAAATCTTTCCCAAGACATGTTGAGTGCGGCTAGCTGGGTACGCTTCACAGATTCCCACCAGTAATCTGCCTCTCCACGGAACATAAAGTTGGCGAATGAAACCTTCTATTCCTCCGTGCATCCCAAGACATCGAATATCTTGGTAATTTGCTTGACCCACGTTTCCGCCTTAATCGGATCGGGCTTTCCCCAGAAATCTGGTGGTCCCAATTCCTTGAATCGCTTCATTTGATGATGAATCGCTAGCATTACTATCACTTCCACCCGTATTTTGTACACGAGTCTCCCTCGTCTGATTTTGCATGAACTAAAAAAAGCTCCTAAACATTCCATCATTCATTGTTTACTCGGTAGCATTGTTTACAGGAGGAATATTGCCTTCTTGTTGCACGTTTTCCTGGTTTATGACTAAAGGTTGTTCCACAGTCTCATACACTCCATTGTTAACGTTCTCAGTAGCCATTCTTAAATACTACCATAAAACAAGGGTTAATTAAATAAATTATCATATCACATAATATCCATATATTATGACTGACCAACAAATAAGCTTAGATAGGACACACTAGCGAAGGATTTACTCATCTCTCCCCTCCTAGTTCTATTCCCCGATCTCCGCCAGAGACCATATCCCTAAGCTTTGATACCAACTGTGACGCCCCCAAAATAGGTATACAACACCCATTCGAAGTCGCCAAATACATGGTAAGAAAGCAAACTACAACTTCAATAATACAATTGTCGTGCAAAATACGACACAACACATCTGTGAGTTTAAATACAAATATTGTCTTACAGACAATATCAACACTCAAATAAGTCCTCATTATAATTATTCACACACTATTTTACGAAATAGTGAGGATCGCTAAAACATCTTTCTAGAACCATCACTCCATACCCCGACTCCATCCTCGCTATGTTCTCACCTCCGAGAAGAAAAATGGAACAAAAGGAAAAGGGTGAGCTTAACTAGCCCTAGAAGAAGAATATTATGACTAAGATAATATACAACAAATTATCATTAGTCTTCAATAGGAAAAATCTAATAAAAATAATAGATAACAAGTTTTAGATCAAAGCTGCGGTGAAACAACAATCCATTAAAAGAGTCAAGTAGAGAGAATGAGTTCTACTATCTTCTAAGATTTAAAAGTCCATCATCAATATTTTATCCCTCAGAATAACAATCAATATACATCTTTGCACCACTGAGGCCAAAGATATTCATTTTGTATCACCGGTTGGTCATGTTCATCTCAACACTGCTCATCTTTGCACTTTCACAGGCGTAAGATATTCATCGATTAATCATTCATCTTTCCACTACAGGCCCAAAGATTTTCAATAATATAATCATTAGGGATTGAGGATGATGAAAACATTTTAGAGAACGAATCCAGTGAGGCAGAAGGACAAATATTAGGGATTCGTGTTACAGTTTATCCAAGATCACTAATACTTCATAATAACCAATTTTGAAGCAGAATTCGAAAATAAAGATCAAAACATGGATACAATCAAAGATAGTAACCAAAATAGACATCTTGGACAAAAAGGAAAATTTTCATTTTTCGGTGAATAGTGTCGTATTTGTGAATAGTGCCGTATACGTGAATAGTAACCCTGACACAAAAAGTTCCAAATTTGATTTAAAAGTTCAAACCAATATTTCGGCATAATGATATTGAAGAAAATAATATCATTTAAGAAGAAAATAACATCCCTTACCTCAAAGAAATAGTACTTGGAATAAAAAGGCGGAAGTGATCTTTGAATGAAACTTATCTTTGAAAGAACTCTCAAGTATCTAAATACTCACAAAATACGCTCGATAATATAGAGAGAAAGGAGAAAGCTTATGTTTCGGTGTGATTTTTAATTCTAATTTAGCCTCAGATTTATAGAAAAATGTTAGTACGCAAAGCAGACTTGACTTGCTACCACGATGGCTTTACTCGCTACTATTGCCACCTACCACATTTGAAATAAAATTTGACACATTTTCACTAACCACAAATGGGGCCCACTCAATTCTAGAATTTTTCACCAAAATCATTTATAAATCTAATTTTCGAATCAGTCACCTCTTAAAATTCAGAACAAATCATTCGTTCATTTTTAACGGTTCAAAATTTTTGGACATATACTCAACTTATATATGTATAACATATCCAAAAATCACAACGATCCAATGGTCGGATTAAAAACTATAACTCACGCAATATATCATAAAAATATCGATTTGATTTTTAATACCTCCATTCACAGCAAAAATACTGATAAAACACCTCAACATTAATTCCTTCAATTATAACCACATAAAATAAATAAATCTATCATTTATATCCGCATCAAATAAATATTTCCTTATCATATAAATCAATAATTAATTATTCACAAATAATATTACAGAATCACAATTATGACAACTAGGCCGTTTCCAGGAAAGAGGGGGCTTTCCGATAAGGATTTCTCCTTACTAGCGCGGAATTAAATGACCAAACCACTCCTTGACAGAACTTTCTAGACATTTCCAATAATGCTATCTAATAATATTATTCAAATAATATGAATATTGATCGATAATGGGAAATCATGCGTTGACAATTATTGAAACAACAATAATATAAAATATCAATGCAAAGAATTATTGAATCAATAAAATAAAATATTGAAGCAAGAATTATCGTAACAATTATTGAGTAGTGCTTTCTTATTTACGAATCAATAATTCAACAATATCTGTAATCTGGTGCCATCCAATGCAACCATGCGTATTCGTATTTTAACCACTGGTATTCCAACAAGAGTGTTAGCGGTAACAATTACGTCGTTATTTATAAAAACTCAAACTTTATCATTTTCTTCATCAAGACAGGTTATTACATTATGGGGCCCACAATTGATTTGCGCCATCGCATACGGATATTTAAGCAAAAAAAGAATATTCCACGACCAAACGAATATTCCCCGACAAAAGAAATATTTTATAACTACTTGCTTATTTTGTAAAATTTGCACATTTCACCCATAACCAAAGTATTATATCAAATTAACACCTTATTAATTTAGAATAATGAATAGAGAAAATTCAATTTTATTTATAATAAGTTGGGGTCTTACATTGTATCTGAATTTTGTACCATGTATTTGACGACTCAGAATAGGTCATGTATACCTATTTTGGGGGCGTCACAGTTGGTATCCAGAAACCGCCGACTTTGTTTTATCCGTATCCGCCTTTGGTGCCACCGTCCCTGCTGGACTTGATTTCGCTACAGGATAAAATCGAGCTATGTGACCATCTTTTCCACAACTAAAACATACTTTGGAAGTCTGTGAACAGTTTGGACTTATATGTCCCTCCTCTCCGCATCTATAGCATCTAATTGGCGGTCGTTCTCCTCCCTTAGAATTTGTTGCTGGTGCTGATGCTGGCGTCTTCCCGTCTCGTTAAATCTTCTCTTCTTGAAATTATCATTTGAATTATTTCTTCTATTATCTTGGCCATGATTACCACCGAAGTGGTTACCATTTCTGGCATGATAATTTCCTCCACGATGGATATCATCGCTCCGATGACTGTTGTCACCGGTATGACCTTGGTTGTTGTCCCTCGGTTGAACATACTCACTATCTTGCTCTAATAACTGAGCTCTGTTGACAACATCTGAATACAAAAAAATTTATGAGAGATAAGGTATTGACGAATCTCGGGTTTCAGACCTCTCAGAAACATCCTCGTCATACGTTCCTCATTTTTTACCAAATGAGGTGCAAACCTAGATAACTCAGCGAACTTCGCCTCGTACTGGGATACCTTCATGTTGTTTTGTTCCATTCTAATAAACTCTACCTCCTTCATATGACGAATACTTTCAGGAAAGTACTTGTTATTGAATAGTTTCTGAAACATTTCCCAAGATATATTGAGTGCGGCTAGTTGGGTACGCTTCACATGCCTCACCACGGAACATAAAGGTGGCGAATGGAACCTTCTGTTCCTATGTGCAGCCCAAGACATCGAATATCTTGGTAATTTGCTTAACCCACATTTCCGCCTTAATCGGATCGGGCTTTCCCCAGAAATCTATTGGTCCTAACTCCTTGAACTACTTGGCTGTGACAAACCGCGCGTTGCTATCATTTCCACCCGTATTTTGTACACGAGTCCCCTTCGTCTGATTTTGCATGAACTGCAAAAAGCTTCTAAACATCGTATCGTTCATCGTTTGCTCGGTAGTGTTGTTTACAGGAGGAATATTGTCATCCTGTTGCACATTCTCCTGATTGGTGACTAAAGGTGTTTCCATAGTCTCATACACTCCATTGTTAACGTTCTCAGCTGCCATTCTTAAATACTGTCATAAAACAAGGGTTAATTAAACAAATTAACATATCACATAACATCCCTATATTATGACCGACCAACAAATAAGCTTAGGTAGGACACACTAGCGAATGATTCATCCGTCTCTCCCCTCCTAGTTCTAGTCTCACATCTCAGCCAGGGATCATATCCCTAAGCTTTGATACCAACTGTGACGCCCCCAAAATAGGTCCATTCCATCCAACCCATTCTGAGTCGCCAAATACATGGTACAGAAACAACTACAACATCATTAATACAATTGTCGTGCAAAATAAGACAACATAAATATTGTGAGTTTAAATACAAATATTGTCTTCTAGACAATATCCACACTCAGATAAAATCCTCATTATAATTATTGATACACTATTTTAAAAAATAGTGAAGACTGCTAAAATAACTTTCTAGAACCATCACTCCATACCCCGGCTAGATCATGCTATATTCTCACCTCCTGAAGAAAAATAGAACAAAAAGGAAAAGGGTGAGCTCAACTATCCCAGTAAAGAATATTATGACTAAGATAATATACAACAAATTATCCTTAGTCTTCAACAGGAAAAAATTTGATAGAATACAATAGACAACAAGTTTTAGATCAACAACTGCAGCAGAAAAAACAATTCATTAGAAGAGTTAAGTAGAGAATAAAATCTACTATCATCTATGAATTTAAAAATCCATCATCAATATTTTATCCCTGTAACATCAATCAATATACATCTTAAATCAACTATTCATCTTTGCACTACGGGCCAAAGATATTCATTTGTATCACCAGTTAGTCATGTTCATCTCAACACCTGTTCATCTTTGCACTACGGGCCAAAGATATTAATCAGGTAATCATACATCTTTGCACTATAGGCCAAAGATATTCATCAAGTATCACCATTAAGGATTGAGGATGATGAAAAACATTTTAGAGAACGAATCCAGTTAGACAGAAGGACAAATATTAGGGATTCATATTTTGCTTTATCCAAATTCAATAATACTCCATAATAACCAAGTGTGAAGTAGAATTCAAAAATAAAGATCAAAACATGGATACAATCAAAGATAGTAACCATAAAAGACATCTGGGACAAAAAAGAGAAAATTTCATTTTTCAATGAATAGTGTTGTATTTGTGAATAGTGTCGTATACGTGAATAGTGCCATATACGTGAATAGTAACCCCGACACAAAAAGGTAGAAATTCCATAATAAAATTCATAAAAATATCTCAGCATAATGATATTGAAGAAAATAATATCATTTAAGAAGAAAATAACATCCCTTACCTCAAAGAAAAAAGATTGCCTTGAATGAAATGCTCTGGATATGATCTTTGAATGAAACTTGTACTGAATAACAACTCTCAAAGTATCTAAATACTCACAAAATACGCTCGATAATATAGAGAGAGAAAGAGAGAAAACTTGTGTTTTTGGTGTGATTTTCAATTCTAACTTAGCCCTCTATTTATAGGAAAATGTTAGCACGCCGAATAAGACTTGACCTACTACCTGATGGCTTTACCTGCTACTATTGCCACCCACCACATTTGAAATAAAATTCAGCATATTTCTTCACCAACCACAAATGGGGCCCACTCAATTCTAGAATTTTTCACCAAAATCATTTATAAACCTAATTTTTGAATCAGTCACCTCTTAAAATTCATAACAAATCATAAATTAATTTTTAACGGTTCAAAAGTTGTGGACATATACTCAACTTATATATCTATAACATATCCAAAAATCACAACGATCCAATGGTCGGATTAAAAATTATAACTCATGCAATATATCTCAAGAACACTGGTTTATTTTTAATACCTTCAATCCAATGGTCGGATTTCTCCTTATTGGCGCGCAATTAGGTGATCAAACCTCTCCTTAGACAGAACTTTCTAGACATTGCCAATAATGCTATCTAATAATATTATTCAAATAATATGAATTATTGATCTGATAATGGGAAATACTGTGCAGTGACAATTATTGAAACAACAATAATATAAAATATCAACACAACAATTATTGAATCAATAAAATAAAATATTGAATAGTAAATACTGTAATAATTATTGAGTAGTTCCTTCTTACGTAAGAATCAATAATTCAAAAATACTGTGCAATACCGTAAGAATCAATTCGGGGTCTTACAGTATACCTTGTTTCTGCATCCCTTAGGGCATCGTTCATGTAGTAAATCGGGTGCTGCTTACCCCCAATCTCCCTCACCAAAACTGCTCCCACAACCAACGAACTTACCGCCAAATACAAGCACAAAGGCCCAATAGGAACTGACTTCACCAACAAAGGAGCCGAAGACAAATACATCTTTACCCACTGAAAGGCGTCCTCACATTTCGAAGTCCACTGGAAATTCTTCGCATCCTTCGGCCTTTTTAACGTATCACACTACAAAAAAACAGGTCATTGCCGACGGGCTATGCCGTCGCCAATGACACTATTGTCGTCGGCAATGAGGTCATTGGCGACGGCAGAGTCCGTCGCCGTATGGGTCGTCGCCCCTGGCTCCCGTCGCTCGCCGTCGGCAAGATTGTCATTCCCGACGGGATCATTGGCGTCGGCTAGCCGTCGTCCATGATGTATTGGCGACGACATTGGCGACGAACAAACCGTCAGTAATGGTTATCTCAAAAAAATAAAAAATAGTCATTGCCGACGGCATGGCCGTCGCCAATGACTTTCCACTCCCCGTCGCCAATGAGGTTTTTAGAAAAAAAAATTTAAAAATTGCAAAATACCCCTGTTCATTTACATATACATAATTATACCTGTAATAAACTAAAGAAAAATAAATAATTCTTCACGAACGCATATCAATAACAATAATAGCTTTTGCTATATTAACCATCAAATATATAAACAATGTAATGACTTATAGATAAAAGTTGTACGATGTAAATACAAAATGTAATCATAAACAATCAATATAGTTAGATACATATACCATCAACCTAACTGAGATACTAAACTCTAAATACAGATAACTCAAAAGTTGTATAAATATACATATATGAAAGTCAAAATATAAACAAAATGGGTACTACAACCCAAGATTAGGAATGTCGGTATCATCATCGCCACCGGTCCCACTGTTGGTCCCACCACCATCCCACCTCCTCCCTTCGACGACTATCTACGTCGCACCTCAATAGTCTCATCATCAAGATCGGCCCTACGCATCATCACCATCTCCACCACGGGCATCGCGTGTGTCGCATGACCTCTACCCGCCGAAGTCTCATCAACAAGACCCTACAAAATTAAAATATTAATAACGAATTCGAAAATAGAGCATATTTAAATTAGTTTTGTTTATGTTCTTCAAGTGTTGTTGAGTTTTGCAAACTGTGCGATAACTCGGTCTCCGTATGTCAAAATCGAGTTCCGTAAGTTTTAACGCGTGTCTAATACCTACACGATGCTAAGTGTACATTTGTGTGGCATTTGGACGACCGAGGCGGGTTTTGGGCTCTTTTTTGGCTTTTTGCCTAAGTGTTGGCAAGTTTTGCAAACTGGGCGATAACTCAGATTCTGTATATCAGAATCGAGTCCCGTAAGTTGTAACACGTGTCTAATACCTACGCGGTGCTATGTGTGTGTTTGCGTGACATTTGGACCACCGAGGCGGGTTTTGGGCTCTTTTTCGGCTTTTTACCTAAGTGTTGTTGAGTTTTGCAAACTGGGCGATAACTCGAATTTTGTATATTGGAATCAAGTCCCGTAAGTTCTAATACGTGTCTAATACCTAAGTGGTGCTATGTGTGTGTTTGCATGGCGTTTAGACGACTGAGGTGGGTTTTGGGCTCTTTTTCAGCTTTTTGCCTAAGTGTTGGTGAGTTTTGCAAATTGGGCGATAAATCGGCTTTCGTATATCGGAATTGAGTCCCGTAAGTTCTAACGTGTGTCTAATACCTACGTGGTACTATGTGTGTGCTTGCGTGGATTTTTGACGACCGAGGTGGGTTTTGGGCTCTTTTTTGACTTTTTGCCTAAGTGTTGGCGAGTTTTGCTAACTGGGCGATAACTCGGATTCCGTATATCAGAATCGAGTCCCATAAGTTGTAATGCATGTCTAATACCTACGCGGTGCTATGTGTGTGTTTGTGTGGCGTTTGGACGACCGAGGTGGGTTTTAACACCTCTAATACCCTACGTTCCATCCAATTTCGATCAACAGACATCTCGGACAACTGTCTGCTATATATATATGGAAAATTAGACAAAGACAATCAAGTCTCCAAGTTAATGTATATGCAAGCTTATGAGTTTCCTAACTTCATCTCCCACTCTAACGAGTTGAGCTTTATCTCATTCTGGATGTGTCGCCTCATCGATGTTAACAACTTGAACACATCTTTAAATTTTTTCAGAAATTTAAAGACCTCCCATGGTCTTCAAGTACACGAAATAGACTAACACATCATAGTCTAAATATGCTCCTAGAAGAACATAAAAGAGATATATTTGTAGAAAATTCAAAAAATATAAAAACGTGCTCAAGTCGTTAACACCGACCTAAGTGAGATCGAAACATAAAAGAACAGTCCCAAAATGAGGACTATTTGAGATTCACTCCTACTAAGTGAATCTTAAACGGGTTTCTAAGCTTCCTAAACTATATGAAAATATGCACATGTCAAGTCACGTGGAATAACTATTATTTTTACACTTAATCATATTTTCTTAGCAACATACTCACAAACACTTGACAACCATAAACAAATGTGTTACATTTTTTCCTCCTCAATGCCAATACTATGTTGTGTTTTCAATGCCAATTTTGTTTTGGTGTTTTGAATGCCAACTAATTTTTTGAAAACAAATTCAAAAAAGTTATCCAAATTCCAACCGACCCTTTAATTTCCCCTAAATCTCCCCCATATATATACACGAATATGATCATAGTGATTACTAAATAAAAACAGACAAAGTTCTTCAAGGATGAATAAGAACACACACGATCCTGGTGGTACTTCCCACCAAACTTACTGTATAAAACTTGACGACAACATGTTGTGCCCTAATCGGATCCATATAAAATAAAAACACTCACGATCCCGGTGGTACTTCCCACCAAACTAAGGTCTTCAAGTTAAAACTTCCCAAAAATAAACTCAAATAAAACTTCCCCAAAATAATCTAGCTATCTAATCGGATAAGATCAGTTTCTTACCTAATTTACATAATTATATGAAAAAACTAATGTGGTTTGGAAAATCTTTAAAATAATGGTTTTTTGTTAGCAATTTGTCGAATAAAACTACTTGTTGTATCTTATTAGCAATTTGTCGAATAAAATTTTCTCTATTCAAAATCAAGTAACGGGATATTCTTTGTGAACATTGAACAAACACATCTTACAGACTTGCACTCTGGATGATTGAGCATGTAATAGAAACTCAATATAATCAGCTCCTAACTCGATTCGAAACAAGCTATAATTGCATAAACATAATATAGTACAATAAGTCTTATAATAGGAGGCTTTGTTTCATTATTTCAAATGTTAAGATATGGTTGCCTTTTGTACAAGTATCTTGAATGGTTGTAACACTTGAATAGGTCACAAATGATTTTTGTTAGATGAATGCAATATCACACAAACAGCTATTAATGAATGACAGTTATATTTAAATGTATTTGTTATTGTTGTGATTTCATGATGTCAATAGATAAACACAAGTGAATTGGAACCTCTCACATAAATAACAGATTCTTTCTTCAAGTACTCTGCAATCCAATTTGTCCAAACATAAATGACAGTACTAGTGTGTCCTTGTGAGCAAAGTCTGAAATTACAGAGATATATGCATCCAAACATGTAAAATAGAATGAAGTACTATACTACAATTGGGTATCTCATGTCATGAAAACTTGCAAACTATAAATTTGTATTACACGTCAACTGATATTTGGGGAAAAATAGAGTGATAGTGTAGAAACATAGATTATTAGGTTACATTTGGGGGAAAATTGGATTGGGAAAACATGCATTGCTTCTCGAGAGACAGAAAGGGACGGTGACGGCAAATAGAGGATGGTGGCGAAGGCAAGAACTAGTTAGTGGGCGACGACAAGAAGGAAGAGGGCGACGGCAGGAAGGGAAAGCAGAATCGGGAGGGAGAGAAGGAAAAAAAAAAGGAGCAGAATGAAAAAAAATTAAACTGAATAAATTAAATACAAACCTAATCTCGATGGCAAGGCCGTCGTCAATGCCACTGTCGATACTAATGTCAATCTCGACGGCACTGCTATCGCCTATGAAATAAGTTTGTCGACTTATATTTTAATTTCGCGCGCCTGGGAAAAGGAAAATTGAGCGCGAAAAAGGAATTAGTACACATTGGCGACGATACACATTCTCGACGGCCATGCCGTCGGTAGTATGGTCATTCACGATGGCGTTTATGCCGTCGGTATTACTCCCGTCGGTAATGCCCTATTTTTTTGTAGTGTCAAAGAACGACAAACATCTTTCTGCCGACTTAGACATGAACTTCCTCAAAGCTGCAATCTGAGTCATTCCTCATAGACTTATCATTCTTCTTCCCTAGGATCATCCCAACCTCTTTGGTCTCTCCTGCCGGCATGACCAAGGGTTTCGTGTTGTTTTTCGTAAACGGTTAGGTCTCTATCGCCATGACTTTCTTCTTCTTGCTAACCCCTACTCCTGAAGCAATCAGTGTGTTCCAGTAACATTTTCTTGCTAAATCAAGATCCCCAACGACCTCCCCAACACCATGCGGCATAGGGAACTTAATCTTGAAGTGAGGAATCGACTTCACTGCCTAAAGAGCTGTCGGAGTGGGCCTTCCCAAAATCGCATTGTGCGACGAATCGACATGCACCACAAAAATTCTACACATGATTTCCACCTGCTATGGAGCCGTTTCGAAGACAACTGGTAACTCAATCGTCCCTGTAACTTTGATCGGCTCGTTATTGAACCTATACAATGGAGACTTCTGCCCGATCTCCATCTTCCTCCCATCCAGGTTCATCCTCTGGTAAGCGTGTGCATATAAAATATTTACCGAAGATCCTTTGTCTATCATCATCCGTTTAATATCCACCAAACCCACCTATGCAGTAATTACCAGTGCTCCCTCGTGTGTTTCAATCGGTTCTGAAAGGTAATCTTCATCAGTGAACGAGATCACCGAACCCGGGTATGATCTTTCACTTCTTGCAGGTCGATCTGCTACTGACAACACCATATCCAAGTATCCATGTCGCTTTCTTCCGGCAACTTTCCCCACAGTTCCTCCTGTGATTACATTCACAACCTGATATGTTACCTGAGTCTGATTTGACTGTATGGGCTAACTGATCTGAACAGGTGTATTATTCTCCTGTTATGCCCTCGAGGCTTCTCGTCTTACCACATACTGAACCAATGACCCGTTCTGTACATTCTTCTCTATTAGGTCCATTAGACCCCAGCAGACCTCCGTAGCATGTCCTGCTGCCTGATGGTAGTCACAATACTTGCTCGGATTTTCTGTGCCTGGCTTTATGTTATCTCTGGGGCGGTTCATAGCAAGGTTTCCCCCTCATCTGTTCCAGTATGGTAGTCCGATCAGTATTGAGCTTGGTGTACACTTTGTTCACCTTCTGACTCGGGAAAGGTGGGCGACCTCATCCCGAATCCTCGGTGTTACTGTACCTCCTCTGATACCCATCAGACCTATCATTATTAACGTCGTACCTCCTCTGGTTTCCATCCGATCTGTTCTTATCTTTATCCCTCGGTTTCTCTGATGTGCCCTGCTTCAAATTGCTCATGGCTTCCTCGACCACTATAAAGCCTTCGGCTTTCTCAAATGCTTTTGCCAAGCTCTTCGGGTGATTAAACATCATCTTCTTCACCAATTTCTCTGACTTTACCAAATCCAACCCATTCTAAAAGAGTCCTACCGCCTGGAGGTCATTGAGATCTGTCACCTGACCCACCGCCTCCTTGAATCTTTTCACGTATTGGCCCAGTGACTCATTGGAATGTTTTCTGATATGTGAAAATGACCCTGTGGACTTTCCTCTTCTCTTGTTACTCCCGAACCGGGCATGGAACTTGTCGCACAGCTCTTCCCATGATGAGACTGAGTTCGGGGCCAAGATCATCATCCATTGCCTGACATATTTCCTCAAAGTCATCAAGAAGGTATGACACTTGGCCGCACCTGAGTAATCATATTAATCCATTCACCTGTCATATGTCTGACTGTGTTTGTACGTACGGATCTCCCAAGTCATCATAACTTTCCATATAGGGGAGCTTTTTGTTGGGGTCTGCCTTTTCTCGAACTATCTCGGGAGAGAAAGGGGATGCCTTTTTGCCCGAAATCACCTTCCCCTGTTTAACTTCGGCCAATTCTTTTTGAAGCTCCTCCAATTTTCTGGCCAACAGTTACATCCCGTCCGGCTTTAATGGGCACTTCTTTATTGGGAGAACCCTTCTTTCCATGGTCGGTTTGACCCTTTCCCTCCGAACTATCCGCGTGGGAAGGGCTTCGTCTACCGTTCTTACTATGTTAGGAACCCTTAGGGCGGTGTGCCCCCTTTTGAATCCCGGGTGTGCGACCACCCGATCACGAGAGCAGCTCTAAAGCCTACTCTCGGATCGTCTTGTACCTTCAGTCCTCCGGGTTCTAGACTGTCTATCTAGAGACCTATCCCGCCTTTTGGTTCGGTTGTGATTGGAGGCCTCGATTTTCTGTTCAGCCATATGGACCATCTGCTTTGCAATTTCATCCCTCTGTAACAACAACACTTTCAATGCTTCCTCTGTCTCCTACGCCTTTTTTGCCAGAGCAACTTTTTTATTTTCTTGATCATTTCGGTGTCGAGTTTGAGGCGGTGTTGCCTCCTATTCTCCTTCGATCATTCTTAGTCCCCTACTCGCTGTCTAGAACAGCCTCCTGCTAATTTTAAAAATTTAATACTAAATTTCTAATTTTTAACGAAAGGAGTATATTCCTTTTCTTTCCCCTCTGGTTGCTTCTTCTTTGTTGTTCCTTCCATATATGCTGTCGGGTAAACCTGCTGACAAATCTTCTATTCCCACCCACCCCCGCTGCTTCCTTTCCCCTTCACCCTTTATCAGACCTCCTAGCATTATTCTTCATAGTATGATGTACCATGCATATTTTGTGAGTTTTTAAAACTAAGAAAAGGAGAGAAAAGTAAAGAAAATTGTAATTTTTCTTAAAAATCTTATGTTTGTATGTTTTTTTTAAAGTTAAGAAAGGTAAGGAAAATTGAGCTCAATTTTCTTTAGATATTTTCCTGACCAAAACGATAGGAAAATTAAAGAAAGAAAAATGAGTTTATGAATTTATTTTAATTTTGTAATTACTCGCAACACATAAGGATTAAACATGTTATATTTAATATGTAAGGCTATTTTGTTTTTCTTAAAAACTCACAAATAAAAGAGAGAAAAATTGTTATATTTGAAAACTGAATGCAGCCTATTTACTTGTTGACTTTAACCTTTACTTATTTAAAAAACAATTCTTAACGAGATCAAAGGATGTGAGTCCATAACTGTCAAGTGAGCTATAAGTATAGTTTCAGTCAACTTTGGACTACATTAATTGATAGACATCTACCTAACTTTTTCATAGAGTTACTCGCCCATTCACCTAGAAGTTTTACGATTTGAAATTCAATGTCATGGTTCTAGACTTCTACTTGTATTAGGGGTGCACAATAGTAAACTCCATTTCAAATAAATGGGGACTCTTTATATCATTGTCCAAATTTAAAATATATTAAAATGTGACATTATATTAATAAAAAAGAAAGATAATTTTAAATTTGAACCATAAAATGAAGAATCTTCATTTATTTAAAATAGAGAGGATTCTAGTTCGCATAATAGGCTCGTGGTCGGGTATTAGTTTGGTTTAGATTATGCCTAGTTAAAGTTTGATTTAGTTAAGGTGTGACGCCCCTAAAATAGGTATACATTATTCATCTTGAGTCGCCAAATACATGGTACAAGATTCAAATACAAATTTAATTATACAACACGAGCTGTGAGTTTTAATACAAATATTGTCTTCAGGCGATGTATTCAAACTCAAAATCGATAAAACATAATCGAGAGTTTTAACATGAATATTGTCATCTAAACAATATCCACACTCCAATTCAATCTTATTACATTTATTATCACACTATTTCATAGAATAGTGAGGACTACTAATGCTATCATCTGGACCGTCACTCCATTCTCCGACTAGTCCCGACTACGTTCTCATTTCCTGAAGAGAACAATGAAAGCAAAAAGGGTGAGCTCAACTAGCCCAAAGAAGAAATATTATGACTAAGATAATGAGAATAAATTATCGTTAGCCTTCAACAAAGTTGTTAAACCGATATAATATAACAAACATCAAGTTTTAATCTGAATGAACAAGCAATCCATTAAAAGAGTCAAGTAGAGAATAAAATCTATTATCTTCTTATTATTTAAAAGGTTTTTCATCACTTTTATATTTGAAACTTCGATTTTAATAAATAATCCACATCATCAAATCATCCCCGCACTACGGTGCCAAAGATATTCTTTAGTATCACGACCACGAATTATCCATGTACTACTACAATTTAAAGATAATCATGTTTTCATCGATGGTCCCGATCATGCCATAAAACAATTCATCTTTGCACCTTCGTCAAGAGAATCCATAGCCATAATCATACCAAAAATCCATCCATCAATGCACTACGGGCCAATGAGGACTTTTTCACATCATTTGTAACATTATGGTCATGATTATACCGAATAATCCCTAGTCATAATCATACCAAGTCCATCTATGCACTACATGTCACAGATGACTTTCAACATAATATAAACATGAGGATGATGACAATGACATAATAATTCAATAAAATAAGTTCAAGAATTAATTTATCCAGGAACTAATAACGTCCAAATTGTCAACATGATACTTCTTTGTAGAGTAAAATTCAAGAATGCTCAGAAGAATATTTCCATGAAAAGATCTTTGGATGAAGCGCAAATATCATGGATATTCCACTAATTTCATGGAGTATATAAGTCAAAACTTTAACCAATGAGTATAATAAAGAATGGAATAACAAAAGAAATCACCGGGCGTGCGATGATCAAGACAGATAGGTTATTCCAATGTAATAATAAATAATGGAACCGTGTCATGCGAAGCGCTTACGTACGAGTTATTCCAACAGAATAATAATTAATAGAACTAGGTCAGGCGTAATACGCATAAACAGGATATTCTAACAGAATAATAAATAATGGAATCAGGTCAGGCGTAAACGCACAGACAAGATATTCGAACAGAATAATAAATAACGAAACCAGGTCAGGCGAAATTCGCACCGACCGGATGTTCCAACAGAATAATAAAGAATAGAATAATAGAAGAATTTTACCATGTATGCGGTACTTCGCATAGACAGGTTATTCCAACATAATGATAAACAATAGAATAACATAAGAATTTCACCATGTATGCGGTACTTCGCATAGACATGTTATTCCAACATAATGATAAAGAATGGAATAACAGAAGAATTTCACCAAATATATGGTAATCCGCGTATACAAGTTATTTCAACAGAATAATAAAGAATAGAATAACAGAAGTTCTCTTCATGAATACAAAAGAAATAATACCCCTTACGGTACAACAAATAATATCCCTTACCTTATAAAGAAGAGTACTCTGATGGGTAGGGCGGGGATATACTTGAAGAAACTTGCACTACGCTCAAAACTTTCTTAAATGTAAAATACGCCAAGATTATAGAAGAAGAATTCTCTACAGTTTCTCTCTCTAGAGTTTCAGTGAATTCGTAAGAAATAATGAAGGAATGAGCTTCTATTTATAGGAGAATGGACTAAATAGTAACTAATTCCTGAACGGTTCAGATTGATTTACTATAAAATATTCTAATAAAATAAAATCTTTTAAATAAAATATAATATATTCTATTTATAATCTAATAAAACGAATAACTTTATAAAAGTATTCTGTTTTATATAAAAAGATTTTACTATGCAAACATTATGTAGGCATTATGCAAACACTATGCATAATAAAATATAATATATTCTAATTATAGTCTAATAAAATGAATAATTTTATAAAAGTATTCTATTTTATATAAAAAACTTTTCTGTTTTATTACATTAATAATACTAATAAAATAAAACTTCATCATCATTATTATAATTCACACTATTAATCGACTAGGTCTTTCCAAAAAAAAGGGGCTTTCTAATAAGGATTTCTCCCTATTGGTGCGCAATTAGGTGACCAAACCTCTCATTGGCAGAACTTCTAGACATCGTTAATATTGCAAATAACATCCATGTTATCTAGTCTCTCTGAGCTCTTAGCTGTAAGCTGTTTGCTTATTTCTCTAGTCTTTGTTAGCTACCTCTTCTTGACATGCTAGTGACTCCACAGCTACCGACCTGGAGTCGACTATGTATCCCTCTCCCGATCCCCTTTTCCTTTCGTAATATTAATAACTCTGTCATCTCAATTATAAAATATCGATAATAATTGAATCAATTAACGTGAGATACTATGCAACAATTACTAAAGCAATAATTGAACAAAACTGAGTGACTTCTCACGTAAGCATCAATAATCAATTGTGTCTTGCTCTTATCAACGACGCCAGCGTCTTCATTTGTACTTTTACTACCGAGTAGTTCAACAGTTAACGATAAAATTTCCGCCGTTATTTTCATAAAAATATTTTTGTCATTTTCTCAATCCGACAATAATTTCGTTGTGGGGTCCACCAATGATTGTGCCGTCGTACAAATATCCCTGTTAAAACGAATATTCCCCGACCAAACGAATATTATATAACAACTTGCGTACTTTGTAAAATGTATAAATATTACCCACAACTATAACATCATATCAAATTCACTCCATAATATTAAAAAAATATTTCAAGAAATTTAAATATTTATTTATAAAATTTGGGGTCTCACATAAGGTCTGAATTAGCCGGGTCTAACTTGAAAAGTTTGAAAATGTCGCTCTTTTAAGACAGAAATCTTAGTCTACAATGGTCTGCAAAGAAGTCTAGTCTGGCTTGACTTGATCTTGGGCTTGGTCTGGTCCGACCTAAAGTCTGACTATTTAATTATTTGTAATTTTGAACTTTAAAATTAAAATTATTCATCAATAAAGTATAAATTTTTACTTATTTATTATTGTAATTTGTAAATTGTAATATATTAGTTTTAATTAATACATCATTAAAATTTAAAGTTTTAATTATTCATTCTTGATTTCTTGTAAATACGTTTAATTAATATACATTTTCAATGACTTAATAATAAGTTAGTTGATTAAATACTAATAAGAAGTTAATTTATTGTAAATATTAATATTTAACATTAAAATTTTATTATATGTTCCTTGCTACTTTTAATGTAAATATTAACATTAATTAATACATCAATAAACTAGTTTTTAATGTTAAATATTAATAATAAGTTAGTTTCTCATGACGTACTCAAGTTCTTTATTAATTTGGATATGCTAAATTCTTAGGAAAAATTATGATTTTGGTTATTTTTTAGATATTCTATTGTAAAAATTTAAGGAATAATTCCATGAATCAATTAAAAAACTAATTAGAAATAATGTTTGAGATATAACTATATAATTGTTTAATGACAGTAAAGAAAAATATATGTGTATTTAAACTTTACAAATTATATGTCCAATTGATCTTATTAGTAAAAAAATAGAAACAAACCTTACATTCAAAATTTTACAGTGTAATTTACAGTAAGTTAATTTTATTTCGCATCTATAGTCATATGTATCACAGTAGATTGTATTCAAATACTATTTTCTACGAAGACAAATAGTTCATAGTGTACATATATTTAGGAAATTATTTTGCTTTATATTCCGTTTCACCTAGATTACATTTTCAATTAATTTAAGAGAAATATTTTTATTTTTATTCTAATCTTCCAACTTATATTGGTGTGCAATAATGTTAAAATAAAATAAATTTAAAAATCTTACATCAATTTTACAAAATTTTATTAATTTATATTTTATATTTTTCATTTTAATATTTTATATTAATAAAAAGAGGAACCAGATTGGCCTAGGCCTGACTTTGGGCTTGGCATGACCTACAGGCTTAATCGGACCATAACCGTCAAGCTTAATTTGATTTGGCAGACCTAAGTCAATGACCTAGCTTGATTTGATCAAAACTCAAGGGCTAACAGGCTCAGACCGATCTGTTGTGCATGTCTAATTGTAGATAAGAGTGTATATTTACAATAAGTATATTTACATGCACATTTAGTGCCAAATTTAAATATACACATTAAGATAAAATAGTACTCCCTCTTAAAATTTGTAAAAAAATGAAAGCAGTTAAGGGCTTCGTTTAAATCTGCACTTTCGATTAAAAGTTCGATTCGAGCTCTACTCGAAATATATATGAGTCAAATATGAGCACATTTTAAAGTTCGATAAATTACTCGAACCTTCTTAAATTATAATTTTCTATTGATACTCAGATCATATTCGTTGAAAAAGTCCAAATTATTCGGGCTCGATTCGGAATCGTGCTCGACCTGATAGCTAAATGAGCCTCAATCAAACCTTATTTTATACTCGATAATTTTTGTGAACCAAATCTGAGCAACTTAATACTCGAATCGACTCGGTTCGTTTACACCCTCCCTCTGTCACAAATTAAATGTCTACTTTTGACTTTTTGAAGTCAAATTGCTCATTTTTAAATTAATTTTTGTACCATTTTTGTCAAAATATAGATCAAATGATTATAACCAAAAGAAAATATATACAATTTATTATTAACCCCAATTTTTATAATTAAAAAATATATTAATATACAATTCATTTTTAATTTTAAAAATAATTAATTTAAAATTAAAAATAAATATTTAATTTAGAACGAAAAGAGTAGTAAAAATATTCTCACTCCTCTGTACAACACTTTTTCTCCTCTCTTTAGTACAGATAATAAATCATTCTCCAATAAATAATCTATAGGAGTATGTCATACCGTATGATTCAGTTGACCGGATACCCATTATTTTACTTAAAATTAATACGACACATAACATAAGTCACTTGATTGATAGTGGGAGCAGCCTTGTAGTCGTGGGATAACGATAGTGTGTGTAATTCAAGTATCTTTATTTGTCTTTTTCTCTCGGAAAGTTGATCTTCTTTTATTTTTCGAAATTAATAATGTGGTAGCTGCCATTTTAGAAGTCAAATAAATACTCCCTCCGTACAATAGAATACTAGTGTAGGATTGATATTGATTATTCGAAGTTAATTTAAAATTTAAAAATTATTAGGAATTAATTTAGACAATTTATTT
Organism: Panax ginseng; assembly: GCA_020205605.1. Lineage (NCBI taxonomy): Eukaryota > Viridiplantae > Streptophyta > Magnoliopsida > Apiales > Araliaceae > Panax > Panax ginseng. Next base: position 139,657,576 of record CM035134.1, on the reverse strand, counting down.
ATAAAAATTAAATATAAAATGTCGAATTAACATTATTACCATTAGATTATTAACTTTGATATAATAATTTTTAAAAACCGATATTTTCATAATATTTTTTGATATTTTTATATGCGACTTGCTTTTTAATTAAATCATAAAATTGATATATTCATAATATTTTTAACTTATTTTTTAATCAAATTATAGTTAAAAGGTGGGATTCACATGTAAAAATATCAAATTTTTTTGTTGAAGTATTAATTCTCAAAAATTATTATATCAAAGTTAATAGTCTAGTGGTTAATGTAACTCATTTTGTGGGATTGAGTGGTACCTATTGAAAGTCAAGTGACAAGTTTTCCCTCCATTGACCAAAATTTTTTTCACTATATTATTATTGAAAGCTTGAAAAGGAAATTTGGGCCAGTGTTTGAAAATTTCAAAATTTTCAGATGAGAAAGAAGCTTCTACTTTTCCAGTTTCAAAGCCAATTTAATTACTCCAATTGTTTCGATATATAATGGGTTTGCTACTATATTTGATTTGGAGCATCCCTTTCCTTTTGCTTTTCCAATTTCTCAGTGGGTTTCTACTTTCTACCATCATTTGGGGAATTTGCTCTGTTTAGCTGTCTGACTGAGGAAAAATTCTTCCCAATATGGGAATTTGCTTGGGAAAATCTGCCAAATGTGCTCATATTTCTTCTAATCACTTCTCCGGTAGGTTAATCCTCCGTCTTAATTTCTTATATAGTCATTGTTATTTGGAATCTATGCTGAGTTAATTTGGTAGTCAGAGACTTCGTATATAACGATTTCGGAAGTATAACTCTAATAATATTATGCAACTTTGGGTATATGAGAAGAAAAAACTTTAAATGTTAACTGGGTAATTTTATTTATTTATTTATTTATTTTGGTAATTTAACAGTTTTTGCTGAATTATTGAGAATTTTAAGATCCCGAGACTCAAAAAGTTATATTTTCTTCCAAATTCTGGGTTCTTAGTAGGGACTTAATCTTCTGTTAGTATAAACTATAAAGGGGTTTGTTTATGGTGCTCCATATATATGTCAATGGTGAAGTGAAAATATGAATCTGCTCATATAATTTATTACTTGGCAATAAACTTGATTGCTCTGTTCAAATCTTTAAAATCTAGGGAAAGAGAGGAAAATCAAAAGAAGATAGAAAATATAGTAACATTGGTACACTTGTTTTGTGGATCAGCAGGTTCATGTCTCTGTCATCCAGAAACATGTTTTGACTCATTCCAAACACCTTGCTGTTGGCAGCCACTTTTGAATATCCTCATAAGATTAGATTAATTATTCAAAGACAAAGTGAGCAACATTTTTATCTTTGAAAAAGTCGGCACCGTTATTGAACTGGTTATATTGCTTATGCATGTTTTGACATTGGATAATTTCAACATGAATTCGTCGCAAATGATATGTGTTTCTGTTTACGCAAAAGCTTCTATGAATTTGGTGGTAAACATGGTTTGTTCTTTTTGTTTTCGTTCTTTGTATATTTTACTCAAATCTAAAGAGTTTTGTTAAATTTTTTCGTTGATGATTTTCAGTCCTTCTCTTGTAGAAACTAGAGTGCCTCCTAGCCAAAAACAACTTGACTCGCCTTCTTTCTACAAGAAATCAATTTCAGGAAGTTTCAATAATACTTTTATAGCATCCGAAGGTGAAATTTCTGTATCCAACAACCTCAAGGCCTTTAGCTACCATGATCTCAAGAGTAGTGCCAAGAACTTCCGCTCAGATAGTCTTCTTGGCGAGGGAGGGTTTGGAGGGGTCTTTAAAGGATGGATTGATGAGCACACTTTTGCTCCCAGCAAACCTGGAACCGGGATTGTAGTGGCTATCAAAAAACTTAAGACACAAAGCTTTCAAGGTCACCGGGAATGGCTTGTATGTTTAATCAGTAGCTATTATTGAGCTTTCTTTTATCATTTTTTTAACAGAATTGCCTATCAAGATAAAAACTCCACTCTAATTTCATTCCTTATATTGGCAGACAGAAGTTAACTACTTAGGTCAGCTTCGCCACCAAAATCTTGTGAAACTCGTTGGGTATTGTTTAGAATCTGACAACAGGCTATTAGTTTACGAGTTCATGCCAAAGGGAAGTTTGGAGAACCATCTATTTAGAAGTAAGTAAATTTCTTTGCAAAATTATTGCATTACAAAACCTTATTTTCTTCTAATAAAATTCAAATTGTTAGTTTTATCACCCTACTACCCTGTCTTGGGATCTATAGAATTGCTATTATAAGCTTTTATCATAACATTATTCATATAAGTGATGATGTCTATCAACTGTCATTTCACTAATGTAGGCTGTGTAAATGGATTAACTGAGTTTCTAGATTGAGGTTTATCTTGTAAATCAACTTTAGTTGAACAACTTCTCTTCCTTGCAGTCGATCGACTATCTAATTCCCCTAGTATTGTTTTTCTAATTCTTAGGCAATCTTTCTTCCATAACCTTTATCCGAATCTTGCCTTTGCTGCTTCTTAAGAACATTCTGGTTCAATGAATTACAAATTGCATTATTGATATTTTATGCTTTTATCTCAATCTATTTATCACTTTGTAGAGATTCTAAGAAAGACAGTGGGATAGTAGTATCTTCACTTAACTGGATGCACTTGATCTTGAACTTGCACTTAAGCTGTAGGAATAGTTTTTCTAATCTTTCGAAAAGCTCTTCAAAAAGGTTGAACTTTAAACAATTTTAACCTTGCAATCACATTGGAATTCTTGTTGTAACAAATCCCAAGCCTCTTTAGCTTTGTTTGCAGTCATTATTTTAGGAAAAATGGTTGAAGAGATTCCATTCACTATTCTGAAGAGTGCCTTAATTGGCATCGGCTATTCTGTTGTGTCAAACCTTTTCACTTCAGCATCTGAAACTTTGCTGTTATGTTCTGGTTCTTCAGACCTTTTAGAACTTTCATAATGTTCTCATTTTCACTTTCAAAGTTCTCCTAAAATCACTCTAAAGATTTTCTTAAGGATTCGATGCTGTCTGCTCTTAGTTTTTTTAGGTACTATTATCCATTATATCTGATTCAAATCTCCTCATTGCTCACAGATGATGCAGTAATTCGAATCCTTACTGTTTTTATTTCTTTGCATATGCAGAAGGAATTCAACCTATGCCTTGGGCTACACGGATCCGTATTGCCACTGATGTTGCTCGGGGGTTATCCTTCTTACATAATTTAGATGCAAATGTAATCTACCGTGATCTAAAGGCTTCAAACATTCTACTTGATTCGGTATGCTGACATATTCAAAGTTCTGGATACAAATTAATTTGAAATAACAAATCCCCTGATCCAGATTAGCAATTTCAATTTCTTGTTGGCAAAATTTTGTAGGAGTTCAATGCAAAGCTTTCAGATTTCGGCTTAGCAAGGGCTGGTCCTACTGGAGATAAAACTCATGTTTCAACAAGAGTTGTGGGTACTAGGGGTTATGCTGCACCAGAATATGTTGCATCAGGTTAATACATTTCTGTTTGTTCTTTTATTCTCACTTATAACAACAATAATGTTTCCATAATTTCTCACCATCTACCCTTCACTGCATCAATTACTTACATCTTCATTTTTATATATATATATATATATATATATATATATATATTTGTCTGTAGACTAGATACAATTTCTGTCTTTTAAGTTAAAAAAAGGAAAAAAAGAAAAACCAAAGAAAAGGGGAAAATACAATAAAAGACTGTCATAAGTGAATAGAAACAACATTTGTGTGTTCCTTTCAAGATTCCATGCGGATATTAAGTTACTTTTTTAACAATTTAGCTTTATTTATTCATAAAACTGTATATAGACTAGATACAGAGCGGGAAAGAAACTAGGAGAGATTGGGCAGAAATAGAGAAAAAATAATTTGGGTGTAATAGAGGGCTCACTAGGTTGGTTTGAGAACATTGATCACCTTTAGAATCGCTCCTCCAAGTTACAAGCCAAAAAAAAAAAATAGTGATCAAAATTCAATGGGTTTTCCATAAAAGTTTTGAGATATAAACATGTCACGGCCATTTGAAATTCAGTCCTTGTATAACAGAACTGTCGAATAAAATCTATTGGTGGATTTGATCCATGATGTTCATTTAGTCCTGCAGAAGGTGAAGGTGTTTCAGAACTTGAAGAATAAGTAGCATGCTGATTCTTTAAGTTGTGATATTGCTTAGTTATTTTCAAAGTCCACAATGATTAGCAAAGTTGTGATGATGTGGAATGCGGATGCATTCTCACTTCCAAAATCTTGATAGTAAAGACATCTACAATAAATAAAAACTTCAGAAGTCCAGAAATATGGAAATGAAGATAAAATAAATGAAAAGAAAAGAAGATAAAATGAGATATAAGGTATTAAAATGAGTGAAATGGTGATCAAAATTAAATACAATGAGATTTGGTGCATTGATTTTTTAAGTGAGCTCTCATTTTGGGACATTTTAAAAGGAAAATAGAGCTCTCACTTTAGGATGAAGGGAGTATTTGCAGGACCAGAGAATTAAATTTCTAGTACTTTAGTTGTTTGTTACCTAGCCAAAAACCGTATTTTTAAATTGAAACTATACACATGCATTTTATTCAAACTGTGGCTGTTTTGTTCTGATAATTAACATAGAATGTTGTTTTCTCTTCTTAAATTTACAAACCAAGCAGGCCGCTTGACTACAAAGAGTGATGTGTATAGTTTTGGAGTAGTCTTATTAGAGTTGCTATCAGGAAGACGGGCGTTGGGCGATGAGAGGGCTGGAGGTGTAGAAGAAGAGAGCTTGGTAGATTGGGCGAAACCGTTACTAAGTGACAAGCGAGTTTTGAGAATCATGGACTCTCGAATGGGAGGTCAATACTCGAAGAAGGAAGCCCAGGCTGTAGCTTCCCTTGCGTTCTTCTGTCTCCACTTTGATCCCAAAATAAGGCCACCGATGATCGATGCACTAGCTACATTGGAACAAGTTCATTTATCAAAAAGTTTTTCAAGAACTCTACAACTTAATCTGGAACATCATGGTACAAATGCCAACACAAGCTCAATATAGGGTCTGGTAATGCTTCTTTTAAGAAACATATGTATATGTTATGTGATATTTTACTTAAACTAGTTATTAATGAGAAGGAAAAAAAGGTGGAATCAGGCACTTAATTGGGACATACCAGAGGGCACTTGGAGTGTGATTAAGCAATAAGTGTGAAGGACATTATGAGATTGTGAATGGCAGTGCCTATCCTTGGCTGTTAAAACTTGTTTTCAATCCTATGAGACACAATATATTAATTAAACTCAAGACACATTACTTGTAAAATCCCAAACCCAAAAAAACATTGCACTTCTTCTAGATGTGCTACCACTTACAACCCCCATTAACTCATCTGCGAGCTGCCTCGACTATCTTGGTGTAGTAGTCATTTCTTGGACCCACAAAAGTATGAGCCAATTTTAATAATTATATTAATGAAAAATTCAGGTTATTTTGAATTTAAAAAATAACTCGATCAATTCTCAAATTGAATTAAAAACAAAAATTGTTCTACATTTTAAAAAAACCAATTTCAACTATTATAATGTAAATAATTACCTTCAAGTGCAATAAACTCGTGAAGTTACCAAGTGATCCTTCAATCCAAATGTAGCATCATTATTGTCATGTGAAAATGGAGTTATAATCAAGATAAACTAGGGTTTTAGATAAGAGAATATCATGATTTGCAGATGGAGGTGAATCGGATTAGGGTTTTGACGGGTAGCCTTGTCATTGTTTGGATTATCAAACAAATTTAAGTTGGGTCCCACAATGGTTTATATAAATATATATTTATATATATGGCAAAGACTTTCAATGGAACTCGGTCTACTGATTTAGTAAGGCACAACTAACTCGATAGTAATGGCCATGAGGTTAGTTGAAGTCTTTTAATAATAGTAGGATTATTGACAAGATTAATATTAGGTATTTAAACAAAAAAATTGTCTTAAAAATAATGATAGGTATATATATCGGCTGCGTACCTAGCTGACTTAGTTACAAGTGTCCCGACACAGATAATAGTGTCAAAAGCATCCATATTACAAACTTTTCCCCAAACCCAACATATTTAGACAAAAAATGTGTAGAATAATGGTAGGTAGGTAAATATTAAGGGTGTAAATGAATCGAGTCGAGCTGAGTATTGAGTTGTTCAGATTTGGTTCACAAAATTTATCGAGTATAAAATAAGGTTTGATTGAGACTCATTTAGCTATCGAGTCGAGCACGATCTCGAATCGAGTCCGAACAGTTTGAACTTTTCGAACGAATATGATCCGAGAGTTAAAGCATATAGAATTCTGAGATTTGTATATTATTGTTTGTTTCATTTACAAAGAGAGGTATCCAATATATATACATATAGGATCACCACCTATGCTAGAATCAAGGGATATATATAATCACTAAAGCTAGTATCAAGTGATTTACAAAATCACCTAGGCTAAAATCAAGGGATTACATAATCAAAGAGTCCCAAGAGATAATTATGGTAATTCAAAAATAATATCCTAACTACTTGATAAATATAAAACTATCCTAAATAACAATATTATGTTATTTCTCTAATACACCCCCGCAAGTGAAACGTAGGTAACCGAAGGTTGAGCTTGAAAGAACATCTGCGTAATGCTAGTATATATACTTTGTGGTTTTAATGATGACAATGTTTAAATGGGCTAAATTGATTTTATATTGGCTTAACCTAATTGGGTCATGTTGATCAAAATTGTTTCTATATGTTAATTATATAATGGATTGCATGGTTTGATAATCACTTTGTATGGTAGCCCATAAAAGTTTACAGCAGGATGGAGAGTGACTAAAACAGGCTGGGTTATATCTTTCCAATATATATGTTATCTGTTATATATATATATATATATATATATGGTTACCACGTGTTTTAGTTTTTATGAAATCTAATATAACTAGGAATCTCATATTTTTGAATTGTTGGGTTATATATATGTTATCTGTTTGGTTACCAATTCGTATTTGGCTTAGAGATTTTTTAGGAATTGGTATATTTAAGGATTCCTTTTTCATAGTAGATAGAGCAATTGTTTTCATGCTAACAGATTTGGACTCTATTAGCTATATTTTGAATATTCATTAACTCTTTCTATTTTGGACTCTATCTTATATCTTATTTGTTAGTGTTTGTTGAAGGTTGAGATTTTTTAGCTAACAGATATCTCCTATTTTAATTAAGAAGAACGTTGCATGTTATAGCTGTTGCTTGGATTGGAATGTTACTTTATTATAGTCATTGCTCTACTCTCCTTTATATATACTGCTTTGCTCGGCTTATTAGAGACACAAGACCGGAGAACAAAAATTCTTCAAGAAAGCTTATCTGAGATACATTCAAATCATAAATTGTAGTTCTTGTATTCCTTCTTTCATATCTATTGTAAACATAGTACAAGTCTAGGTTGGCTTGGGGATATTATTTTAGTACTATTCAGTTTATTCAACGAAGCTATCAAGGTCTCAAAGGTGAGAGGTGTTGCAGAGGTGCAAAGGGGGCAGAGGTGTCCAATCGATCGTCGTTGTAACAGGGAGTTCTATTTACTTTATAATTGCTGAATATTATTTTAATAAAGTGAGTCTCCAATCCTAGTTGAGATTGGACGTGGATTAGGTTACTAGACTAGAGGATAGGGGCTGAACCACGTAAAAATCTTGGTGTGATTTAATGTTCTTTTGTTTCTGTTTTAAGCTTTAATATCCTGCAGATTTTGGTTTAAGTCGAAAACTTTTATACTAATACGGACAGGTATTAGCTGTCCATTTATAACAGACGAAGAACATAACTAATATTTGATGTGGTTAAACCGTCCAGATTATAAGCCTCGCTTATAGTAAATTTTAAATTTTGACCACTGTAGATCACTTTTGAGTATTTACACCTATTCACCCCCTTTAGGTGTGCTTAATTACAGAATTACATTTGGTATCAGAGCAAGGCTCTACTAATATTGATCTTTGCAGGTCGTAGGGAAAGATCCTATGGCACACCTCAATTTTCAAGAAGGTCAATCCACAAGCCGGCCACCTTTGTTGCTCGAAAGTGAAAATTTTAACTTTTGGAAGTTTAGATTGATGATTTATCTCAAACGAGACCCATGGGAATGGTGGGTTGTTGAAAATTGCCCTGTCATTCCAAGACATGATGATGGAAAATATGAGATCTCAAATTTTATGAAATAAAAGTATTCAATTTTTCTATTTTGGTAAATAGTTACATTGATAAAAGTTTAAAGTTAAGGGTGATATTTAAAATTTTTACAAAGTAAGCAAGTTGATATAAAATATTCGTTGTGTCGGGAAATATTCGTTTTAACAGGGAATAATCGTACGACGACACAATCATTGGTGGACCCCACAACGGAAGTATTATCGTAGTTAGAAAACGACATAAATATCTTTTTATAAAAATAACGGTGAAAGTTTTACCGTTAAACTGTTGAACTACCCGGTAGTAAAAGTACAGTAATACGCGTGGTTGCATAGTAGCACACGATATTGATTATTGATGTTTACGTGAGAAGTCACTCAATTATACTCAATTATTGTTATAGTAATTGCTGCATAATATCTCTCATATTATTGATTCAATTATTGTCACAGTATCATCTGCATAATATTTATTATTATTAAATCAATAATTGAGACGATAAAGTTATTCATATTATTATTTGCAATATTGACAATGTCTAGAAGTTACATCGAGGAGAGGTTTGGTCACCTAATTCTTGGCGCCAATAAGGAGAAATCATAATCGGAAAGCCCCCTCTTTCCTGGGAACGACCTGGTTGTTAAATATTGTGAGTTATAATATTAATGATGAATAAGTTTGTGTTGATTAAAGATGAAATTGATAGTTTTATTGTGTTGAGATTATTAGTGCTAGTGGAAATCGACATTTATTTCGATAATAATTGATGTCTGGAAGTTATATCGACCAATCGGGTAATTAATCGGATAAATGAGCAATTAATTGCTATTAATTCACATGCTTATAACTATTTGTTCACATGTATGTACTATTGATTCACATGCATGTACTATTAGGGGAGGTGATACAAGATTGATAATACTTGCATGACTAAATTAAAAATGGAGGTATAGATGAAGGTACTATACTGAAATTATTTTTTCACATGTATTGAACTATTGAGTCACATGATTGTACTATTGATTCACATGATATACTATTAGGGGAGGTGGTGCATGTTTGATAATACTTGCAGGACTAAATTAAAAATGAAGGAAAAGATAAAGGTATTATACTGTAATATTTTGAGCCCCAAAACGTGCAATTATCGAAACTATATTTTCCTATAAATAAAAGCTCATTCTTCCTTCATTCTCACCAATTCACTAAGACTCATAAGAGCAATTATAGAGAGAGAAGCTATAGAGAGAAAGATGAAGAGTAGTCTGCTACTTCACTATTACAGCATCCAGTCTTCTTCCAAGGTAAGGGGGTATTATTTATTTCATATTCTGAAGAGATATTATTTTTCGTATTCGTATGAATATTATTTTTGTTCAATATTCATATAGAATATTATCTTCGTTCAATATTCGTAGGAACATTATCTTCGTTAAATATTCGTTGGAATATTATTTCCGATTCAAGGATGTTATTTTTGTTCAATATTAAGCTTGAAATAATATTTTCTTCCATACTCTGTAATATGTAAGCAATATTATTTCGTTTCAGATTTTGAATTCTATACTCATTTTTGTTGAAATTTTGACTTCTATACTCCATGAAATTAGTAGAATATCCTTGATATTTGCGCTTCATCCAATATCTTTTAATGAAAATATTATTTTGAGCTTTCTTGATAATTATTGATCTTTTCATGACGAGAATACTATTCACAAGTTACTATTCACGGAGTTCTTATTCACCGATTACTATTCACTCAAATATTATTCACTCGGGTATTGGGACACTTTTCATGCCGAGTACTTATTCATGAGTTCTTATTCACGAGTTACTATTCATTCGAATATTATTCACTTTCGGGTATTTTTGGGGTACTTTTCATGACGGGGTACTATTCACGAGGTACTATTTCAAGTACTACTATTCACGGGGTATTATTCACGTTACTTACTATTTACCCAAAAATACATTTCTTTTTTTCATGTCAAATTATTTTTGGTACATGAATATTATTCTTGAATTTTACTCCACAAAGCATGTATCATGTTGACAATTTAGATATTTTAAACTCGGATAAATTTAAAATCTTTAATATTTATCCTTGATTTCCTTTGATTAATGCTTATATCATTGTCATCATCATCGCATGCTTATATTGTGATGAAAGTCATCTTTGGCTTACGATGCATAGATGGATTTGTTGATTATTGGTTTTACAGTTGTATATTTTTGGCTTACGTGCAAAGATGGACTGTTGATTATTGATTTTATAGTTGTATATCTTTGGCTTATGTACAAAGATGGACATGATCATAACCACTGGTGATAATAACGAATATCATTGGCCCGTAGTGCATGGATAATTCAATGATGTGATTGGCAGGATCATGACCATTAGTTAACAGTTGAATGTCTTTGGCTGTAGTGCACTGACATACAATTGATTGGCATGATCATGACCATTGATTTTATAGTTGAATATCTTTGGCCCGTAGTGCAAAGGTAGACAACTGATTGGTATGATCATTGTTATTACATTTGAATATCTTTAGCCTTTGGGGTAAGGATATTGAGTAAACGTTCTATTAAGCCTTTGTGGCAAGGAGGCTGTTGATTTACATGATTATAAATATGAATTGTGGATTTAACTATAATCTTTGGTGGTTTAGGTGAAGGCGGTGATGATAGTTCTTTTTGTCTTGGGTATAACAAAGAAGCTGTTGTTGAGTATTACATGAATGAAATATTAACGATGGACTTTTAATCTAGAAGAGATAGTAGACATTATGTTCTACTTGACTCTTCTAATGGATTGCTTATTCATTGTTGATTAAACTTGATGTTTATTGTATTTTATCAGTTTAACACTGTTGAAGGCTAAAGATAATTTATTCTGCATTATCTTAGTTATAATATTTTTTACTGGGCTAGTTAAGCTCACCCTTTTCTTTCACTGTTCTCTTCAGGAAATGAGAATATAGCTGGGACGAGTCGGGGAATGGAGTGATGGTCCGAGATGTGGCTATAGTAGTCTTCACTATTTTTATAAAATAGTGTGATAATAATTGTAATGAGGACTCCATTGAGTGTGGATATTGTCTAGAAGACAATATTCTTGTTTAAACTCTCAGCTATGTTTTGTCGTATTTTTAATGACAATTGTATTATTAAGTTTGTAGTTGAGTTCTGTACCGTGTATCTGGCGACCCAAGATGGGTGATGTATTCCTGTTTTAGGGGCGTTAGAGTTGGTATCAAAGCTTAGGGATATGATCCCTGGCTGAGATGTGAGACTAGAACTAGGAGGGGAGAGACGGGTTAATCCTTCGCTAGTATGACCTACCTAAGCTTATGTGTTATTTAATTGGTCGGTCAAAATACAGAGATAATATGTGGCACGTCAATTAACCCTTATTTTGAAACTATATTCTAGAATGATATCTGAAATATAGGAGATGAGCAATGGAAAAATCATGATACAGAGGAAATAACCGGAAAGATATAATCCGAATAGAAAGCAAGGTATTCTCATCTCTTCGAACTACCAGGTACATAAATTTCGAGGGCAAAATTTCATAAGGAGGGGAGATTGTGAGATCCCGAATTTTATGAAATAAAATTATTCAATTTCTCTATTTTGGTAAATAGTTAAATTGATAAAAGTTTAAAGTTCAGGGTGATATTTGAAAATTTTACAAAGTAAGCAAGTTGATATAAAATATTCGTTGTGTAGAAATATTCGTTTGGTCGAGAATATTCGTTTTTTAACGGGGAATAATAAATGCAACGGCACAATCATTGGTGGACCCCCCTAGCGGAAGTATATGTCGTAGTTAGAAGCGCAGCGAAATATCTTTTATATAAAATAACGGCGAAAGTTTTACCGTTAAAGCTGTTGAACTACCCGGTAGTAAAAGTACAGTAATACGCGTGGTTGCATAGTAGTACACGGTATTGATTATTGATGTTTACGTGAGAAGTCACTCAGTTATACTCAATTATTGCTATAATAATTGTTGCATAATATCTCTCATATTATTGATTCAATTATTGTCACAGTATCATCTGCATAATATTTATTATTATTAAATCAATAATTGAGGCGATAAAGTTATTCATATTATTATTTTCAATATTGACAAATCTAGAAGTTACATCGAGAAGAGGTTTGGTCACCTAATTGCGGCATGATAAGGAGAAATCCTTATCGGAAAAGCCCCTCTTTCGGGAGCGACTGGTTGTTAAATATTGTGAGTTATAATATTAATGATGAATAAGTTCGTGTTGATTAAAGATAAAATTGATAGTTTTATTGTGTTGAAATTATTAGTGTTAGTGAAAATCGATATTTATTTCGATAATAATTGATGTCTGAAAGTTATATTGACCAATCGGGTAATTAATCGGATAAATAAGTAATTAATTGCTATTAATTCACATGCTTATAACTTTTTGTTCACATGTGTGTACTATTGATTCACATGCATGTACTATTAGGGGAGGTGGTGCAAGATTGATAATATTTGCATGACTAAATTAAAAATAGAGGTATAGATGAAGGTACTATACTGAATTTTTTTTTTCACATGTATTGAACTATTGAGTCACATGATTGTACTATTGATTCACATGATATACTATTAGGGGAGGTGGTGCAAGTTTGATAATACTTGCAGGACTAAATTAAAAATGAAGAAAAAGATGAAGGTATTATACTGTAATATTTCGAGCCCCAAAACGTGCAATTATCGAAACTATATTTTCCTATAAATAAAAGCTCATTCTTCCTTCATTCTTACAAATTCACTAAGACTTATAAGAGCAATTATAGAGAGAGAAGTTAAAGAGAGAAAGAGGAAGAGTAGTCCGCTACTTCACTATTCCAGTATCTAATCTTCTTCCAAGCTAAGGGGGTATTATTTATTTTATATTCTGAAGAGATATTATTTTTCGTATTCGTATGAATATTATTTTCGTTCAATATTCATAAAGAATATTATTTTCTTTCAATATTTGTAAGAACATTATCTTCGTTAAATATTCGTTGGAATATTATTTCCGTTCAAGGGATGTTATTTTTGTTCAATATTCACTTGAAATAATATTTTCTTCCATACTCTGTAGTATGTAAGTAATATTATTTCGTTTCAGATTTTGAATTCTATACTCATTTTGTTAAAGTTTTGGCTTCTATACTCCATGAAATTAATAGAATATCCTTGATATTTGCGCTTCATCCAGTATCTTTTCATGGCAATATTATTTTGAGCTTTCTTGATAATTATTGATCTTTTCATGACGGAGTACTATTCACAGGTTACTATTCACTAGTTACTATTCACTCAAATATTATTCACTCGGGTATTCGGGACACTTTTCATGCCAGAGTACTATTCATGAGTTACTATTCACGGATTACTATTCACCCGAATATTATTCACTCGGGTATTTGTGGTACTTTTCATATTTGGGGTACTATTTATTTAGATACTATTCACGAAGTACTATTCTGTGGTACTATTCACGAGGTACTATTTACCCAAAAAAATATATTTCTTTTACATCCAAATTATTTTTGGTACATGAATATTATTCTTGAATTTTACTCCACAAAGCAAATATCATGTTGACAATTTGGATATTTTTAAACTCTGGATAAATTTAAAGTCTTTAATATTTATCCTTGATTTCGTTTGATTAATGCTTATATCATTGTCATCATCCTCATGCTTACATTGTGATGAAAGTCATCTTTGGCTTACGTGCATAGATGGACTGTTGATTATTGGTTTTATAGTTGTAAATTTTTGGCATACGTGCAAAGATGGACTGTTGATTATTGGTTTTATAGTTGTATATCTTTGGCTTACGTGCAAAGATGGACATGTGTATGACATGATCATAATCACTGGTGCTAATAACGAATATCCTTGGCCCGTAGTGCATGGATAATTCAATGATGTGATTGACATGATCATGACCATTAGTTAACAGTTGAATGTCTTTGGTAGTAGTGTGCTTGTGAACAATTGATTGGTATGATCATGGCCATTGGTTTTATAGTTGAATATCTTTGGGCGTAGTGCAAAATGTAGACAACCGATTGGTATGATCATTGTTATTACATTTGAATATCTTTAGCCTTTGGGGTAAGGATATTGAGTAAACGTTCTATTAAGCCTTTGTGGCAAGGAGAAACTGTTGATTTACATGATTATAAATATGAATTGTGGATTTAACTATAATCTTTGGTGGTTTAGGTGAAGACAGGTGAAGATAGTTATTTTTGTCTTGGGTATAACAAAGAACTTTTGTTGAGTATTACAGGAATGAAATATTAACGATGGACTTTTAATCTAGAAGAGATAGTAGACATTATGTTCTACTTGACTCTTCTAATGGATTGCTTATTCCGATGCAATTAAACTTGATGTTTATTGTATTTTATCAGTTTAACACTGTTGAAGGCTAAGGATAATTTATTCTGCATTATCTTAGTTATAATATTTTTTACTAGGCTAGTTGAGCTCACCCTTTTCTTTCACTGTTCTCTTCAGGAAATGAGAATATAGCTGGGACGAGTCGGGAAATGGAGTGATGGTCCGAGATGTGGCTATAGTAGTCCTCACTATTTTTATAAAATAGTGTGATAATAATTATAAGGAGGACTCCATTGAGTGTGGATATTGTCTAGAAGATAGTATTCTTGTTTAAACTCTCAGCTATGTTTTGTCTTATTTTTAACGACAATTGTATTATTAAGTTTGTAATTAAGTTCTGTACCATGTATCTGGCGACCCAAGATGGGTGATGTATACCTGTTTTGGGGGCGTCACAGAAAACATAAGACTCTCATGGAAATGGATTCAAATGAATCATTCATGTTATCCTATGACTCCAAAGCCATGAACACGCTGCTAAGTGGGATGATTCAAGCTGAAATTGACAAAATTTCTGGATGCACCACTGCTAAAGAAATATGTGATACAATCATCATGAGCCATGAGAGAACTACTAAGGTAAAAGAAGTCAAATTAAGTATGCTAATGCAAGAATATGAGCTTTTCAGGTTAGAGAAGAATGAATCTATCAAAGAATCTCAAGCTAGATTCCTCACTCTTATGAACTCTCTAAGTATGCTCGGCCGGAAAATTGATCAAAGGGAGATAAATAGAAAGTTACTTAGAGTCGTGCCCAAACGGTTCGCACCAAAAGTTACAACTCTTCAAGACTCAACTACAATCAGTACGATGGAAACTCTAACTTTATTTGGAGAGCTTGAATAATTTAAAAATCAACTAAAGAGGTATGATAAAGAAGATGAATGACCTAAAAGGAAGACCTTAGCTCTTCAAGTTGAAAGCTACATAGAAGGTGATGATGAAGATTCCGATGAAGAAATAGCTATGATGTCCTGAAAATTGATAGATCTGATTAGAAAGAAGAATAAATCAAAGTTCCAAGGCAAAACATTCAACAACAAGAAAGACGCCACAAGAAGATACCTGTTCTGAATGTGGAAGGCCCGAACATTTCAAGAGATACTGTTTCCAATTAAAAAGGAAGAACAAAGCAAGCAATTCAAAAGGTAAGGCATTAATGACATGGAGCGATGATGAGTCCAATCATGAAGAACAAGAAGACGAAACTGCTCAACTGTGTTTCACTGGATTATGCAATCAAGAATCATCCGAGGTAAACTCTGAACTTGGTGATATTACTATTTCTGACTATCTAGTTTTAAAGAATGAAAATATTCATATCAAAGAGAAAAATGCTCTTTTAAAAAATTGGATAAATGATTTAATGAAAGAGGTAGAAACATTAATTGAAGAAAACCCAAAAATAGTTAAAGATTGCACATCAAGTGAAGTATCTAAGTTAAATGCTAAAATTGATTATCTTGATAACTATAATAAAATCCTATATAATCATGCAAACAAATTAAATGAAGAATTCAATGATCTTAAAAAGGAAAATGATGTTTCAAAAGAAAGTTTGAAAATGAGAGATACTTGTATTGACACTTTTAATTATGAGAAAATATTAAACATGTAAAATAATAATGAGAAAGAAATAATTTCATTGAAAAAGGATCTTGCAAAATTTGTTCAAGGGGAAGAGAATTTAAATATAATGTTAGGGTGCTCAAAGGTCAAGTCTAGATAAGCAAGGAATTGGGTACAATCCTGTTAAGAACATTACAAGCACTACTAATAAAATTAGAGTAATAAATAATAAACCAAGGAATAAGCCTTTTATTGTTCACCTTTCGCTACTTACAAAAATTGTGGTTTAAAAGGACATTTTGATACAAACTGTAATAAAATTAAAATAAAACAAGTTTGGATAAAGAAAGGAGATTTAATTGCTACTAACAATACCTGACCCAAATAGATTTGGGTACCAAAACGATAAGCTACTTCTTTGTTTTGTAGGTGTGTTTAAAAGCTAAAGTACCATCACATAAATGAGTGTTAGACAATGGATGTTCTAGACACATGACGGGTGATTATACTAAATTCATCTCACTAACTACTAAGAAGGGAGAAACAGTTACCTTTGGAGATGACACCACATGCCAAATTGTCGATAAAGGTAAAATTAAAAATGTTACGGTTTTCATTGATAATGTTCATCATGTTGAAGGATTAAAATATAATTTAATTAGTTTAAGTCAACTAATGGATAATGTAAAGTTATTTTTGCAAAAGATAAATGTGTAATTCTGTAATTAAGCACACCTAGAGGGGGGTGAATAGGTGTAAATACTCAAAAGAGATCTACAATGGTCAATTTTTTAAGGTTTACTAGCAGGCTATAATCGGACGGTCTAACCCTGTCCGTATTAGGTATGTTCTTCTTCTGTTATAAACGAACAGCTAATACATGTCCGTATTAGTATAAAATGTTTCCGAGTTAAACAAAATCTGCAGAATATTAAAGCTTAAATTAGAAATAAAAGAACAGTAAATCACACCAAGATTTTTACGTGGTTCAGCCCCTATCCTCTAGTCTAGTAGCCTAATCCACGTCCAATCCCAACTAGGATTAGAGACTCTTTTTATTAAACTTTATAATACACAATAAAGTACAAAAAAAAAGAACTCTCTGTTCAAAGTAGCTTCACACTGATGGACACCACTGCCCCTTTGCAACTCTGCAACTTTTCTCACCTCTGAGACCTTGAGACTACCTTTGAACAGAATACCTATTACAATGACACCCAAGCCAAAACAGGCTTCCACTTGGATTACAAAGATTATGAAGTATTACAGTGTTTCTTCCAGCTCAAAAAGAATATATAAGAGAAATACAATAACTGGAATCGGATTTATAAAGCTCTATAGATGTACTCAATGATGATTTTCAGCTTCATGTGAGGTGTGTTTCTTTAGCCCAGCTGAATGAATATTTATGTAGAAGCAAGCAACGGCTAGTTGAATATTGTTAGCATGAAATCCTCATATTGATTTTGAAACTTCAAGGACCTGATATACTTAACAGATATTTTCCAAAAACAAAGATCAGGTCAAATTAGAAAAGGAGTCAAAGAAGATAAAATATTTAGAGTCATTTTTCAAACCACCTTACTAGTCTCCTATTAAAATTAGACTAGTTACCTTTTTCCTGAATGATAATAAAGGCAAACAAACTTATAAGGAATTTCCTTAAAATACTCCAAACCAAATTTGAATGCTAAACAATTTAAGATATATCAATATATTCTCCAACTATACCTGTTTTCTTAAAAGACTTAATTCCATACAAATTTATATTAGTTAAACACTTTCCATGATGGACTCTAACTCAAACAGATGTCATAGTATAACCAAATTCCTTAAGAGTCCCAATAAAAAAAAATTGTATTAACAATATTAATTAAATTTTCAGCAATAAAGATATACATTTTAAGCTTCTTGGACAAGGAATACTTCATGCAATCTTACAGATTTCCTTAATCGAATTTATTATCCAAATTGGGCCAAACTAACTATATTATATTTAATAGACCAATATTATATCAACCCAAAATATAATCCATGCAATCCATAAAATAACCAACAAGTATAAATATATTGTCATTATTAAAATCACCAATAATAACAACTAACATTCTCCCCCTTTTTGATGATGACAATATATTAAACTTCATATAACATACTCCCTCCAAGTATATGGCTCCCCCTAAATTTATGCATATTAAAGAATAAAAATTGACTTGATCTAAATAACCATCATTGCATAACATGAATACCAATTCAAATACTTGAATACCAATTCAAATACCAAATATCTCTCCCCCTTTGTCATTATCAAAAAGAAATTATTAAATAGATTTACTTATTCAAAATTATTAAAATAATAAAATAAGGTGGAAAAATTCGCTTATTTGGGTCAGTTTTATACTAAAAATTGGAACTAATAATTTCAATTTTAAAATCTGAAGAAGCAACTCTTCCCTTTCTTTTTTTCAATTTTGCCAAAAATCTGATTATATTGACCAAAAAAGAGAAGTCCACATTATATTTGAAAAAGAGAGAGAGCAAGAATCTAATGATTGAATTTGACATAATTTCAACTGACTTTTTTTTTGCTAACATTCTTGAATAAAAATAAAAATACTTTTATGTTTTAAAATACTTATAAATTTTTTAAAATAAAAATACTTTTTAGAATATAGTTATATATTATTGTTCAGAGATTTTTTATGAAAGATAAAATTGGTTGCTGTTTTGTTTTAAATAATTTTTTAGAATTAATTATGGTGAATATAAATGCCTTAAATAATTTACAATAATAAATATACTTTTAGTAGCACTTTTTAAGTAACTTACACTATCGACTATTTATTTTAATAAACTATAAAGTAAATAACTTTACACTACGTTAAACTTTAAATTTCTCCATAAAAATTTATTTTTATGATCATAAATAAAGTTAAAGTTAAAAAAAAAAAAAAAAAAATCAAAAAGACTTTAAATTTTATTTCAAGTACATAATATCAATCTAAAAAAGTCATTTGGAGATTAATTTAAAGAAACTTTATTTTTTAGTATTGTATTTAACATTCAGTTAAATAACAATTAGGGAGGGCTTCGCTCAATTCTCAGCAGTAGTAGAGTAGTGCCATGAGAGGAAGCAATAGAGATCAAAATTTTCCTCAATTCTTAGCCAACATTGAAGTTTAAACTAGATAGATGCTAGCTTTCTCTACCAATTTGGTTTATCCTCTCATTACTTTAGCCATAGTTTAGGCGGGATAAATAAAAAAGTAGCGCCAAATTTTGCCGCAATTAGCGAGATTGAGATTTGATGGTGTGGATAATGTTTCCTACGGGTGAAGGGATTATAATTAATCCTAAAATTTTACCCCAAACTTCATCTTTGCATCTTCAAATTTTATCCTTCTGTCCCAATTGCAGAAGCCCTAAATTCGAAGACCTAAAGACCACTTAATTTTTTCGAAGGTATTTTTTCTAACAACTTTGTTCATCCGTATTACATTAGTTGCTGTAATTATTCATATATACAGACACATGTATGTATATATGTGTATTTGTTTGTGTAAGAAACCAAGTTCTTATACTTTTTGCAATTGAGCTATAATTGAACTATTATTAATTGAAATAGAATAAAGGAGATATGTTGGTTGTGTGGTGATATAAGGAGGCTACAATGGATTGATAACATAAATAAAAGGCTATGAGAATGGTGATTTTAAAACAGTGCATACATGGTGTTTGTCAAAAGTCCTCTATGGACTGTTTTGGTTAAAGACCAAATATTAGATAGAACCAAGGCTTGGGGTTGATTTATAAATTAGTTGTGATGTTTAATAAGGATTGCTCGTAAATGTTTAATAAAGATTACTTTGTGGTGTAAATATAGATTTTGATTATACAATTGCAAGTTTCTTTGACTGGCTTTTAGAGCTGAAAGGTTTAGCTTATGGCATAGCGTATTTCCTATAAATGTTAATATTTATACTTGCTGTTAATATTTGGACTGTGCACATATATTGTGTTCTTGTGAATCAATAAGTTCAAAGGGAAGTTTTGGTCTACTACATTTTGCATCATGTTTTTTTAGAATTGTCTTATTGCATTGATTTCGATTCTTTCTCATTATGATGCTTTGTTAACTGATCGGCTTGATGTTGTTGGTGCTTTTGTTTTCTTGGTAACTATTTAAATTTTTTGCTTTCTTAAATAAGTAATTCACCCCCCTACTACCCGAGGTGATGTTGAATGATGTTGTTGGTCTCATCGTCTATTCTAGAATGGTACCAATTGACTGAACAAGGGTGGGTAAATGTAACACAACCGATGAACAAAACATTTCTTTCACTAATGTTGATCATTCATCATCATTGGCAACACAGAATTTTTTGTTTTTTTTTTCAAAATTTTAGAAATAAGTTGCTCCTGAAAACGAACTAACTGAATCATCAGTAAGATGTGATAAACATCAAGACAAATAGCATACTAACTGAATCAGTGCTGCATGCCTAACATACCTAGTGCTGCATGCCTCACTCAACATACTAACTGAATCAGCAGTGATGACAAACACATCAGCCCAAACAAGATGCCCCATGTGCAGACTTGGATCTAAACAGTATTATATAAATGTATATATCTAAAGTCATATACTTTTCCAGCATGAAAATGTAAATGAACACTTTTTTAATTATAATCAAATGTGTACCTTTACCATCCCAAATTGGAACCTTAGGATGATTACTGAACGCTCTCAGTAAAATCGCAGATACCTGTTAATAACAACTTTATTAATAATTGTCGTTCAAGATGATATTTCAAAATTTCCTTAATATGTGTTCCTTCTGTGGAGTTCTTCTAAAGAAAGATATTCTGACGCTTCCGCAACTTGGAAGAACGTTTCGCAGTGAGATAGATATAAATGAATAGATAGTATAATTACAATTCAATAGTTCCCTTTCATTTTCTGTTACTATGGTGTGATCAAATAGTTAAAAAAATATTTTATGATTCAGTCTGCAATTAAAACATATCTTAATTTTACGCAATTTCAGTTCAAGTTACAACTTACACATAATAAATTTTCATTAGTATTTAAATTGCATTTTTTTAACGTAGTACTGATTGCTATGATATTTTTTCATCTTAATGCTCACTAGAATGTTATGTATAATTATACAAACAGCTTATCTTTATTATTAATTAATCTAATTCTAATAGATTTAATTCAACTTTTTTTTTGTTACATGTTTTATAAATGGCTTCTGGAAGTGGACACAAAATGAAAGTGAAAAGCAATGCAAACAAGACTAAACAAATTCTCTTTGATCGTAATTCTAAGCGAACTGATTCGAAAACTCTCAGAGGTATCAAAGGACGTTTTGACAAAGAAAACATGGCTTCTGATGGTGGGAAATCTAATACAGAAAAGGAAACATTTGTAATACTTAAATCCCATAATAATTCATCCAAAGGTAGTGAACACACTACTAAAAATCAGACCTGTGAAATTAATCTCACACCACAAATTTCTACAGTTCTAGCAATTCAAAAGCTTGAAATTCCATTAACTCAGAGTCCAAGAATTCCAACAACTGAAAATCATGAAACTCTAACAACAGAAAGTCCTAAAATTCCATCAAATGAGCAAGCCCCATCAACTGAAACAAGTATTGAAACAGGTATGAATTCTCTTTTTTTTCTTAAATTTTTTTTACTAAGTTCTCAGGTAACTAATAATCTTATTTATTATGTATGCAAAACAAATACTATAACAAGTTTGTAATGTTCATACAGCTAGCTCTAGGAAAAGGAGTCGTGGTCCAACAATGGGCAAGGGGATTATGAAGACATTTGTTGCTTTAGGGAGAAAAATGATGATTAATGTGGATCCATTAATAGGAAGACCTATAAATGGAGATGAATCTGCAAAGCTTGCAAGTCAAATTGGCGTAGTAACTTTCGAGATGTCCTTCCAGTGCCCAAAAGGTGGAAAGACATAGATGAGGAAAAGAGTTTGGAACTAGGCTTTGATCATATAAATGTATATATCGAAACTAATAACTTTTTTATTATATCAATTTATTTTTTTTGTCATCTAAAATATGCTAATATGATATGTAGATCCACATGGATGTTAATGTTGATGCTCTAGGAGTGAAACAATGTTTGATTGATAGGCTGAAATCTAATAGCCGAAAAAAGCATTACAAGTTACATATGCACTACAAGAAGTTTTCAAATTTGGTAGAGGCTAAGAATAACAAGCCTTCTTTTTGTCTTTGTAAAAAAAATTGGGAAGCATTGTGCGACTATTTTGCAACACCTAAATTTAAGGTAATAATACAAAAACTTAACATGTTTAAATGTTAAGGTTCCGTGTTTAGGTTATAGATATAGATTTGTAACATTACTTAGAATTTCATTGTTCTTGTTTTTATAGCGCACAAGTTTTGTGAATGGTGGGAATAGAAGACAGGTGAGAGCTCCACATATTTCAAAGTGTAAAGCCATTTATCGTTCATTTATTTACTAGATTGTAAGTGTTATAAACTTGTACTTTGGTACTACTTTCATTCTAATAACCTTTAATTGATACATAATTCTAATAATTTTGGCATATTTTTTCCCGTCCTAGTCTCAAAAGGAGTTAAATGGAAATCCTTGTGATATGATTGATTTTTATAAACGTACGCATTATTTAGAGGAAAAGGGTTGGTCATCCAAAGTGGCGGAAGAGAATTGGGTAATTTTCGTATCTATTTGTTTAAAATCCAGCCTTTTCTATGTTAATGATTGTAATTAACTATATATACCTTCTTACATCCATGTGTTTTAATAGGAGTTGATGAAAAAAAGCGAGATCAATATAGAGAAGATGGATCTGAGAATAACACATATGAAATAGTCTTGGAGGTTCTTGGCCATGGATCTGGTTACATTAAAGGCCTTGGGTACATATGGTCCAAAACCTCCAAGCAGGCGCATCACATCATCTGATTTAGCTACCCAACAAGTCCAAAAGGAACTTCAAGAGACACAACAAAAGCTATAAATGTCTAACTCTCAAGAAAATGATCTTAAGACACAAGTGGCTGAATTTGAGACTGAAGTGTCTGATTTGAAAACTCAATTGGTTGATCAAGGTGCAAATATCAACAAATTTATGGCTGCTAATGGGATGAACATATAGGCTAAAAAATATCATGTAAGTAATAAATACTTTTAAACTTCAATTAAGCTTTCAAATGTTGTTTTCCATGGTTGAATTTGTGTTAATGTAGATTTTTGATATTAAAAACAACTTTATAAATGAGTGATTAATGAACTCTGAAGTAATGATAGTATAAGATGAATCTGTATGTGGCTTTTTTTTTCATTCCCAAAAATTAGTTTAAATCAGTAACAATCTCTCTTTTACCTCCTTTCTTTCAATTGCCTTGCATCATAAATTTTCTATAAAAGAATTATTCTAGGTAATGGTTTCTTCACTTTCTATTAAATATTTGTGAATTTGGTGTGTGATGTGTTGAATTCTTACAAATGTTAGATTTTCTTATTTATTTTCCTCCATTTAGGACAAACATGAATTTTATTTATACTGCTATAGTTTTTTGTTTGGATTGTTGTTATAGCAAACAAACTAAGTTGGTCTAATCGCAGTGCACACAAGGTGTTCGATATATTTCCACATTGCTCAAACAAACTCAGTTGGGCTAATTTGGTGGTTTGCTTTAGCTTTGCTCAAAAAGTGATTCTTACTAATGTTATAATTCCTGTTGTTGGTTGTTGGTTGTTGGGTTACTAGTCTTTATTGTTGGGCTTTTTTGGGTGTTGTGTTGCTACTAGTGTGTGGTTACAGTGCTCAGACCTGTTATTGGTTAGATACGTAGTCTCTATTATAGAAAGATGAATATTAAATTTCCATGATTAGGTAACTGCAAATTTGAGTAACTATTTGTTGAATAACATGCATCTGTTTGGGAAACATCAGAACATAACTGCAAAATTGCAAAGAGCATGCATATGTTTAAAGAAACATCAGATGGAATGTGTAGTCGTGCAAAATTAAGTAACTAATTGCATCTGTTTAAAGAAACATCAAAACATGAGTTCAAAATTGAGTAACTAATTGTTGAACAGCAGATGCCATGTGTAGTTGTGATTAATTAACTTTAAAAAGTTTTTTTTTGGCTTTCCATGTCTTCTACAATCTTTGGATAAGATATTATGAATATCAGAGATCTATTATTAATAAAATAATCTTCCTTGTCTTACAGTTTGGTTAAATTTGCTATTAAAAGTAAAAAGGTGGCTAACATTATATTTAGAAAATTTTATAGGTAATTTATTTGGGAAACGTTAGATTATTAGCCACAAAAGTAGATGAAAATTGGTTTTCTTTATTCACCTATTGCTGGTTGTTATGTGCTTTGATGATAATACTCTATTTGTGTTCCTATGTCACTATCAGAACTTTAGTGCTGCTGATGATTGACTAATAGTTGTTCAATATTTTTCGTAAATGGTACTCATTACTTCACATTGATATTTTAGTGCTGACATAATTACTTCTTCACTTGTGCAGGAGCTCTTGGGTTGCTTTCCCTTCCTCAAGCTTCTCGATTAGTTTAATAAACTTGCTCTAATAGTTCTCATATTTTGGGATTCATAAATATATCTCTCTGCACATGGGATGACTTTCTTGAAGTCTATTTTCATATTACAGCATCAACCAGAATTCGATTTTGCGGATCCTCTAAATTCTATGGATATTGATTTTGGTTGCTATAATGCTAGTATAGCTATAGTTCTGGAAAATTCACAATTTATTATTTAAACATTTCTTTTTTTTATATACATTTTTTTTAATTTCATAACTATTTGATTGATTTATGTCTATATGTTTTTTTGATTTGCAGATAGAGGTTTTTCTGGAAGGTCAATAACCACAAGGTTGAAGGTTTTAATTAAGCATTTTCTTAGGATATGGATTTTAGAATTTTAGATTTTTGGATTATATAATTTGGTTTTGTAGTACTTAGATTATTTAAGCAACTGTTTATTGCCTAGCTAGTTGGGTATTTTGTTGAATCAGTGAATCTACTATTTTTTATAAGATAATTACTTTTTATTTTAAATATTTATTGCCTTTTGTTTCTTATATTATCACGATTTATAATCATTTATTGAAAAATAATATTTGGTCAATGAAAATTAAAATTTAATGACGAATAATATTATCTCTTTAGAATTGATAGTATTGTCATTATATATATCCATTTAGTTATGACAACTTATATTGTCACTAATATTAACTATTTGGCGACAAGTTATGCCGTCACTATTATATATCATTTAGTGATGTCTTTTAATTTTGTAACTATTAATAGCTCTTTATGTGACGAGTTCTATCGTCACCATAAGTATTCAATTAGTGACAGAAAAATGTGTCATAAAAATTAACTCTTTCTGTGACGCCCCCAAAACAAGTATACATCACCCATCTTGAGTCGCCAGATACATGGTACAGAAATTAACTACAAACTTTATTATACAACTCTGTCGTGTACAAATACAAACAAAACAAAACATAGGTGAGAGTTTACATGAATATTGCCTCATAGACAAAGATACAAACTCAAATTCAGTCCTCATTACACTTATTATCACACTAAGTAGTGAGGACTGCTATAGCCACCATATCGGACCATCACTCCATTTCCCGACTCGTCCTAGCTATATTCTCATTTCCTGAAGAGAACAGTGAAAGAAAAGGTGAGCTCAACTAGCCCAGTAAGAAATATTATGACTAAGATAATGCAGAATAAATTATCCTTAGTCTTCAACAGTATAACAACTGATAGAATATAATAGACAACAAGTTTTAGATTAACAACTGTAGCGGAAATAAGCATTCCATTAGAAGAGTCAAGTAGAGCATAAAATCTACTATCTTCTATGATTTAAAAAAATTTTCATCAACTTTATCACTGAGACTCAGCTTAATAAATAAAATCGAATCATCCCTGCACCATGGCCAAGGATATTCATGTAATCATCAATGGTCATGATTATATCTAATAATCCCTGGTCATAATCATACCAACAACTGTCCATCAATGAACTACATGCCAATGAGGACTTTTACCACATCATTCGTCACATTACGGTCATGATTATACCGAATAATCCCTGGTCATAATCATACCAAGTCCATCTATGCACGTAAGCTAAATATGACTTTCATCACAATATAAACACGAGGATGATGACAATGATATAAGCAATAATCAACTGAAATCAAATCAAACAAAATCAAGGATAAATATTAAAGACTTTAAATTTATCCAGAGTTTAAAGATATCCAAATTGTTAACATGATACTGCTTTGTAGAGTAAAATTCAAGAATAATATTCATGTACCAAAAATAATTTGGACACAAAAGAATATATTTTTTGGGTAAATAGTACCCCGTGAATAGTACCATGTGAATAGTACTTCGGGAATAGTACCTCGTGAATAGTACCCCGACATGAAAAGTACTCCAAATATCCGAGTGAATAATATTCGGGTGAATAGTAATTGGGTGAATAGTAACCCATGAATAGTAACCCGAGAATAGTACTCCGACATGAAAAGTGCACCGAATACCCGAGTGAATAATACTAGAGTGAATAGTTACCGGGTGAATAGTAACCCGTGAATAGTAACTCGTAAAAAAAAATACCAAAGAAAATGATATTTCATGACGAGTACAAAAGAAATGATATCTCGCATTTAGTATAATAGAATATACTGAAACGCGCAAATGAATTTTCACCGCCATGCAGAATCTACGTAGATGCATCATTTCCACAATTTAATAAAAAATAAATACGAAGGATCATTCACCATGCATGCAGTAATCCACATGACAAAAGTTATTCCAATAGAATAATAAAGAATGGAATAATGAAGAATTCACCGTGCATGCGGTAGTTCGTGACAGATGAAAAAGTTATTCCAACAAAATAATAAAGAATGGAATAATGTTAGACCATTCACCGTGCATGCGATAGATCGCATGATAGGTTATTCCAATGAATAATAAAGAATGGAATAAAAAGCAGAAATTCACCGTGCATGCGATGTAATCGCACGCAGAAAAGTTATTCCAACCGAATAATAAAGAATGGAACTGTGTCACGTGCAGAATCCGCGATGTATGTGATATTCCAATGTAATAATAAAGAGCGGAATCAGTCATGCGTAATTCGCATGCATGGGGATATTTCAAATGTAATAATAAAGAATGGAATAACAACAGATTCACTGTGCATGCGATAGATCGCAGATGCATATGTGTTATTCCACAGAATAATAAAGAATGGAATAACAGAAGAATTTCACCATGTATGCGGTACTTCACATAGACATGTTATTCCAACATAATAGTAAAGAATGGAATAACAACCCTTAAGAGTATTGAAAGAAAATATCTCTCTTCATGAATACGAAAGAATAATACCCCTTACCTTAGAAGAAAACTAGATACTGAAATAGTGAGGTAGCAGACTTCTCTTCTTTCTCTCTATAATAATTGCTCTATAGCTTTAGTGAATTGGTGAAAAATAATGAAGGAATGAGCTTCTATTTATAGGAAAATACTCTCCAAGAAAATGCAAGAACTTTATTTTAAGAAAGTAAACTGCCTAAAAGATTTTGGGCAGAGGCTGTAAGTACTGCATGTTACATTCTAAATAGAGTATTGATTAGACCCATATTATTGAAAACACCACATGAGTTACTAAACAAAAGGATTCATAATATTAATTATTTTAAAGTTTTTGGTGCTAAATATTTTTTTTAAATACTAATGGTAATCTTGGAAAATTTGATGCAAAATTAACCGAAGGTATTTTTCTTGGTTATTCAGTACATAGTAAGGCATATAGGGTTTATAATCTTGACAAGTCAAAGGTTGAAGAATCAGTGCATGTAATATTTGATGAATTTA
This sequence comes from Panax ginseng, assembly GCA_020205605.1. Classification (NCBI taxonomy): domain Eukaryota; kingdom Viridiplantae; phylum Streptophyta; class Magnoliopsida; order Apiales; family Araliaceae; genus Panax; species Panax ginseng. The sequence goes on along the minus strand of CM035134.1, from coordinate 139,629,327 downwards.
ACTATGATCTGTCGAAAGATGAGAATTCTGCAGGAAATAACAACTTGAGTCGTGGAAGCCAAACTGCTAAATCCGGACAGCCTAAGCCGTCCGAATCAGAAGGAAAGACAACTGAAATCAGACAGCCTAAGCTATCCGAATAAGAAGGAAAGACAGCTGAAATCAGACACCCTGACTCGTCCGTTTTAGTAGAAAACTCAGACATGCAGACATCAAAAAACAGACAGCCAGACCCGTCCAATTTAAAAGAAAAATTAGACGAACACACTAATGCAGAATGTGACATACCACAGTTTGAATCTAACGAATAGATGACAACTGCCAAGCTTTCTAAATCATCTCGAACTGTGAGAAATCATCCTCCAAACTTGATCATAGGAGATCCCGACACTTGGATGAACATAAGAAGGAAAGCAAGGAAGTATTGTGCATTTTTAGCCTTTTTTTCTCAAGTTGAACCAAAAAATGCCAAGGAAGCAATTCAAGATGAAAATTGGACAATCGCCATGCAGGAAGAGTTAAACTAATTTGAACGATGTCAAGTATGGGATCTTGTTAAGCCTCCTAAAAATGCATCTATTATTGGTACAAAATGAATTTTCAAAAAAAAATTAGATGAAAATGGTGTTATAACAAGAAACAAAGCCAGATTGGTAGCTCAAGGCTATAATCAACAGGAAGGTATAGACTATGAAGAAACTTTTGCCCCTGTTGCAAGCACTACTACAAAACAGTAAATAGACAACGCGAAAAAAATGTAATGGTTTCAATCAGAAAAACGTCGTGATTAAGGATGTCATCTATTTGACACCCTTACACAACGTTTTTGAAACGTTGTAGTTAAGCACATTACACAACATTTTTAAAGAAAAAAACATTGTAGATTTGTTTTTCATAAATTAGTAGATGCTTGAAAATGTTGTAGAAGATATGATTCCACAACGTTTTTTGGCTAAAATATATCAGACAACGTTTAGACACATTAACACAACGTTTATAATGTGTCATCTATTTAGAAGGTGTCGTTTATTTATACAAATATACAACATTTTTAAAATGTTGTAGATTAAAAAAAAAAGAAACAGAAAGGTTGTGATTCACCTATATTACCAATGCACCTGCAATATGCTAATGCCATGATATATAGCTAAAAGGTCTAAATTCTCATTTAAATTTAAAGCCAAAATGTATCAACCATTCAAAATACATCCCAATAATACCATTCATTTACAGTTTTAAATTACTATATCCACAAAATATATATCAAACTATCCATATATACATCTCAAATTCACTTTTCAATATAAATTACTACTATGTTCACTAAAAAAATGTTCTTCGGGACACCATCCGTCTCTCTTGGATACGTTACAATTGGAGCAGAAACAGAAGGAGCAGGAGCACTTTGATTGCCTGCAAGGAGGAGGAGCATGCACAACTCAAAAGACAATACAGATAATTCTGTTTGGAATATGAAAGGCACACATTGATCAGTGATGTCATCACTGATCCACGAGGTTGGAAAACATTACCTAGATCATGGTGTAAACTTTTTTCAAGAAACATTGAGAAGGCAGATAAATAGAAAAAGAAATTAAAGCAAAATCAAAACTAATATCACACTTTGTAGTTATGTTAGAGCAGATAAGCAGACTTCACCAGTGAACTGGTATGCATTATATTTGTAAACAAGGACCAACAGAGAAGGACTCTTCTTTTCCTACTATACAGTTAATCTAAAGTGTATGCAGTTATACCAACTGCACTAAAAAATGGCAAAAACTCCTCTTTTCTACTATACAAGTTGTAATTAGTCTACAGAGTATGCAATTACGCCAACTTAGCCACCGGTTAATTGTTAATATCCGCAATCTTAAGAGGATTAGACTTCTCTAAATCTTCTTTTGTAATTAATTTTAAGTGTATTTTTTGTTGTTGTATGGTGCATTCAACTTCATCATATTATACCATACTTAGTAAAAGACTTGAGAAAATGCATAAAACTCGCTCTCACTAAACACCGACCTCAAATCTTCTTGTCACATGAACTCTAATGGAAAAGAAACAAGAAAACTGCTAACTGACATTAGTTTCTCCATTGGATCTGTTACCATGATTTCTCCATTCGGACTGCAGGTTTCCAGTTTCGTAGGAGCTACTCCTAAATCAATTGTTGTTTGCCTGAGTTTGTCTTTCCAATGGCTCATACTTTGTCTCAGTGAAGATCTACATTTGATGAATGTGAACAGGGCCGGCCCTGAGTTTTGAAGGGCCTAAAGCAGACAACAAAAAAATGAACTTTTTGCGAATTGCTATTAAGACAGGCATAAAAAAGGAAGAACTTTTCCTAAACAAAAGAGCATCAATACGAAAGAATATCAAATATAATAACCGATTATTTCAATATTTCCAAAGCATCATTTAGATATCACATTATCACTAAGTTAAAAAAGTAATTACCAAATAGGGCCTCCTTTATTAAGAGTCTAACACTACTCCCAAACAATTAAAAAAACCCAAAAAACTAAATCTAATGATGAACGCCCAGGTACATAATAATTAAATTGTTTTGTACAAATTATATGCTTTAAATATGTAGAATATTACAATAATCAGTATATGTAGAATATTATAGATTGATTATTTGCTTTAATATTTAAATATTCTACTTAAGTAATAAAAGGAAGAGAATATTTAAGGGGGCCTTAAAAATTTTTGGGCCTAATGCCCGGGCACCTTGGGCTTTAGCCCAGGGCCGGTACTGAATGTGAATTACGAACACAAGATGAAATGAAGGAATGAGAAATTATAAAAGAAGAGGATTGTGACAGCATTGTTGTACTTGGAGTGTATAAGATCATTTGGGATGCAAGAGAAAACATCTTGGTAGACCTTTGGTAACATTTCCTCCCGCACAAACTGAAACCCCATAGTTTTATTACAACCCTTTTCATAATTAACAAATAAAGTCAACTTGAGAATGTTAAAACTGTTTGTCAAGAACCTATATAGCCATATTCGGTGATCATAATATTCAATTTCTGGTTCACTCACAACCACACAGAGCACATGCACACGCACACTCACACTCACACTCACCATAATCCTATACAGAATGTTTCAAAGCCGAAGCTGCAGCAAGTAAAGTTAAGAGAGCGACTGGGACATAGGTGAATGAGATGTCCCAACTTTTGCTCAATATGAAAAATGACCAGATTTGTCTGGTATCACAGCAAGCAAGTAAAAAAAGCCAACCCCGAATTTTAAGCCATTGTGCTCTCTAGTTTCTCACACTTTACACAAATTTGTAGAAATTGAAGCAAAACCAAAACTAATATCATAAAAGCAGCAAGAATAATTGATAGACAAAAACATGAGCACATGCTATATATTCCTTAAAAAACAAAACCACAACCAAAAGCCTTCACCCCCATGGCTCGAATTGGATACTCTAAAAGCATCATAAAACAACTCTACACTGTACAAACAGAGATGCATTTCACAGCTCAATTCAAATTCTAAAACCCAATTATATTTGAAACTGCAATTGGTTAGGCATAACGATCAATTTCTAGCAATATCCAGTAAAAATGCAAGTCCATAAACTGTACATGGTATGTAGAAAATGGCAATAGATTTGGGTACATGATAATATAATCAACAAAGATGAAGAAACCAATTACCTGAAGAGTACTGCTAATCAACGGGGGCACCTCCAAAGGGAAACACTGCCACACAATAGAAGCAAATAAACAATTTGGTCAACATTTTATTTGTATACACATACCATTTGAATTGGAGATACAGAGCAGAGTCAAACAAGCAAATTACTGATAACAAAGCCTGTAAAAATTGTATTAGCAGCAGCATGAAAGAATTTTTAATAAAACTTTTCAAGTTTTCTTTTTAATCTAGAATTCATTTATTGTTAGTACATTTTGGATTGTTGATCCTCAAAAAAAATATCAAAGATGCATATGCATAACTAGAGAGAGATTACTTGGTTCGCTGAGGAGACGCTGAGTTTCCTGTTAGGTTGAAAAAGGAAAGAAAAAGCTGTCAAAACCTAACTACAACATGAGAATCGACCAAAAAAAAAATTATTCAAACAGAAAAATTCTAAACAAGGACGAAGAAATTAAATCAAAATGAATTGGGGAAGGGATCGAGAAATAGGAGAAGAGGAAGATCGAGTGACTTACTTTGATAATTCTTTGAGGTAAATTGTTATTCGCCATTGAAGAAGCTTCGTACGCTAACCAGGGTTTTCAGAGAGACGCGGTTCACCTCCTCGGCTCCAAACGCTTCCTTGTAGAATAGTACGGCGTCGTTTGCTTTCAGAGAGCCTCCACGAACAGCTGAGGCTTCAACACCGAGAATAACACCACCTTGGAGTTTTCCTTCTGCGACTCGCTGTTATTAACAACCTCCTGTACCATCATCAACTGTTTGAAGAGAGAGAATAACCCTAGGAAAGAGAACGTAGATGAAGAAAATAGGAAATTAAAACCCTCACTTGGGCAATAATGGAGGACAGTTAAAGGAGAGGCCACCACTATGTCGCCGCTGTCGCCACCACTACGCCGCCACTATTTCTAGGGTTAGAGGGAGTCGAGAGGGAGGAGAATGAGATGTGCTGCATATCTGAGTGAGAGAGTTAAGCTGGTGAAATGAGAGAGACAAAGTTGGGCAAAGACGGGAAAGTACTAGAAAGAAAAAAAAATTTAAGTTCCGTTTATAATCAAAAATTGCCTTTTATAAATAGATAACGTTCATATGTATCTACAACGTTTTATTAAAAAATGTTATGAAAAAAATATATCACAACGTTTTTTATAAAAACGTTGTAGTTCAAGTGTTATCTATTTACTACTTTGTAGTAGTGAAGGTTGGAATCTATAAGAATTTTATTAGCCTATGCATGCTTTAGACAATTTAAATTATATCAAATGGATGTGAAAAGTGCTTTTTTAAATGGTTACTTAAATGAAGAAGTATATGTTAAGAAACCACCCAGTTTCGAAAATGAAAAATATCCACATCATGTGTTTAAATTGAAAAAGGCTTTGTATGGATTAAAATAATCTCCAAGAGTTTGGTATGAAAGACTAAGCAAATTTTTATTAGACAATGGTTTTAATCGCGGTAAGATTGACTCTACTCTTTTTATTAAAACCAAAAATAAAGATTTATTAATTGTTCAAATTTATGTGGATAACATAATTTTTGGAGCTACTACTAACTCTTTGTGTGAGTGGTTTTCTCATTGTATGCATAATGAGTTTGATATGAGCCTTACGGAAGAATTATACTATTTCTTGGGGCTTCAAATCAACAATCCAATGAAGGGATTCACATTCACCAATCCAAATATGTAAAGGAGTTATTAAAAAGATTTGGTTTTAAAAATACCAAACCAAAGTTAACACCAATGAGTACTACCATCAAGCTTATTGCGGATGCTACAGGTAAAGATGTTGAAGTGACAATGTATCGAGGTATGATTAGTTGTTTACTTTATTTAACTGCATCAAGACTGAATATTATGTATAGTGTATGCTTTTGTGCTAGATTTCAAGCTCAACCGAAAGAATCTCATCTTAAAGAGGTAAAAAGAATATTTAAATATTTATATAGTACAATTAATTTTGGCTTATATTATCTTGTATCTCCTAGCTTTGAACTAATTGGATATTCAGATGCAGATTATGCAGGGTGCTAAATTGATAGAAAAAGCACAAGCGGTACTTGTGAATTTTTAGGACAAAGTCTTGTGGCTTGGCACAACAAAAAACAAATATCAGTTACCTTATCTATTACGAAAGGTGAATATTTAGCGGCAGGTAGTTGTTTGTTCACAAATTTTGTGGATGATTCAAATGAGATGAGATGAGATGAGATGAGATGAGATTGCTTTTATTGAAAAAGAAAGGAACATACTTATTACTTACATACATAATCTTTGTGTCATTATCCATGACCATACATACAAAATAGTTGCAAAAATTATAACCTTAATATTCAAAGATTCCTTTGTCTAGATTACACATGGACGTGGAGCCGTGGGGAGTTGGATTACATGTCAGCATGATATAGAAAAGCATACTAGCTACTGCCACCCATACTAGCTAGTGCGAGCATATTGCATATATTAAATGTTAATATAGTGATTGCACCTAACATTTGAGTATATATTTAGTTATAACTTATTCCAATAATAAATTCTAAGTTTTAAGTTCAGTATTAAGACTTAAGAGACAGTCATTATATAGAAATATTCATGATCAAACGTGTCCTGTATAAACCTTAAAATTCATTAAGAAAATTTCATAAAAAATTTTGATTTGCTTAAACTATTGCTCAAATAGTACTAGTGTATTAGTTGAATGTTGAAAGAAAGACATGTTTCTTTCCTCCTCTTTTTTACGAAACACATTGTAGTATTTAATAAATAAATATATTTTAAAATAAACATAAATAGTTATGTTATACTCCCTCCGTTCCTTAATATAAGTCGTTTTAGAGAAATGATTTTGTTTCTTAATATAAGTCGTTTGAGAATTTCAAGTAAGTATTAATTGTTTAGTTTCCAATATTACCCCAAGTATTAAATGTAACTTTGGTTCTCTCACTATTTTTTGTCCAATAAATAACAATCTCTTATTCCAATACAAGGGCAATATAGACAATTAATATTATAGTTGATGTTATACAATCATTACCTTAATACTTACTTGACAACTCTAAAACTACCTATATATTATGAGAATCTGAGAGAAAGATTATTTTCAAGACGAGATTTCAAAATCTAAATGAATTTTTGCCGCATCTCAAAAACAAACAGATAAATTGAATTACTAGTGTAATTAATTTATACAAGAGCAAATGTGGTTAGATAGCTGGAAATTAATGTTGAACTATTCGTTAGTTCCCACATAAAATGATGAATTAATGGTCCAAATCATATGCGATTGCCTAATTAAACTTTTTTATACACACTTAGAATCAAAGGCTAAAGCTGGTTAAAGCACATGCACATCTCATTTAATGATTAACCCCACATCTACTACTACTACTACTACTACTACTACTTATAAAGGGATTATATTGAATCTTAAACACATGCAATACTTTACTAATTAGTAGTAATTTACATCCCCTAAACATAATTATTGTTATCATTGATGTTATAATGGCTATCATCATGATTAATATCCTCACGGGTCAGCAAAGCTAGCTAGACTTGCATTATACTCCTATATATATATATATATATATATATATATATATATATATATATATATATTGTTACTACTACTACTACTAAAAGGGAAAAAATGAAAGCAACAAATTAGTACTAACAATAGTTGCAATTAATGGTTAAGAGAAGGGGTATTACTATCTCTCTAGTATTTTCCAACTACTCCACTGTGGTGGTTGGATGGTGGCGGAGAGGGAGAGGGAGAGGGAGAGGGAGAGGGAGAGGGAGGCGGTTAAGGAGGCGAAAGGGTAACATCATTCGGCTGGGAAATAAACGTGGTCGGGGTTTTTACTTTGGCTCGCGTCGTGGCGTGGTGCATTGGGGAGTTGTGTGCCCCTTTTGGATGTTGAAGAAAATCCTTCATGTGAATAATGGATGGACATGGACATGGTTGATAGAAGCTTGTTATGAGTCTTTAGTCTTCCTTCGTCCTCAACTTTTTCCTCTTTGTTGATTATTTATTTATTGACATGAATGAATGTACCGTTCAAGATAAGATTGGGAAGAAAATACGTACTACTACAATTAATTAGTAGTACTAATCGTTATCTTTGCTTTTATTTGGAAAGACCATCCATCAGACACCTACTATATGGAGTATTATTGATCCAAAATGAAGCAATATAGTAATTTTCTTTTTACCTAGCTAGGAATTCCTATCATGATATATACTTTAGTTATTTTTCTCTTTTGTTTCTTTTATTAAGAAGTGACACAAACTTCTTCATTTCATCAAAAATATATAACAATTCAATTAAGAAAAAAAAATTAAATAAATACTCATCTTCTTAAAAGAAATTCCATTCAAAATATTACTATTGTTAAGCTTAAAAATAGGACTCCGATCCCTTTATATATAAAAAAAAAAAAAAAAATCCTCTCTCGAACCTCCTCGGATTGTACATGACTTGATTTAGAATATGATGACTCATTTTGGTGTTGTTAAAAAATAATAAAAAATTACTTTTATAATATTTTGTATCGTTCCAACCATTTTTTGAGGTAACATTATTATTATTATTCCAATTCCAAACTACTTTAATCTAAGCAACCAATTAACCTTTAAAAAAACATAATAGAGTAGACCGTATCTGATAAATATAAATCTACAATACTACAATCATCCAAAAGTAATAACAACATGAATTACTATCTTCGTTATAAAAAAAAGTTTTATTACAATTTTGAAAAATGAATTTACAATACATTTTAATTTAATTTTAAAATTATTTTAGTTTTTATAATCGATACAATCAAAAATATTTCAAATTATTTAGACAATATTATTAATTAAAAACTTGTTAGTATTATTTGTTAGAATATTTTATTTCCTTATGTTGCCTCTACTATTTATTTAATTATTGGGCTTACATATTGTATTAATTTAATTACTTTATTTATGGGCTTGGTAATTAATTATGTGGCCTATAAATTATATTCCTAATAGTATTTGGCATAATGGGCCCTAGGGTTTCATAATCTTGATGAACGATTTTGACCCTTAGCTATTCTATAAATAAAACAGTTAGGGTTTTATCCCAATTGTGCCTCTCAAGAATTTTATTTACACACCTATACATCCATCCTAAGATTGAGAGATATAATTGAAGACCTTCACCCTTAAAAGCGAAGCGAGCAGGTGATACATACAAGATGACTTCTCTCAATTCATGTAAGTACTTAACGTTATGATTAATTGATTTTTAATTTATTCTATGCAATAATACGTTCCTGTATAATTTATTCAACATCTGATATCAGAGCATAGTTACGTTATTGTATAGAATAAATTAATTATATTTTTTATGATATAAAATTTAATACTGTATAATTATTTAATTACGGTGTACAGCTAATTAATGAAGAAAGTTCTGTTTTTGTGATTATGATTATGAAAACAAGAAAAAGTAAGATGGTTATCATGTTTTTTTTATTGCGCGCTACTCGAGATACCAATTAGCATATACTTTATCAAATATATATAAAAGAAGAAGGATATGCAGAGCCAAAAGTAACTATCAAGCAATTACTACAATACAGAAAGATTCACAATCTCAAATAGTATTCTTGTTTTGTGAGCGTTGTTCGTTAGGGTCAAAGTGGGAATGATACCTTGGTGCTTGCATGAAATCGTGTACCTTAGCCTTATTTACCGTAAATTTAATTATGTTGTTAATTGTATTGTTGACGTAATTAACATAAGCGAATTAGCAAATATGCTACTGAATTGATAAGTACTCTGTCTATATTAATATATATACTTGCAGCATGTTTATATATATACAGATTGCAGCATGTAATTGCAGACCTTTATATGCGTTAACATATAATTGCAGTATGTTTATATATATGTTAAATTTATTATCTATTATGTTTAGATAATATTATGATATTCTTATGACCTCATGTTAACGTGATTATTTTATAATCAATTCATGTTCATAATTATATATTTTAATTTAAAATTTGTGAATATGATGTGATATATTATTAGGGCTTTTAAGTTGTTACATGTAAATTTTATATAATGTTAATTTTCAAACTTGATTAATAAAGAAAATTGAGTTTGATCATAATAATTTGTGTGTATGCATGACTATTTTATTGTTAAATTAATAATCAGCCCAACGGAGGATTATTAATTGAAACAATTAAAGATTAAGAAAAGTCACATAATGTTACATTTAATAAATAAAGATTTTAATTTTACCCAACAGAAAAATTAGAATTAGAATTTATTAAATGGAATTTTATTGCATAAGTAACATGTTTATTTCGTTTTCTGCCCAACGGTGATGCGTGGATAAATGTGTTGTGCATTATTTTATGGGGATGTTATTAGTATATTATTAATTGGACCAACGAAAGATTAATAATTATGCACCAACATCTCATTAAAATCTATTTTGGGTGTTGTAAATAGATTTTATGTAACTAACTGTTTGCCCTACAATTGGTTTTTATTATGATTAATTATTAATTATTGTTGTACATTGTGGATTTCTTTTAGTTTTTTGTAAGCATGCTTATGAGCTTGATTGTATTTCAACATTGATTCTAACTAGTATTTCTGGGTATCTCTCTGGAATTGAAACATTAAACGAAACTAATTTTACTGCTTGAAAAGTGTAAGTGAAAATTATTCTCGGCACTATGGTTTTGGACTATGCACTACGAGTGGATCATCCTGCTCCACTTACAACTACTAGCTCAATTGAGCAAAAGGTTATTTATGAAAGTAAGAGGCGATCCAACTGCATGTCCCTTATGATTATGAAAAACTCTATCATGACAGTCATTCCTGACTTTGAGAATGTTAAAGAGTAGTTAACTTCAGTCGAGTAACAATTTAAGGGTTCTTCTAAAACTCATGCAAGTACCCTTATTTTAAAAATACTTACTAGCATGTATGATGGGTTTAGTGGGGTGCGCGAGCACATTATGATGACGAACGACATGGCTTTTAAATTAAAGGGTATGGACATGGCGATTTCTGAGGGTTTTCTTGTTCACTTCATTATGACTTCTCTTCCTGCACAGTTTGATCCATTTAAGATCAATTATAACACGCAGAAAGAAAAATGGAAGATGAGTGAGTTAATTGCCATGTGCGTCCAAGATGAAGAAAGGCTTAAGGTTGAAAAACCTAATGTTGCTCATTTGACTACCACTAGATCTCATAAGAAGAAGGCTCATAAAAATGACAAAGGTTTTAAGAATAAGGATAAGCAAATTTCTACCAAAATAAATAAGGCAAATTATTCAGGTAACAACTCTGAGACATGTCCTAAATGTCACTTCTGTAAGAAACAATGACATATTCAGAAAGAATGCCCTAAATTAAGAGAATGACTTAAAAAGAAAGGTATATCGTCCATCAATTATGTAACTTATGAATCCTTTCTAATTGATGTTTCTTCTAATACATGGTGACTTGACACTAGTGCTATGGTTCATATTACTAATTCATTGCATGGATTCCTTTCAAAGAAGACACTCCAAAACGGGGAAAGAACCATTAAAGTTGGCAATGGAGAGTCTATACAAGTTGAAGCTGTAGGAACTCTTCCTTTAGTTTTGGAGAGTGGTTTCATCTTGTATTTATATGATACACTTTATGTTCCCAGTATGACATAGAATTTAATTTCTGTATCTAAACTTGACATTGATGGATTTTCGTTTAAGTTTGGGAATAATAAAATAATTATTTATCATTACTTTCATGTTATTAGTTCTGGCTCTTTATAGGGAAACCTCTATGAGATAAATTTGGATAATGTCTTTTTTGAATCCTTGTTAACAATGAATGTGACAGAAAGTACCTCTAAAAGTGGAAATAAGAGAAAACTAGATAATGAGAATTCTTCAAAATTGTGGCATCAACGCTTAGGCCATATTTCAAAAGACAGAATGCAACGTCTTGTAAAGGATGAAATTCTTCATTCACTAGATTCTTCTGATCTTGACCATTGTATTTAATGTATAAAAGGAAAATTTGTGAAAGGTAATAAGAAATGAGCAACAAGAAGTAGTGCACTTCTTGAGGTGATTCACACTAATATATGTGGATCATTTTCTCCAGGAATTGGTGGACACAAATCTTTCATTACGTTCATTGATGACTATTCTCGTTATACTTATGTCTACCTGATTAATAAAAAAAATCTGAATCACTAAATATGTTTAATGTTTTCAAGGCTGAAGTTGAAAATTAACTTGACCGAAAAATTAAAGTAGTGAGATCAGATAGAGGCGGAGAGTATTATGGTAAACACTCCGATACAGGTCATAGTCCTGGCCCATTTGCCTTATTTTGTCAAGAAAATGGAATCGTCACTCAGTATACAATGCCTGGTACACCGCAGCAGAATGGTGTAGCTGAGAGGCGAAATCGTACCCTTATGGATATGGTACGTAGTATGTTATGCAATTCTAGCTTACCTGTATTTTTGTGGACTGAGGCATTAAAGACGGCTGTTCATATTTTAAATCGGGTTCTAGCTTAATCATCCCCTAACACTCTTTATGAAATTTGGACGGTAGGAAACCTAGTTTAAAATACTTACGAATGTAATGAAAATTATCAAATTAGAGGCTAAGATTTTTAATCCATAAATAAAGAAACTTGTCTCTAAAACCATTAGTTGTCATTTCATTGGATATCCTAAGAGATCTAAGGGTTTTTGATTTTACTGTCCGTCTCATACCACTAGAATTGTTGAGACTAGGCATGCAGAGTTTTTAGAGAATGGTGATTTAAGTGGGAGTGGTGAGCCTAGAAAAATTGATCTTAAAGAAAACATGTTTTATGTTTCTAATCAGTAATTCAAGAGGGTGAGGCACAACAACCTCCTATTGAGGCTTAATGATGCCCCGAGATATTTGAGCCACCATCTAATATTGAACATCACATTATTGAAAATCATATTCTCGAAATTGTGCAATTTTTTACATAGGTCCAGAGAAGACCTAGAAAGCCTATTAATTTTGATGATTTTATAACCTATCTTAATGAGATTGACTATGATTCAAGTAAGATTAATGATCCTATCTCCTATAAAGAGGCCATTACGAGTGCTCAATCAACTCAATGGCTTGAAGCCATGAATGATGAGTTGAAATCAATGGAGCTTAATAATGTTTGGAATCTCGAGGAATTACCAAAAGGTTTTAAACCTGTTGGTTGCAAGTGGGTCTATAAGACCAAATTTGATCCTAAAGGGAACATTGAAAGGAATAAAGCTCGATTGGTTGCTAAGGGTTTCACTCAAAAGGAAGGTGTGGATTATAATGAAACTTTCTTTCCAGTATCCAGGAAAGATTCATTTAGAATAGTCATGGCTTTAGTAGCTCATTATGATTTAGAGTTACATCAGATGGATGTTAAAACTGCATTCCTTAATGGTAACTTGCATGAGAATATCTATATGGCATAACCAGAAGTTTTTGGTTAAAGGCAAGGAACATATGGTTTGTAGACTTAAGAAGTCCATATATGGGTTAAAACAGGCTTCTCGACAATGGTATCTTAAGTTTCACGAGGTGATGAGTAATTTTGATTTTAAGAAAAATAAAAATAAAAATAGTGGATCAATGTATATACTTGAAGGTCAGTGGGAGTAAATTTTGTTATTCTTGTTTTGTATGTTGATGATATACTACTTACAAGTAATAATTTAGACATGTTGCATGAGACCAAACGTTTCCTTTTTGGAAATTTTGATATAAAGGATCTCGGTGAAACCTCTTATGTTATAGGTATTGAAATTCACCGAGATAGGTCTTGTGGGATATTAGGATTGTCCCAAAGAGCTTATATTGACAAAGTTCTTAACAAATACAACATGCAAAATTTCTCCCCTACTGTTGCCTCTGTTGTTAAGGGTGACAAATTTGGCTCATATCAACGTCCTAAGAATCAACTTGAACGTGATCAAATGAATCTTATTCCTTATGCTTCTGTGGTTGGGAGTCTTATGTATGCTCAAGTTCGTACACGTTTAGATATAGCGTATGTAACTGGCATGCTTGGATGTTACCAGTCAAATCCAAGTTTTGGATCATTGGAAAACATTCAAAAAGGTTTTACGCTACTTATAGGGTACTAAGGATATTATGCTTACATTTAGAAAAATAGATAACCTTGAAGTTGTTGGTTATTCTGATTCTGATTTTGCTAAGTGTAAAGATGAAAAGAAATCTACATCAGGGTACATCTTTATGCTTTCAGGAGGCCCTATTTCGTGGAGAACTCATAAGCAGGAGTTAACTAACACTTCCACGATGATGGCAGAATATGTGGCTTGTTATCATGCTACTTGTCACGCCATATTATTAAGGAATCTTATTTCAAGACTTAAGGTTGTAGATTCCATTTCAAGGCCATTGAAAGTATTTTGTGATAATAATTATGCTGTTAGTTTTTTCCAAGAACACCATTTCGAGTGGTACTGGACTATACCTCGACACTAAGTACTTATTTATCAGGGAAAGAGTTGAAGATCAACGTGTTGTCATTAAATATATTAATACGCATAATATGTTAGCGGATCCACTTACGAAATGCTTACCACCCAAGCTCTTTTAGAGCATGTTGCCGGCATGGTTTTAACTGGTAGTCTTAATTAGTAAGTTATTTTGATGTAATTAAGACAACAAGTTTGAGCTCGTTGTTTTGAATTTCATATTATGTTTATGGTTTGCTATTCTCTTTATTGTGCACACTTGAGAACTTATGAGCAAACGGTACGGTAATGTTTTGGACCATATGAATGAGTTTAATCTATTACCACTTATGTAAACTTTATTCATACATGTTATGCTTAATGTTAATCTTTGTTCTAATAAAAGTACTAATTATGTAACTAATGGGGATCTTGTGTTAATAATGACACAAAGATTGTATTAATTCGCATTGGTATTTTTATTTGAACGAGATGTAGATATTAAATTAATACTTGGCCAAATTAATGATTGTAAGCGTTATGTTTTGTATATAAATAGTATTTCGGCCAAGTGAGAGAATGTTAGAATATTTTATTTCCTTATGTGGCCTCTACTATTTATTTAATTATTGGGCTTACATATTGTATTAATTTAATCACTTTATTTATGGGCTTGGTAATTAATTATGTGGCCTATAAATTATATTCCTAATAGTATTTGGCATAATGGGCCCTAGGGTTTCATAATCTTGATGGACGATTTTGACCCTTAGCTATTCTATAAATAAAACAGTTAGGGTTTGGTCCCAATTGTCATCTCAAGAATTTTATTTACACACCTATACATCCATCCTAAGATTGAGAGAGGCAATTGAAGACCTTCACCCTTAAGCGAAGTGGAAGCGTGATACATACAAGATGGTTTCTCTCAATTCATGTAAGTATTTAACGTTATGATTAATTGATTTTTAATTTATTCTATGCAATAATGCGTTCCTGTATAATTTATTCAACATTATTTTCATAATTTAAACAACTTTACATCATTTTTTTAGGATTTCGCTAATAATTAGTATTTGTGTGCTTCCTTTTCTTCTCTACGCTACGAGGGACTGTGAGTTAGTGAGTTCAGTCACATCCTCTTTTCGATATGCTCTCTTTTGCGAGGAGGCTTCATAGGTCTCACCCGTGCGTCTAGCGAGCCATTAACCAATACCGAACCGACGCCGGTTCATCTCCGCCAACCTGGAGGCGGTCCAAGTTGGCTGCGGCGACGATGAGGAAGACAAACCGCAGATGATAAGTCGGAGTGATGGGTGGTCGACGGTGAAATGCACGAGATTGGGGAGAACGTGCCTCCGAGAGAGAGGTTCGTGATACCTAGAGATAACATCCCTAATAAGCGCCGCAAGCAAAATAGCTACGAGATCAGTTCATGCGCCGTACTCGCCTCATTCTCAAAGAATCTGTTAGTCCCCTCTCTCTTCTTCTCTTCTAGGGTTTTGTAATTTGGTGATATACTTTTCGTTAGTGTATGTGAAAGATTTTCACAAGCTTATCATTCTCATTGATTGAACCACTATATATATACAACACGAAGATAGAAATGAACTATTGAAAAACCTACAAACTAGGAAGGTTACATCTGAATCCTATATCTATGGGCAACAACTGAAATTAATTTGAATAATGCAATCTATAAGACCAAGTCTACCAAATATCTGAATAATGCAATCTAGAAGACCAAGTCTACCGAATATCTCTGGTATGCCCCCTCAAGATGGAGCTCAGGAGAGAATTCCAATCTTGTGTTTAAGTTGAAGAAAACTTTATCGTGGGAGCGGCTTGGTAAGAGCATCAGCAAGTTGATCTTCAGAAGAAACATGAGCTATATGAAAAGCACAATTTTGAACTTGATCCCGGATAAAATGAAAGTTTATGGCAACATGCTTCATTCGAAAGTGAAAAATTGGATTGGAACAGAGCTGAGTTGCCCCTATATTATAACCATAAATGACAGGGCAGTGGAGAAGTGAAATACCAAGATCAATCAAGAGATAACAAATGAAATTAAGTTCAGCAGCTGTATTTGTAACTGATCGATACTCTGCTTCAGTGGAGGATCGAGCAACTGTCCATTGCTTTTTAGAACTCCAGGAGATTGGATTTTTTCCATGATAAACAACATAAGCACTGGTTAAGCAAAAAGTGTCTTTGTCCCCTGCCCAATCAACATCAGAAAAGGCTTGTAACCTGAGAGTGGTGTCTGAAACCGCATGAAAACTGACAGTAGAGTCTTTGTAGAGTTGTAAACCATCATCCATGGTGCCAACAAGATAACATAATAGTCGTTTGACAAAGGACCAATGTTCTGTTATTGGGAAGTGCATATATTGGGACAGTTTTTTGACAGCGAAGGCGATGTCCAGTCTTGTTATTAGCAAATATTGGAGGCTCCCAACTACATGACGATACTCAGTTGGATTAGACAAAGAAGAAACTGAGTTTAACATGAGGGTCAGACTGAATGACATGGGAGTAAGAACGGGTTTGGCGTCGTGAATCTTGGTTTGAGTTAGAAGATCCATAATATATCGCCTTTGAGAGAGGAACAGGCCATGTTTGTTTGGAACAACTTCAACACCCAAAAAATAATTTAGTATGCCAAGGTCTTTGATTGAAAATCTTTGAGCAAGAATGGCAATGAAATGATTAACTGTGGTATCATTGTCTCCTCTGAGAATTAAATCATCAACATAAACAAGGAGATACATAGTGTGGCCATTAACTTGATAGACGAATAGTGATGTATCAGCGTATGAATTCTGAAATCCAGACTGTAGAAGAAATGTTTTGAGCTCATGGTACCACGCCCTAGGGGCTTGTTTCAGGCCATAGATTGCTTTGTTGAGTTTGCACACATAAGAGGGGTTGTCTGTGTCCACAAATCCCGGTGGCTGGCACATATATACATTTTCTGATAGATGTCCTTGAAGAAATGCATTGTTTACATCAAGTTGCCTTAATGGCCAGCCACGGCTAACGGCTATACTGAGAACAATTTGAACAGTAGTTGGCTTTACAACTGGACTGAATGTGTCTTGGTAGTTTATTCCAGGACGCTGGTGGAAGCCTTTAGCAACCAAGCAGGCCTTGAACCTGTCAACAGAACCATCAGATTTGCATTTAGTTCTAAAAATCCACTTACATCCAACTAGATTTTGACTGCTATTTGGTGGAACTAGAGCCCATGTGCCATTTTTTACTAAAGCATCATACTCTTCAGACATGGCGCGACGCCATTTATGATCTTTAAGAGTTTGAGTGAGTGTGGATGGTTCATGATCATCACCTTTGATTAATTGGGTGTGAAGATTCAGTTTGGTGGTGAGTTTGCAAATATTGTTTCTGGCTCTAGTAGTCATGGTGTGGGTGGGTTGTGGCTGAGGAGCAGCTGGAGTTTTATGTGGTTCTGGTTGTTGTGGATTGTTGTTATTGGAAGGTTCGCAGGATGGTAGGGCTAGGGATGTGGTAGCCATGTCCGATGGTGGTGGAACTTCACTAAGGGATTGCTGTTGAGCTTCCACTACAGAGGACAGATTGAGTTGCGGTACCAAAGGCAAAGTGGGAATTCGAAGTGGTGGTGGAATCCAAGTAGCAATGTAATCTGATTGAGGACTAGAGGAAGGTGTAGAGAGATGTTTGAAGGGAAAAACAGACTCAACAAATCTAACATGCCTAGAGACATAGATTTTGGAAGTTGATGGATCAAGGCAGTAGTAGGCACTCTGAGTTAAAGAGTATCCAAGGAAGACACATGGTTTGGAGCGAGAGTCTAGTTTATGGATTGTATATGGTCTAAGCTAGGGATAACATAAACAGCCAAAAATTTTGAGTTTTGAGTAATTAGGAGCTATTGAAAAAAAATTGTTCATAAGGAGAGGAAAGGTTTAGAGTGGGTGTGGGCATGCGATTGAAACTGCTGTGGCTAAGGCTTGTGTCCAATAACTCAAAGGAAAAGAGGCATGAGAGAGTAATGCTAATCCAGTTTCTACAATATGAAGATGTCTACATTTAGAAAAACCATTGTGTTCTGGTGTGTGAGGTGGTGTAGTGAGATGAGAAATACCATTGGTGGAGAGAAAATGAGCAAGTGCAATATATTCAGTACCATTGTCAGAGTACAGTGTTTTAATGGTTTTATCAAAGTGTTTTTTCAACTATGGCTTTAAATTGAATAAAAGTATCTTTAACATCTGACTTTTGTTTAAGAGGATAAAACCAAATATATCTGGTGAAATGATCAACAAAAATGACATAGTATTTAAAGCCATTTACTGATACAATTGGAGATGTCCAAAGATCAGAAAAGATAGTTTCAAGGGGTTGAGAAGATAAAATTGTGGATTGAGAAAATGACAATTTGTGACTTTTATTACTTAGACAAGCATTACATGAAAAGTTATTGGATAATGAAGAACTGAGATCTAGTTTATTTTTGGAAACAATCTGTTTCAAAATGAAAAGCTGGGTGTCCTAATCTTTGATGCCACTCGGATAAGGTTGTCTTGATGCTGGAAAATGCAAGCAAGGGTGGAGGTACCAGCCACTCATAAATGCCATCTTTAGTTTTGCCCTTCAGTAGTATTGCCCTCGTGTGAATGTCCTTTACAGGAAAAGTAGTTGGTAAGAATTCAATTGAGACATTATTTTAGGTACAAAATTGAGAAATTGAAATGAGATTCTTTTTCATAGTAGGAACACAGAGGACATTGTTCAATTTAAAAGTCTTATGAGTTGTGTGGAGATTGAAAGAACCGGTATGAGTAATAGAGAGACCCGAGCCGTCACCGATCATAATTAATGTCATCCGAACCATTGTATGGGGCATGCATGAAGAGATTGTTGAGATCAGCTGCATGGTGAGATGATCCACTGTCTAGGAGCCAAGATGTGTGGTTGGGAGAATGTGAAGCATAATGCGCCCTTGGTTGCCACGGGGTGGTAGAGTGATTGTTCGAGGGAGAGGAATAAGTGTTGGATGTGTTAATTGGGACTAAGAGAAAAGAGGGACATCATTTTGCTGTATGTCCTTGTATCCTGCAAATTTGGTAATAACCCAGGTATGGCCGAGAAGGACGGGTACCTTGAATTGGGATTTGGACGCTAGTTTATGTAGTAGGATACCTGTTTTCGTGCCTATTGGAGGGTCGCCATACAGTATTGGTGGTGCCTGAAGGTGCAGGAGTGCGCCAATGTGCTTGGTTTCTGCTCGTTGGATTAGCGGTGGCAAGAAATTGAAGGGGGTCTGGGTTTGTGAGGATCACCGAAGCTTCGAAACTGAGCAACTTTTCGTGGAGTTCTTCAAATTTTATAGGTTTATCTCTGGCTTGGACAACACGTGTGAGTTCTTTGTATTCATCACCAAGGCCATCAAGTATCTTGTCGGTGAGATCTTTATCATGTAGTGGTGCTCCAAGAAGGGCAAGCTCATCTGCCTTTGCCTTAATGGATTGCAGGAAAGTTGTGACACTGTCAGAGCCTTTGGTGATCATCTTAAGTTGATTTTTGGCTTGTTTGATGCGGCCACGAGAGGGCGTGGCATAGGTGGTGGCCAGGATATTCCATGCTTCGCGGGCTGTCTTGGCTTGTGCAATAAATGGTATGATGGTGTTGGAGATGGAGCCAATGATTGCATTCAAGATTAACTGGTCTTGTCGGACCCAAATAGTGTGAGTAGGATTGGTTCTGGTAACGTCATTTTGTGTAAGAGTGGCAGAGGGACACGGCTTGGAGCCATCTATGTGTCCTAAGAGATCATAGCCAAGGAAGAGGGTTTGGAATTGCAGTTTCCATGAAAGGTAGTTGGTGGAGGTAAGTTTTAAAGGGGTTTGAGCAGCAGTATTAATAGTGATAAGAGTGTTGTGGGAGTCATTGGTGTTGAGAATGGAGGGGGAAGAGATAGTCATGGCTGTTCGAGATTGAAGAGATGAGAATGTGAAGAAAGAAAAAAAAATGGAATTTGTTACCTCTGGTACTGTTCTGATACCATGAAAGATTTGCAAAAGCTTATCTCCCTCGGTTCCATATTAAGTGTCGTTATTACATAAAATACACATATTAAGGATATCATTACTTTGTAATTAATATAGGTCCCAATTTCCATAATTACCCCTTATGTGTTGGTAGTCTATCTCCTCCAATTAAGGTGCAAACTAACGTGTATCTCTCCTTAAATAAGAGAGAGAGAGAGAATAGAATGGAGTAAGTAGTGTTTTTATAGGAATAAATTTCCTTGGAAAGTGGAGAGGAATTATGTGTTGTGTTTTTATAGAAATAAATTTACTTGAAAAGTGTTGCACTTGAAAAGAGAGATTTAGGGGTAAATCAGGAAAATATGAGAAAATAACGACATTTAATTAGGAATTAATTTTTTCTCTAAAATGACACTTAATATGGAACCGAGGGAGTAATTTTTTTAAGGAATAAAGTTGTGTGATTATTTGCTGATGGTGAATTTTTCTTTCTCTCTTGTTTTCCAGGAAAAGGTTACCCCATATGTGACCAAATGAAGGTAACAATTTCAATCGCTCGCAGATCTATAATTGATCCTATATTCTAATAAAATAAATATTGTAAAAGGCTTTATTTGTGGGTATGTGTGAAAATAGTTTTTCTTCCTCCTTCCCCCATTTGTTGGTTATTGTTTCATCTAATTTGTTTTTAATTTGCTCCTTTTTCTTCCGGAAAACACCATCTTTGCAGAATGTCGCAACGCTTACAAGCTTCAATCTCCATATAATTAAGCTCTATGTACCCTAACAAACCTACTTATCAAAAAAAGAAAAAAAAATACCCTCACATACATAACTGCCAAAAGCCAAAGTCAGTTGTCCCCAGTATTGGTATTTATAGAATTACAAGAACACTCTAGAATACTTAGCTTAGAAAAATAAAACTCTAGAGATTTCTAATAACCATTGATATACCCAATACAAAATATTAAATGTTTCAACATTTATTTAGAGATATTCAAAGAACTAAATTAATCTATGAATGTAGAAAACCAAGAATTTGGTTTAGCTTCCCAACAATGCCTCCCGTAAACCAAATTTGCTTTTTATTCCCAAACTTGCAACATTTCTCTTGAAGACTTCTCTGCTTAAAGGCTTTGTGAAAATATCTGCTAACTGATCTTCTGTCCTGCAATACTCTACTTGAATAATGCCTTCTTTTACCAACTCTCTTAAGAAATGAAATCGAATACGAATATGTTTTGTTCTTCCATGAAGTACTGGATCCTTTGTTACTGAAATGGTTGAACTATTGTCATAAAATAGTGTTGTTGGACAAATCTGTTTATGCTTCAGACATTCCAAAATTCCTTGGAGCCAAACAATTTGACATCCTGCTAGAGAAGCATCGATATATTCAGATTCTGTTGTAGAAAGAGCAACATAACAGATTGTTTCTTTGAACACCACGAAATTGGGCCACTTCCAAGACTAAAAACATAGTCTGATGTGCTTTTACTATCATCAACGCTTCCTACTAAGTCACTGTCAGTATATCCAACAAGATTAATCGGAATACTAGCTTGATAAAAAATATCATAATCAACGGTTCCTTTGACATATCGCAGAATTCTTTATGCAGTCTCCCAATGATTAGAGTATGGTTTCTCCATGAACCTACTCGCTAAACTTACTGTAAATATGATATCTGGTCTTGTTGCAGTCAAGTACATCAAATTTCCCACCAAACTTTGAAACACAGTAGAATTCAAAAGCTTGCCTTCACCTTCTTTACTTAATTTTAACCTTGTGATACATGGAGTTGATACAGGATTTGCATTCTCCATTATGAATTTCTTTAAAATTTCTTTTGCATAACTTTCTTGTGAAATGAAAATTCCTTTCTTGGTTTGATGAACTTCAATGCCAAGAAAATGATGTAACTTTCCCAAGTCTGTCATTTCAAATTCTTTCATCATGGAGGCTTTAAAATCTTTCAACACTTTCAAATTATTTCCTGTAAAAATGAGATCATCAACATAAAGACTTACAACCATGAAGCTTTCTTGTGATGTGCCTTTCATGTAGAGAGTGGGTTCATACGGACATTTTCAAAAATCATTTTGTTCAAAGTATGAATTGATTCGGCTATACCAAGCCCTTGGTGATTGTTTCAATCCATAAAGCGCCTTCTTCAATTTGTAAACTTTGTTTTCTTCTCCCTTCTTCACAAAACCAGGTTTTGAGCAGATTTCACATCCATTTGAAATATACTCTAATTATTTTAAGCTGCAAGTGAGATATAAGTGAATGAACAGTGTCAAGTCTAGAAACTGGAGCGAATACCTCAGTGAAGTCTTCTCCTTCCTTTTGCTTATACCCCTTTGCTACTAGTCTCGCCTTGCTTTTGTTGATGGAGCCATCTGAATTCATTTTTGTTTTATATACCCACTTTACGCTAATAGAAATCTTGTTTGGAGGCAGATTTGTAAGCTCCCATGTTTCATTCTTCTCAAAGGCTTTCATTTCTTCTTTCATGCCTTGTTTTCACTTTTTTTCTTTTGATGCTTCATCATAAGAAATTGGATCTTCTCCTGCAAAGAAAGCAAAAAATACAGTATCATCCGAATTAATTTGCTCGGTTGACTCATAAATTTCTCTTAATCTCTTTGTTTTTCTTTGAGGAGTGCTTTGAGGGGACTCTGGAGAGTTTCCACGAGAAGAGTATCTTGGAGAAATAGGCTCGCTTTCATCTTGAGAATCATAATTAGTATCACAAAAACTTGGCCAATTTTCAGGAAAATCAACTCCTGAATTAAATAAAGAATTTTCATCAAATCGAACATCTCGACTAATCATTATCTTCTGTGACGCCCCCAAAATAGGTCCATTCCATCCAACCCATTATGAGTCGCCAAATACATGGTACAGAAATAACTACAACTTTATTATTACAACATATAAACTATGAGTTTAAATACAAATATTTCCATCTAGACAATATCCACACGCAAATAAATCCCCATCATAATTATTATACATTATTTTACAAAAATGGTGAGGACTACTAAACAACTCTCTCTAGAACCTTCATTCCATACCCCGACTAGTACTCGCTACATTCTCGCCTCCTGAGAAGAAAAATGAAACAAAAAGGAAAAGGATGAGCTCAACTAACCCAGTAAAAAATATTATGACTAAGATAATATACAACAAATTATCGTTAGTCTTCAACAGGGAAAAATCTAATAGAATACAATAGACAACCAGTTTTAAATCAATAACTGCAGCGGAAACAACAATTCATTAGAAGAGTTAAGTAGAGAATGCAAACTACTATCTTCTATATATGAATTTAAAAGGTCATCGTCGATATTTTATCCCTGTAACATCAATCAATATATATCTGGAATCAAATATTCATCTTTGCACTATGTGCCAAAGATATTCATCATTGGTCATGTTCATCTAAACACTGCTCATCTTTGCACCACGGGCCAAAGATATTAATCAGAGAGTCATGTTCATCTCAACACTGCTCATCTTTGCACTACGGCCAAAGATATTCATCAAGAAATCATTCATCTTTGTACTATGTGCCAAAGATATTCAAGAATATCATCATTTAGGACTCGAGGATGATGAAAAATATTTTAAAAGAAACGAATCCAAAGGAAACAAAAGAACAAATATTAAGGATTTGTATTTTAAACAATCCAAGTTCAAAAATACTTCATAAGTAATCGTAGTGGAGTAAAATTCAAGAATGATCAAAACATGGATACAATCAAAGCTAGTATCCACAATAGATATTTTAGATTTAAAAGGAAAATTTTCATTTTTGATGAATAAGGCAGATTCGTGAATAAGATCAAGATACGTGAATAAGGCCGACACGTGAATAAGAATCCCTCGACACTAAAAGTTCCAAATTTGATTAAAAAGTTCAGATCAATATTTTGGCATAATGATATTAGAATAAATAATATCATTTAAAAAAAATATCCCTTACCTCAAAAGACAAGATTTAGTAAATAAAACACCGGATATAAGCTATGACTTGAACTTGCACCAGATAGCAATACTCAAAGTATACTCAAAATATTCACAAGAATACACTCGATAATATAGAGAGAAAACTTCAGCTCGGTGTGATTTTCAATTCTAACCCAAGACCCTATTTATAGAAAATGCTTAGAACACCAAAGTAGAAAATTTAATATAATAATATTATATATATTACAAATTCTCTACGCACATTTTGACAACTGATTTCAAGCTTATCTTGCACATGCTAGGGCTGCCCACAAAAAAAAAAAAAACGTTTTTTCCTATTTTAAATATTTTAAATTTCTAAAAATCAATTATTTTGAGCTTCTAACTTCAATAATTCATAATAAATAGCCTTTTATCGAAAAATATTTGAATCTCATCGAATTTTTATAGGAAATTCAATTTCTACAACTTTACGTAAGAAAGTTTTTCCAAATTCAAAATGTAAATTGACCAAATCCATAAACGGATGATTTTCTGTTTATAATCAAATTTCTACCAATAATTGTGTCCACCAACAAACAAAATATGTGTTAAACATTTAATGCCACAAAAATACTCTTCCTCCTCATATACTCATATATCACACATTCATTATAAAATATCACCATTAATATATTATTAAAATAATATATTTAAATGAATTATTTTATCAGAAAAAGATAAAATATTAATTTTCAACAATTGTCACATTAAAAATTTTCTCCATCTATATCCACATAAAATAAATATTTTCCTCATCATATAAATCAATAATTAATTATTCACAAATAATATTACAGAATCACAAGATCTTTGGCAACCGTGCCGCTCCTGTGAAAGAGGGGGCTTTCCAATAAGGATCTCTCTCACCTGGCGCAAGCAATTAGGTGACCAAACCTCTCCTAGTATGTAACTTTCTAGACATTGCCAATAATGTTATCCAATAATATTATTCAGATAATATGAATTATTGTCTCGATAATGGAAAATATATCGTGTAATGACAATTTATCAAACAACAAAGAATATAAAATATCAATGCAAAGAATTATTGAATCAATAAAATAAAATATCGAATAAAGAATTATCGTAATAATTATTGAGAAAAGGCCTTCACGTAAGAATCAATAATTGGTGCAATACCGTGTGCTATCGCTCAACAACGCTGTATTAGTGTGTTTTAACCACCGGGTATTCCAACAAGATAATCAGTGAATAACTACGCCTGCTTTTTATAAACAACTTATATTTGTCGCTTTTTTTCATCCAATCGCTTTCAAGTTATGGGGCACACAAAAGATCAAGGGCTGGCCGCATTTAATATTCTCGACAAAGATTTAATATTCCACGCACCAAACGAATATTCTCCTCCACAATAATGAATATTTTATAACCACTTGCTTATTTGAAATATTTCATGATTTTACCCATAACTATCCACATTAATCAAATCAACCCTTACTATTTCAAAATAATAAATAGAGGAAAATAAATTTCATTTATTAATAATTTGGGGTCTTACAACCTCCCTCCTTATGAAATTTCGTCCTCGAAATCGACGACGATTCTGTGTTTTGAAAAGATGAGAATACCTCGCTTTCATTTCCGCTTTCCAACTCCCTGTGTCATTTCCTCAATAGCATGGTTTCTCCACAAAACTTTAACTTGTGGTATAACCTCAGACATAGGACATGTTCTTTCCTATCCAAGATCTTGACAGTACCTCCTCAGACGTTAAGTCTTGGCTATCTCGTTCGGGTTCTAACTCAATGATGTGGTTCGGTCATCCACATATTTACGTAACATCGACACGTGAAAAACGTTATGAACACGCGCCATACTTGGCGGTAAAATGAGTCTATAGGCCACAGCTCCTATTCGATCGAGAATTTCAAATGGATTAATAAATCGAAGGTTTGAGCTTTCCTCACCTCACCGATTCTCGCTTTTGAAATAACAACTTCGCACCTCCTTCTTCAAATTCATCACCTCCGATTGTGTAGCTTGAATAAATTTTAACTTTATCGATTAAAGTCGATTATACTCAGATATCATCACGTGGGTACCTAGAGTTTTCATCTCCATCTCTATTATTTGTAAATTATAATGAAATGAGTCTTTGATAATATCGCACTTCGATTTGTATACGATCTTCTACTCAACACGCCGCCTACCACGCTCGCTTTTCGTGATGGCATGGTCGTAACATGTGCTAAAATGAGTCTCCTCTCGAGTTCTTCAAGCTCTTCCCACATTCCTCGCTTCCATTCGAATTTTGTATCTCTACGAGTCATTTGCGTTAATGGAATAGTGATTCGAGAATATCCTTCAACTAATCTCCGATAATAACCAACTAAGCCTAGAAAGCTACGATTTCGATTATCGACTTAGGTTGTTCTCAATCGTGACTCATATCCCAACCTTGGATAAGACGTTACAATGACACCTATCGCTTTACTATCGCATTTAATATGGTGTCCCCTACGGAGAGTTCGACTTTGCTAAGCATTCCACAAAGGAAGTCACCAGATAAAGGCTCAGGTACCAAATTCTATAGTTGAATTTTTAACTCCTGAAGTTCAATAGGAGCCATTCGATATGAGATTTTAGAAATGAGTTTTGTATCGGGTTCAAAGTCGATACAAAATTTAATATCAGGCTTTGGGAGTAAGCCAAGAAATTCTTCAGGAAATACGTCAGGAAAAATCAATAACAACAGGAATATTATTCAAATCTGACGTGTCTTTATTCAAATCCATAACATGGACTAAGAAAATTTGACATCCGTAATAAACGAATGACTTTATGGCTTGATATGAAAATGTTTGACTACAATGGTTTGATTGCTTGAATTGAATAACAAAGTTGCTTAGAATATGAAAACTAACAACCTTATTTAAAGTAATCAATTTTGGCATGATGAGTAGTTAACCTTAAAATCACATCAAAAGCAAATATCTCTATAGAAATAAGGTTAACAGTAATGTGATAGTGCCAACCCGAATCAAGCAAGATTTCTAAACAACGGATGTAATGAAAGTTTCTCCAAACTGAGTCTCCATAAATAGGTCAAAGTCTAATTTCTCCGTAGTCAAGTTCAAACGTTGAGCGTAAGCAAGAGAGATAAAAGAATGGGTAGAACCCCAGATCTAGTAAGGTATAAACTTCGCAAGAATTTATAATTAACTAACCCGTGCTAACTTCGTCGTTCCTCTCATTTTGACCGGCCACGACAAACTCTCTCTTCCAGAACCGTTGACTTTGACTTTTCGGGACATCCTTTTCGAGTCACCATTCCACCGGATCTGGTTTCGATACCGCATAATCTCGAGCGATATGTCCTTCTTTTCCACAATTATAGCATACCTTAAACTGCTAGGGAAGTTTCAATGATATGTCCTCTCTTCCAAGATTTGTAACATACGACCGGTGTTCTTTCTTCTCCCTCGAACCAGCTTCCCATCGGCTACGACGCCTTCACATGGTCGTTGTTGAATCTCCTCTTTTAAAATCTCCTCCCGACTCACTTCTTCTATTTTCATGGCCACGATTACCACCAGAGTGGTTACCACCTTTGTCCGTATTCTTCTTTCTTCATTTGGTTATAGTTATTTCGATGATCGCTATCTTCTTAGATGATCCTCAAGTTATGGTCCCTCGGTTGAACGTATTTCGTTATCTCGCTTCTAAAAACCGAGCCTCGCTGACAACATCCGAATAGAGAGAAAATTTATGAGAAATGAGATATCGACGATGCCGGGTTTCAAACCTCTCGTAAACATCCGCCATAATTCCTCATTCTCCACCAAATGAGGTGCTGAAACTCGATAACTCCGCGAACTTCGCCAGATCGACACCGCCATGTTATTTCGCCCCGATCTAATAAACTCCACTTCCTTCATACGATTTAACACTTCTTTGTGGAAGTACTTGTCATTGAACTTGTTTCAAACGCTCTCTATGGCATGATGAGTGCAATTTGGATGGGTACGCTTCACGATTCCCACCAAGAATCCGCTCACACGGAACATAAAAGTAGCGAATGGAACTTTTGTTCCTCCGCATCCCAAGACATCGAATATCTTGGTAATTTGTTTGACCCACGCTCCGCCTTTAATCGGATCCGCTTTCCCTGCACTCGTGGTCCCAACTTTGAATCGCTTGGTTTTGTGACCACCCATGAATTGCTATCATTTCCTCCTCAGATTTTGAACACGAAGTCTCCTCGTCTCGATTTTGCATGAATCGCAAAAAGCTTCTAAACATCCCTTGTTCATCATCTCGCTTCAGGTGGTGTTGTTCACAAGAGGTACATTGCCACTGCTGACGCTCTCCTCGCTGGTGAAAGTACAAAGTCTCCACGGCCTCATTTCCATCGTTAATATTCTCAATCGACATTCTCAAATACCGCCATAAAACAAGGGTTAATTAAGGAAATCAATATATCACATAATATCCCTATATACTAACCAACTAACAAATAAGCTTAGTAGGACACACTAACAAGGATTTACTCGTCTCTCCCCTCCTAGTTCTATTCCCCGATCTCCGCCAGAGATCATATCCCTAAGCTCTGATACCAACTGTGACGCCCCCAAAATAGGTCCATTCCATCCAACCCATTATGAGTCGCCAAATACATGGTACATAAATAACTACAACTTTATTATTACAACATATAAACTATGAGTTTAAATACAAATACTGTCATCTAGACAATATCCACACGCAAATAAATCCCCGTCATAATTATTGATACATTATTTTACAAAAAATGGTGAGGACTACTAAACAACTCTCTCTAACCTTCATTTCATACCCCCGGACTAAGACTCGCTACATTCTCGCCTCCCCGAGAAGAAAAATGGAACAAAAAGGAAAAGGGTGAGCTCAACTAGCCCAAGAAGAATATTATGACTAAGATAATATACAAAAAATTATCGTTAGTCTTCAACAGGAAAAATCTAATAGAATACAATAGACAACCAGCTTTTAAATCAACAATCGCAAATGAAAACAACAATTCATTAGAAGAGTTAAGTAGAGAATGCAAACTACTATCTTCTATATATGAATTTAAAAGTTCATCGTCGATATTTTATCCTCGTAACATCAATCAATATATATCTGGAATCAAATATTCATCTTTGCACTACAGGCCAAAGATATTCATCAGTTGGTCATGTTCATCTAAACACTTGTTCATCTTTGCACTACGGGCCAAAGATATTAATCAAGAGTCATGTTCATCTCAACACTGCTCATCTTTGCACTACGGCCAAAGATATTCATCAAGAAATCATTCATCTTTGCACTATGTGTGCAAAAGATATTCAATAATATCATCATTTAGGACCGAGGATGATGAAAAATATTTTAAAAGAAACGAATCCGGTGAAACAAAAGAACAAATATTAAGGATTCAGATTTTAAACAATCCAAGTTCAAAAATACTTCATAAGTAATCGAGTGGAGTAAAATTCAAGAATGATCAAAACATGGATACAATCAAAGCTAGTATCCACAATAGATATTTTAGATTTAAAAGGAAAATTTTCATTTTTCGATGAATAAGGTCAGATTCGTGAATAAGATAAGATACCGTGATGAACGTGAATAAGAACCCTATTACACTAAAAGTTCCAAATTTGATTAAAAAGTTCAGATCAATATTTTCGCATAATGATATTAGAATAAATAATATCATTTTAAAAAAAAAAATATCTCTTACCTCGAAAGACAAGACTTTAGTTGAAACACCTGGATATAAGCTATGACTTGAACTTGCACCAGATATAGCAATACTCAAAGTATACTCAAAATACTCACAAGAATACGCCGATAATATAGAGAGAGAAAACTTCAGTTTCGGTGTGATTTTCAATTCTAACCTAAAGACCCTATTTATAGAAAATGCTTAGAACACCAAAGTAGAAAATTTAATATAATAATATTATATATATTACAAATTTCTACGCACATTTTGACAACTGATTTCAAATTTATCTTGCACATGCTAGGCTGCCCACAAAAAAAAAAAAAACGTTTTTCCTATTTTAAATATTTTAAATTTCTAAAAATCAATTATTTCGGAGCTTCGTAACTTCAATAATTCATAATAAATAGCCCTTTATCAGAAAATTTGAATTTCGCGAATTTTTATAGGAAATTCAATTCTCTACAACTTTGCATGTAAGAAAGTTTTTCCAAATTCCAAATGTAAATTAACCAAATTCATAAACAGACGATTTTTACAAAGTTATAATCAAATTTCTACCAATAATTATGTCCACCAACAAACAAAATATGTGTTAAACATTTAATGCCACAAAAATACTCTTCCTCCTCATATACTCATATATCACACATTCATTATAAAAATATCACCAATTAATATATTATTAAAATAATATATTTAAATGAATTACTTTATCAGAAAAAGATAAAATATTAATTTTCAACAATTGTCACATTAAAAATTTTCTCCATCTATATCTACATAAAATCAATATTTTCCTCATCATATAAATCAATAATTAATTATTCACAAATAATATTACAGAATCACAAGATCGCAACCGTGTCGCTCCTGTGAAAGAGGGGTTTTCCAATAAGGATCTCTCCTCACTGGCAAGCGCGCAATTAGGTGACCAAACCTCTCCTTAAAATGTAACTTTCTAGACATTACCAATAATGTTATCCAATAATATTATTCAGATAATATGAATTATTGTCCGATAATGGAAAAATATCGTGTAATGACAATTTATCAAACAACAAAGAATATAAAATATCAATGCAAAGAATTATTGAATCAATAAAATAAAATATCGAACAAGAATTATCAGAATAATTATCGAGTAGTGCCTTCACGTAAGAATCAATAATTGGTGCAATACCGCTGCTTCATCGCTCAACAACGCAGTATTAGTGTGTTTTAACCAACCGTATTCCAACAAGATAATTCAGAATAACTACGCCGTTATTTATAAATAACTTATATTTGTCGTTTTTTCTTCATCCAATTGCTTTTCGTTATGGGGCCCACAAAAGATCATATCGTCGTATTTGAATATTCCCCGACAAAGATTTAATATTCCACGACCAAACGAATATTCCCCGACAATAATGAATATTTTATAACCACTTGCTTATTCGAAATATTTGCGTATTTTACCCATAATTATCCATATTAATCAAATCAACCCTTACGTCGACAATAATAAATAGAGGAAAATAAATTTCATTTATTAATAATTTGGGGTCTTACATCTTCTGTGTCACTAGATTGTACAACTTGTAAGCTTTGCTTCTTTCACTGTAGCCGATAAAAATACACTTTCACTACCAAAAATCTGGACATCTGAGACGGACAAATTATGTCTCAAATACAGCAAAATCCGTCTCAAAATCGATTTTGAGACGGATTTTGAGATGAATGTTGGCCGTGTCAGTTGGTCGCGTCGTTAATTATGCTCGTCTCAAAATCTGTCTCAAAACAGGAAATTAGATACGGAAAATTGTCGTCTCAAATCCATCTCAAACCATCAGAGACGGACATAGTCCGACTCAAATCCGTCTCAGAGCTATCCCATGGGGAGCTGAATTTTGAAACTAATTTTGTCGGTTTCAGATTTGGCGCTTTATTTTAGTTCACGTAAGTTGAGACGGAAAAGGTCGTTTCAAATATGTCTCAAAATAGGCAAAGAACTATTTATTTTATATATATTTTGAGACGGATACCATCAAAATCTCAATCCCGCTTTCAACTTTGACGCCAATATCTTTTTTAATAAGACATATTTTGAGACAGTCATACCGTCTCAAAATTTGTATCAACTTTGATGCCAACATCAAGAAATTCTTTGAGAGACGGAAAAGAAGTCGTCTCAATATATTTATTAACAACAAATTATAAATATTTTCATAATTTAATTTCAAAATCTAAAAATAAATATGTTCAAAATAATAATGATAATTACTAAATTGTTATTTATAGACAATACTAGATAAGACATCTATCGATGAGTACTATTACAAATATCAACGTCCTACAAGTCTCATCAAATACAACAAAAGTAACTTCTAAAAACTACTACTTTAAAGCTCAAAAATATGCATAATCACACCATCTTATCCCATCCTCGATGGTAAACAAAAGTAACTTCTAAAAAATACTACCTAAAAGATCAACATGCATATATAATCACGAGTCTCCATCCTCGTTACTTTATCTTTGAATCTTTATCATGCTCATCCTCGACATCAACATCCTACAAGTAGTAGACATGGAATGCATGTCAATATATGAAATGAATGCATGCATTCTAAACATAAGACTAAGAAAAACCGATTACATACTACGGTTCATGAACAAACATGAAAGCAACTTGCAGATTGCACCTATTTTAAGCAATAATCTCAAAGACAAGTTTATACATAAGGTGCAACAAATAGTATTACACCAACGTAAATGAGAAACCATATATATGTAGGTAATAAAACCTAAAGCATGTAACACGTTGTGCTAGTGAGAGAAAAAAAATTTGTATAAAAAAGGGTATTGTGTGGTTCCCCTATATGCAAATAACGGAGCTTAACATATAGTTTTTATAAATACAATCAAACATTATGACAATATGATGTCAGTTACTTTTATACTACATTGAATGTTTTCAAATGCTCATTTACTTGGCAACTGATGATCACTTAGCTACAAGTGTTGAATACGTTGAATACTTGGCGTAAAATACATTCAATATATTGAGATGGAATGGATAGATATGTAATGAAAGAAAAGATGTAATGTTGCTCATCGCTATGAATACATGGTGTCAAGTGTGTCAAGAAATGCGCAAGTATCTTCTTTTCATTAATCTAAAGCACTAGAAATTTTTCAGAGCATTGAGCTTTACCAAGGACTAAGACTTGGTATGTGGTATTCAATTCCAAACCTGAGTCAGATATATTACTTTCATATGAGATTTCTTTGATGTACAATTGATTTCCTTTCCAATTTTACAGTAAATCAATGTTTGAAATGTCTTTTTGTATGATGCACAAAGAAAAAAGAAGAGTTCTGCCTGATGGGACTTCCATGTATAAGAGTTATCCTAAAAAAATGATTGAAATCGACATGCTCTTCAAATTTGTAAATACGCTCACAGGGATGATAATTTCTAACAAACTCAATCCAAAATTCATGTCTGGTCACAAATAACCTGCCCTCCCCCCCCCCCCCCCTCAAAAACAAAATAAAATGATAACAATAAAAAAATAAACTCAAACCTCCCTCGTACCTCAGAAGAAGAATCCATTTTGTTCTGTGGATTTAGGAGTCCACAGCATACAATGAATTATAACTTCTTCCTTCCACATCACCTATTACTCTATTGTGTTTCCCTCTTAATAGAGTAAGTCTATCTAGTAGTTCTTTTAATATACCACAGTTCCCCAACCTCTCCTTATGCTAACAAATATATATGTATTTGATTTTATGGAATTCAGCTTAATTTATTGAGGCTTTGGTTGGACTAGGCCCAATCGAAGTTTAACAAGTGTTATAATGCATTAAGATTGGCTAAATTAAAATTAATTGCAAGAACAACTAGCTTCCTACACATTATATCATTTTATCCTACTAATTGTAGTCAAAAGGAAGCAAACCCAATCGCTAAAATGGTCCAAAGAACTATCCTCTCTCGCCATTAAGCAAAGAAATTACCGCCTCTATTTCCAAGTTATCACTCTTAATATTCTACCTCTTAAAAAACTATTTTCTTAATAATCTGAAGCTAATCAGAAAACCAAAAAGAGACAAGTCCCAAAAAAAATTTGATGCTGCTGTCACGCTTATTAGGTAAACATTTCTGCCTCCCCTATCCTATTTTCTAAAATAGAGTAGTCCAAAAGTTATAAGACTTTTGAACAAAAGCTTGGTTTTTATACTAATTCAGATAGATTATGTCTAAGACATACAAGTATGTTTAGAATTTATAACACCATCAAGACTGCCTTAATAGAACGCCCAAAACAAATGATTGACATTCTAATTTTACTAATTCTTCATTTTAACTTGAGACCTAATTTTATTTCATTTTAAGAGGCTTAACTTGCTAATTATCAATACATGTAATATATGAGTAAGTTTTTAGCCTTGTTTGTGCCTACTACTTAACTTTTAATTAAGACAGTCCACTTGGGACTTTCACGAAAGCAGTGTGTGTGTGCACATCCATAATCACTAGTGTCATGGCTATTTGCTTGCTCTATAACTACATTAGATCACCTTATAACACCACAACCAACCTATCTCCTTGTGCCTAAGCCAAGCATTCACAAAACTTAACAAGAGTTAAGGATGATATCATCATAATAACAATCATAAGACAAAGACTCACTTATAGCAAAGAAGATGGCTAAAAAAATAGAAAATAGTCCTTCAAATTCTTAACACAAGTGCTATTACATAATGTACTTGCATTATAATATACGTTCATGATAAAAAAAAACTGGAATACCAGGATATTTTATTTTCATGTGTTTGAAATAGCATTCAACGAAATGAGAAACCATATATATGCCTAGACTTGCACTGAATTCTAAATTATTGAAGAATGAAGACAATACTAGAATACTGGGCAAGAAAAAACACTTACATCGCTATTTGGAATATTCAACGCCTTTTCTCTCAGTTTCCTCATCCCTTCTTGAAATTGCTTTTGCATAGCCTCTTCCAATTGTTTTTGTCTTGCATCCATCATAGCTTGAAATTGGGGGGTCTCCATTGCAGCAAGGAGGAGAGAGATCGATATCGTGTGATGTAGGTGAGAGGAGTGAAGCAAGATGTAGAGGCATTTCAGTAGAAATCGATTCATCGAACCCACTTGCTTTTAGATCCTCACTCAACCGAGACCAAACACTCGCCCCTTTTAATACCACCAAGCCTCGTCCATAAATCCGCATCAAAAATAGGTTCATTACTTCCGTACTTTAAACTAATATCACTTTTATATTTTTCCTGATAAAAGGTATTGAATGAGCGAAGTTTAGAACATAATATGTCAAACATGTATAATTGACAATACACAAAGCTTATAGGTACACACTTACTCCTACTTTTCTTTCCTTGTCATTACAATACACACCGTCCTTTGTGTGTGTTAGATCAAACACCTCGATGTGAGTAGGTTTAGTTTTCTTCTCATTTTCCTACCATCATGGAAGCACACGCACAATAATCAAACATTTTTAATTATATTAAAGCAACCATAACAAAAAATACTTACAAGCTTTTTCGCGTGACTTATAAAAGGTATTGACCTCCAACATGGTTAAGTGTTCCACCTTTCTTTCGGTTTTCAGAAACCGTAATTTGAAATTTTTGCCAACTTTCGTTATTCCATCCTTCGCAAAAAGAGACCCAATATTCTTTCTTCATGAACGAGGGTGGGTACTTTCTACCATTTTTTCAAAATTGTAAGTTGTAAGCCTTGTTTTTTCTTTGCCTCGCCTCTTGCCTTTTTTTCATTAAATCTTTATAGCAGATAAAGCACAAACCTTCTCCCAAACCTTTCTTGCCTTTTTATTCTCTACTTCATTACTAAATTGATACATCTCTTCAAATTCAGCCCATAACTCATTCTTGAGGTTTTTTGCCACTAATAACCAAGTCGGATATGGCCCCATTTGATTTTTTATAGAACTAACAATTTTTCGTACCACAGAATTGGGCTGAAATTTACAAACACAAATAGAAATTATTATTTATTATAAGTTGCATTATATAAAGATAAGCAGAAATATGGTAATAAGAGCTCTACCAACTGAACTAGCCTGGATTATAATGATTATTGACTACATTTGTTGTGGGTAAGAGGTTTGATTTTGTGATTCTGTGATTGCCTTCATTTTGTTTTTGTTGTTGTACTGATAAAATGGAATTACTAGAAAGCAACAAGGACAAGATTATAACTTAAAACTAATCATATGACTTGATATTATATTGATCAGGTTAATAGCTAGAAAAAAAAGTTGAAAATTGGTGTTGTTGCTCAAAGTTCAAGAACTTTCCATTTTCTAAAAGGAGAGGAAAATTGGTGTTGTCATTCATTTTACATGGACCCCGAGGTCCAAGGTGTTTTGATCACGATGTAAACCGTGGCCTCACATCCATATATATCGACTCGTTGAAAAGAAGCATAACTGTGACTTCAATATATATAACTTTAATATGTATGTATGTATATTAGTTGTTCAGACGCAAGAAAGGTCCCTACTTTGTGCCTCACAAACTTCCAGAGTTCACGAGGCCATTTACAAACCCCATGCCATGTGAAGTCTGCTTAGTTTAGGAGTGCGCGGGGGTTCACTATTGTGTACTTATGACATTAACTTCAGGTTTGATCAAGACCGAGAACATGCAATGGAAGGAAAAAAATAGAAGTAGAAGTACCAAGTATGTGAATCACCTCCTATCCTCCGGATTCTCAAAGCATCTTTACTATAATTAGCTCCCTCCAAGCA
This sequence comes from Panax ginseng, assembly GCA_020205605.1. Taxonomy (NCBI): domain Eukaryota; kingdom Viridiplantae; phylum Streptophyta; class Magnoliopsida; order Apiales; family Araliaceae; genus Panax; species Panax ginseng. Next base: position 139,592,548 of record CM035134.1, on the reverse strand, counting down.
CTAATACCCGGACTCGCACGCTTTTATAAATAAGTAAGCTAAGAACAGTATATATCTCTAATAATGTCATCACAATAAAATATAATTACTTTGCAAAGATTAGATTCAATGTTGGCTTGTTCATTTGTTGGTCGAGTGTGTTCGTGCAACTGTTGGTGGTATTGTTAGTTGAGTGTTTGGTGCAACCTGGTGGTGTTGTTGGTCGAGTGTTTGAATGCAACTGGTGGTATTATTGTTGGTTGAGTGTTTGTTGTTGTTGGTGGTGGTGTTAGCAATTTGTCCTTTGTAACAAATTACCGTCTTTGTTGTTGAGCCATCCGATCTTGGTGTCCGTGTGATTGTTGTGGAATAGAGCCAACTTCATGATTACTTAAAACTTTGTCTCTTCTCTTGCTAGAACATCTTGCCACGACGCTACCTACATGCGCTTTTGCCCTTGTCATATCTCGCAAGATTGTGATAATCATAAATAAACCAGTTAAGAACAAATAAAATGAAAGTATTTTATAACAAGAGAGAATCAAGTTTTCATAAGCAATAAAAAATCAAATTATATAAGGTATGCTAGAAAATTAAAAGTTAAAACATAAGCAATAAAAGATTACATACAATTGAACAAAATGTATCATTTACAAACTTACAAGCATGTGGAAACTTAAAAATCAAATTCCATTTCCTCGCCACTAGAAGAAGATTTGAATTCTAATTCCATCAGTGGAGAGTCCAAGTCTAATATTTTGAGATTCTGCAGAAAAAGATGGATAAGTGCGATCAACGTGTTTCCATGCCTCACTATCTGCTGGGTGAACAACTACACCATCAGGACTGGGATTCTTTTTATGCCATATCATGTGTTCTGCTGTGACATTGGACATATACAATCTTTGAAGTTTATGTGTAATTGGAAAATATCGCAAAACCTTAAAAGGTATATCTTTTTGCTTCTTATTTCCCTGTGGCTTAGGTTTAAATCGAGGATGACCACATACGGAACAATTCGTCTTATTTTCATTTTCATTGTAATACAACACGCAATCTTTTTCACATGCATGTATCTTCTGATAACCAAGTCCCAACATTTTTACCATTTGCTTCGCCCTATAATAATTCTCAGGAAGCTTCTCATCTTTAGGCAACACACTCTTCATTAATGAGATCATGCGATTAAAGTGAACTTGGCTCATGTTTGACTCATCTTTGAGGTTCAACAATTGTGCTACCATAGATAATTTTGTTGACTTCTCACAACCTGGCCATAGGGGATCATCAGCATCTTTTAAAAGTTGAAAAAACTTGGCGTCATCAAAATTTGGTTCTTCTAATCTAGATGTCTCACTACTCCAATCAAAACTTTGCCCAACAACATCACGCACGAGATCTATGTACGGATTTGTATCAAGCGGGACCTCAATATTATCACCATGATTTGAACTTTCTTCGGATAAATATTCGCCATGCACAAACCATTTTTTGTAATTATTTTTGAATCCCTTTCTATAAAGATGTATTTCAACATCTTCTCGAAGCTGGAAGAACCTCAATTTGCAAGTTGAGCAAGGACACTTAATTTTCTGCTCACTAACATTCCCAGGAATAGAGTAAGCAAAATTGAGGAATTCCTTTACTCCCTCTCTAAATTCTTCACTAATTGTTCTTCCATTTTCAGCAACTCGCCTATCAATTCAACTTCGATCAAGAGGCATCCTTTTTGAACAGAACATCATTAAAATTTGTCAAATTATTATTATTATTATTATTATTATTATTATTATTATTATTATTATTAACCTTAGATCCTTAGAAACCAATACTTTAACTTTCCAATCTAGTACTAATAATGCCCTTAAATAAACCAATCTCAATCTATCTTTCCACAAGATGAACTGATAACAAAATTGTATTAACATATTAAAGATATTGTATTATTCTATATTACTATTATTAAAAAGAGAAAATAAAAAATTAATAAGTGGGAGAAGAATAGGCCCATATTATAATATATATAGTCAGGATTGGTATATGTGATGTAGAGAGAGATCTACCATCTATGGGATATAGAGACTTGGAAAAGAGCTCATCGTGTTTAAAGTAACCAAATATAAAAATCATAGCCTCCAAACTGTCTTTTTTTTCTCTACTTTTTACTCTAACATTCAAAACTTTCAATCTTTAGCTTACCATAGAGCTTTGAAGAAACCAATACTTTAGCTTTCCAATCTAGTACTAATAATACCCTTAAATAAACCTTCTAGCAATCTATCTTTCCACAAGATGAACTGATTGACTAACAGGTAAGATTAAGCTTAATAAAAACACTCTGCAATCCAACTAAGGAGGTGAGGGATGACCACGCTGCAATCCAATTAAGCTTAATAATGAACAAGAAAAGAAAGATTACCGTCGGGAGGGATGACCACGCTGCTAAGGAGTTTTCGTCTTGATTGTTTTCATCGAGATGCGTACGTGATTGTTTCCTTTAGCCCTAAACTAAGATCCACAAGACGCACAGTTGATTGAGAATCAAAATCGAGAATTCATGGTTGCATTTGAGAAGAGATGGGCTTTGGGATGGAAATTGAGAAGGAAAATCGGGAGCTATGGTTGCAATTGAGAAGATGGATTTTGGGGATTTTCAATCTGATAGAAAGAATCTGAGGATGCAACGATTTTGGGGATTTTAACAGAAAGAATCTGATAGAAAGAATCTTATTTAGTCTTATTTCGTTTCTTCTTTTTTTTGTTGATATAGTTGGAGGGAATTTTTGGTGGGAAACTAAAATACTGAGACGGACTATATCCGTCTCGAATCCGTCTCTAACAATAAGGAGGGAATTGGAGACTAATATTTGGAGGGGAAAATAAAAGTTAGAGACGGACATTTCGGTCTCTAATCCGTTTCAAACATAAATATTTATTTCTTTTTTTAATTATTAATCTGAGACGAGCACAGTTGGTCTCAAATCTGTTTCAAAAATGAGTTTATAATTTTCTAAAAAATACTTACTTTTTGAGACGGTTAAATCCATCTCCAATCCCGTTTCTAAAATTTGAGACGATGCTTGTGGTTTCAGAATCCGTCTCGGTTTTTTACTTCCAAATCATGTCGAGACATAGCAAAATTTCGGTTTCTAAGTCCGTCTCAAATTACTAGAATTAGAGACGGAACTTAGTCCGTCTCTAAAAATTGGTTTCAGTTACCCAGTATTCTAGTAGTGTTTTCTGCTTTATCATCTAATTTGTTCCTCAATGCATCCGAAATGTGTGCATAAGTAACACATCCAAAAGTTCTCAGGTGATTAACCTTTGGCTTCAATCCAAACCATGCTTCATGAGGTGTGCAATTATTTAGACTTTTTGTAGGAGACCAGTTAATCAAGTAAACAGCACAAGATACAGCTTCTGCCCTCTTTATCTAGCATTTTCATTTTCAACATGCATCTTGCCATTTCCATGATGGTTCGATTTTTTCTTTCTCTAACACCATTTTGTTGTGGTGAATGCCTTACTGTCAATTCATGCCGAATTCCATCATTTTTGCAATACTTCTCAATTGGAAGATATTCTCGACCTTTGTCGGTTCTTATTGTTTAAATTTGACAACCAGAAAATTTTTCAGCTTCAGCTTTGAATTCCTTAAAAGCTTGAAATGATTCAGATTTTTCTTTGAGAAAATAAACCCAAACTTTTTTTGAGAAATCATTAACAAAGGTAAATTATCAACCGACATTGGTCCACATAAATCTGAATGAACTAGTTCCAACACCCTTTTTGATCTCCACAAAGATTTTTGAGGAAACAGTTCTCTATGTTGTTTTCCAAGTTGACATGCTTCACAAATCTGATTTGTTTGATTAATTTGAGGAAGTTCTTCAACCATCTTCTTTGATGTTAGCAATTTTAGGCTGTCATAATTTAAATGACCATACCTGTCATGCCACAACTTGGAAATCCCATTATCAATAGTAGTGAAACAAGAAATGTTAGCAACCTGAAGTTTTATAGGAAAAAGATTATTTGAAGTTACTCCAATTGTTGTTATCAACTGATTTCTCTTCGACAAAAAACAAGCATTATCATGAAAATGAATATCAAACCCCTTCTTCAAAAGGTGACCGGTGCTAAGCAAATTATTTTTTAAACCAGAAACGTAATAATCTTCAGACATCTTTTCCATTTTTCCAGATTTTGTTTGAAAAATAACTTCACCAACACATTGAATTTTGTAGGCTCTATCATCTCTAATTTTCACCTGTCCATGGTTAGATTCAACCAAGTCTGAAAATAAGTTCTTATTTCCAGTCATATGTTTGTTTGCACCACTGTCTAAATACCAAACATCATCCTTATCATCACCTTGAAATGCCAGCAACAAAGTATCTTGTACATCTTTTTCATCAGTTTTGTTTTCATGCATCAATCCGGCCTCATTTTGTGTTCCTCCGCTCTAAAATGACATTCCTTATATGTATGGTGGTCTATGACAATGGTAACATTCAAAATAGCCACGACCTCTTCCTCTTTAATAGCCACTTCCTCTTTGATAACCACAACCTCTTTGATAAACCGACGACTTCTCTCTTTGGAAGTTCTTGATCATATTTTCTCCACCTTCATTTGAATCATTTTGTTTACATAACCTCTTCCTCCGCCTTTGAAAATGAAAGTCTTTACCTCTCAAGTTTTCATTACCACCACGACCACGACCTACCATAAGTGAAAACCACGGCCTCCGTAAATGAAACTTGGGATTTAAGAGCTTGATCGTGAAGAGAGAAGAATTTCTTTGATTTATCTTTACTTCATGAGCCTTCAAAGTCCCTTGCAAATCTTGAATATTAAGAGATGATAGATCTTTTGATTCTTCAATAACTACCACAACATAATCAAATTTTGGTGATAAACTACGAAGAATTTTTGCAACAACTTTCTCATCATCTAAAACTTCACCATTGGATGTCATTTGATTTACAACTGAATTAACTCTTGTAAAATAATCTGAAATATTTTCATTCTCCTTCATTTCTAATTTTCAAATTTCGTTCTTAAGGTTCGAGGCGTACCTTTTTACCTTTTCCACACCTTTATATGTAATTTGAATAAACTCCAGCACTTCCTTTGAACTTTTAGCTTTAAGAACTCTTTCATACAAGCATCTCAATTGTTTGATAAATTTTGAAACACGCCTTGTTGTCCTTCTTTCGATTTTCTTTCAAATTATTTTTCTGTGCATGTGTCAAAGCATCCTCATTTTCTGTATCATCGTATCCTTCATCCACAATATTCCATAGATCCATTGACTTGAGCAATATCATCATATTGTCTCTCCAATAATCAAAATTTTCTCCACCAAATCGAGGGATAAGTGAAGTCATGTTATTGAAATTCGCCATCTCTTTAATGCTTCGTAGCCTGCTTTTTCTTCTCTGCTGCGAATCTGCTAAGCTATTGCTCTGCTTTTTACTTGTGATAAAAAAAAAATTGCGTGGAGACAGTACCTCTTATTATAACGTAGGACCCGCCACTTAATTATATGAATAACAAAACTTGTTCCTTTAAAATAAGGCTTCAAAATTTTTCAAAGATAATAACCTTTCACGCACCGCATAATGAAATACTTTGGTCGTTTGTGATATGGTCACCACAGAAAGTCAGTTGGTCACGTGGGCTTTCGACTACCCAAGTGTAAAGGCAAATGCTAGAAAATCACTTGTTTACTTTAGTACTCCATCTGTTGCTGTTGTAATGCGTTAGACTTTTGATACTAAGACACATTATCACTTTGATTGGGAGAATGGACTTAGCAATTTACCAAGCTCTGATACCAATTTGTAGTCTAAACGAAGGAGAAAAGTAATTTATATAAACTGAACTTTTGTTCTTACTATTTCTCTCTTGATCATAAAAGTGATTACAAGCATTGGTATTTATAGGATTACAAGAGCATTCTAGAATAATTAGCTTAGAAGAATAAAACTCTAGAGATTTCTAATAACCATTGATATACCCAATACAAAATATTAAATGTTTCACCATTTGTTTAGAGATATTCAAAGAACCAAATTAATCTATGAATGTAGAAAACTAAGAATTTGGTTTAGCTTCCCAACAGTTCACTTTGGCCTATTCTATTGAGGACGTAGGTAGTATCATACAGAAGATGTTATTTCCCTTATACATAGGAGTTGATGAATCCTATCCAATAAAAAGAAAGAAGGATGCAATGAATACCTCAACATGACTTCTTTTTTCCCCGATGCAGACCAAGCTTTCATGAGAAATAAAAAGGCGATAGTTGGGAAAAGGCTTGCCAAATCGGGATAAGTATGAATTGACAGAGAAAGAAGAATGAAGGAAAAGGTTAGTCTATTTAACTTTAAATAGATTTAAAACGCTTTCTTACACATTAAATTTGTTTTGATTTTTGACTTTTGGGATCTCCGACATTGTTGGAATCTATCAAGTAAAAGAATATTGAATAATAAGCGACTTTGAGTTCAAAAAGTTGCTTGGTGCTTGGCTTTTCTCAAAAACATAATTCAACTTGAGGTTCAAGTCTAGTCTCACGCTACTTTTTCGATCGTATGATTCTAGCTCAAGTATGAAACTATTGAAGAAGGGATGGACCTTAGTAAGATATGACTACCCGAGCCTTCTCTGTGCAACAAGTTCAAACCATGTAGACATGTGGGGAGTATATGAAGGATTTGGTATGTGCTTAATCCTTAAGTTACACCCTTGAGTAATTGATTCTTTATTAAAAAGTTAACTCAGTGGATGAATTGGCAAATTCATATCGATCAAAATTTCTTTATCTTCCCACTGCTTAAACTTATATGAGTGTTCTTCAAAGAACTATTAAACCAATTGGATATATGATTCTCAAAATGTAACTTCTATCCTGGTTAGTTGTCGTTAGCTTCTGTTATATTCTGAAATCCCTCCCCAGGCCCCATCCACCCAATTTTTTTTATCCAATTGGAGTGGGCAAAAAATTGCAATTAAAGTGTTTTGGACCTTTTGGTCGCCTTTACTTCAAATATGTTTACGAGGACAGGGTTTCTTTTCATTTCCTTTCTTTCTCGAAGTCTACGTTGTTTAGTTCTTTGTACTTTGGTCTAATTTCTTGTGTTTTGCAACCTTTGCCCCTATGAATTATGGAGGAGATGGTTTTGTTAGAGATGATTTACGCCAAGAAATCAATTTTTTGACGCTTCAAAGATACTTTCTCGAGGTCGATAAGAAGATGATCGAGAAGGGCCAAAGGTTTATTAATGGAAAAAAGCGTCTAGTTGTGTACATTTTAATTCTTAGCACCTTAATCTTTAAAGTGAGGACGACCTTGGAAAAAAATTTGTTAAGGTCCTCTCATTGGTCACCTGGCTTGGCGACTGGGTGGTTTCAAATTTCTGCTTTTTCTTTTTTTCTCTTTGTGAACACTTGTTTTGACATATTTCAAGAACATGAATGGGTTGTAAAGGGCTGTTGATTTGGTTAAAATTATGGTAACATCCTCTATTATGAATGCTTGTGTAATTGTTTTGTTTCATTTCTTGTCTTAAAATTTAAGCATCCTTCAATAAATAAGATATCGGATGATCGAGTTAAATACACTTTTCTCATTCTACTAGGGGTCGATTTACAAATGCATCATCGAACTGATTTTTTTTACATTTGACTCACTGAACTACAATTTTTTTACAAATCGTTACTAATTCTGTTAAATTATTTGACTTTGGAGGGAAAAAATTATATGAGATGCCATGTGAGAGAGAGAACTTACGTGTCACACATTTTTCTTTCGGGCATGCCTAAATGGAAACTCTTTTGAAAGTTGAGTTGAATAAAAATGTGTGACAATAATAATCATCTTGTTATTTTTTTGTAAAGCTTGGCCTAGAACTTTGTTGAAACCCTAGGGTTGCTGAAAATCCTATAACACTTGTGCTCTTCATTTAATGTCTTTGACAGCCAACCCAGGGTTACAACCGTCCTTTGACACATACAAGACAAAAGGACACCCAACCTCACATTGGACCCTTATTCTATATGATTCACTTTTCACATATTTCAATGCCACTCCCCTAGATATAGCATACTTTGATATGGATTCTCTAACTTCAGCTGCACTAGCAAATGTCATTCCCAAGCTTTAATAGGGTGTTTGGTGATTTACATTGAAACAGACAGGATGTCTTCTCTCACATGGCACCTGACCCTCATCCTTTTCCTCACTATCATCATTGGCATCACTATCATCACCTTCCTCACTCTCCTCACTCTCCTCTTCATATGTAGTATCTTGACTGTCCTCACTACTATCTTCCTTACCAACCCTGCTACCCTGTGTGTTTAATAGCACATTAGGATCATTCCTTCTTTCATGTGCTCTATTAATGCTATCAAAAGCATTAAGTACTTCATCACTTTCCATGAAAGGGTCATCACAATCAGGAGGAACATCAGGAGGTGATTTATCATTCAATATAGGTTCATCTATCTCATGTTTTGCAAATAAATCTAGGACAGTTGTGTCTGACTTTATTTTAATTAGGAGTCTCCTAATCCCATGGTCACCCTCAAGTATAAAAAGTCCTTCTTCAATACTCAGTCCAGGTTCCAGATAATATATTTCCGATATATGCATTGGCATAATTCAATTCCTCTTTATATGTATTCTTAATGCAAATAACAGAAAGGAAATCAACATCAAAATTCTTACATGTATAAACATCTCCTCCCACATATCTCCAAACATAATCCTTTATCCATATGCGCCCATGATGTAAATGTACATCTACACGCCCAACCATTCTGTCAGTAAAAAAAAAACCAGATTTCACATAACAATAAAAAATAAAGAACAAGACAAATGCAAACTACAAAGTATTAAGAATCTATAAAGAATAATATAGGAGACCACATGTCCCCTACCAGTCAACACCCAACTTAAACATGAACCACGTGATGTTCCTTACCACATGCACATTATTAATCAAAAGTATAGATGAAAGTACCTGAGATTCCTTTTCTTCTTCTTAAAAGCTTCCTTATACTTCGATTAGACTCAAGTTCGTTCGACGAACTGATTGCAGAGCACACACAGAGCCTTCACCTTCTTCTTCTCGCTGAACTGATTGTCGATTCTTCTTCTCGCCCAACTGGGCTCCACCTTCTTCTCGACGAACTGGGCTCCACCTTCTTCTCGTCGAACTGGTCTTCAAGCTTCTCGCGTCTTTTTCTCCTCTTCGATTTCGTCTCTCTATGGAGTGAAAGTGATTAGGGCTTTTTTGCCCCTTTTGAAAAGTGACGATTGCTTTTGTTCTGTCTCTCTCTCTAAGTGCCTAATCAGCAAAAATTATCCACATGTAAACAGAGTTAGTCCAGGTGGATGGTCTGTTAACAGCAGGGGCACGAGTGACCTAATTTTTGTAACGTTAAGGGTACTTTTGAAAAAAAAATTAGTTTAGGGTGTAAGTGGGACATCCGTGTAAACATCAGGGGCATTTTTGGACCTTTGCCCTATAAATAAATACATTTAATTTGGATTTGTGGTGAAGAAGATGTTGAATTAGATTTAGATTAAGATTTCAGCTACTTCCGACTACGGATCTGGGTTGTTAGAGTTTTAGAACTTGGTTGCTTTTGATTTTGATGAGTTTCAACTTTTTAATTTTGAATTATTTTGGATTTGCGGTTGAAGAGCTAGCGTGTCAGTTTATGGAAAGATTTGAGAGATTTGATCCAGTTTATGGAAAGATTTGATAAATTATGGAAAGATTTGATCTAGTGGCAATTTGGTAATTTTTTTCAAGTTTGGAGTGTCGGATTTTGGCATTTTTGGAGCCTAATTTAATTGGAAACGGGTCAACGATCAAAAGTCACATCGTTTCGCTTGTGAACTATAGGATTTTTGGGTCAAATTCCATCGTTTAGGCCTTTAAAATTACATTTTATTGTCTTCGGGTTATTTTTATAATTTTCTTTATTAGTTTTCCTTTTTCGTTTTGGATTCCGCTTTTAGGGTTTTGTTATTTAAACGTTTGTTATGATGGGAAGAAGCAGTTTTTGATGAATAATAGATTTATCTTATTTTCCAAAATTCGCTTAATTAGAATTTTGTTGCCTATTTCTTGAAATTTATAGAATCAACAGGTTGTAGAAGGTTATCGTTGGCAATCGTGCGCGATTCAACAATTGATAACGATTTTTGTTTACTTCCGCTACGTCAGTGGTCTAAATGTTTGGGTTGTTGATGGTGGTGGTTATGGAAAATGATTATGGATGATGGTGGATGGCGATCGATGAAGGTTTGTGAGGAAGATGAAATTTTTATTTTTTGAATGGGTTTGTTGATAGTTGTTGTATTGAGGGTGGAGGAGAGGTGTTGGGGTGAGAGAGAGAGGTGGAAGAGAGGTGTTGGGGTGAGAGGGAGAGGTGGTAAAGAGGTGTTTGAGGAGAGAGAAAGAGGAAGGGAGATTGGAGAAGATGGAGGAGGAGCCAGTGAGCGAGCTGTGATTTTGGCTATGGCGGCCATCGGCGGTAATGGAGTTTGAAGATGCTTCACTGTTATAAAATAATAATAATAATAATTAAAATATTTAAAAATTAAAAAAATATGAATTCATTAATTTATATAAATACATTTGTAAAAATTATTCATTAAAAGAGATTAATTTATTAAAAAATATGAATTCATTAATTTATATTAATTAATTAATTTAATTTAATTATTTGTTATGTATATTCATTTGATTTATATTTTGTTTAACTATTTGTTATAGAATTGAGTATAATTTAATTTAATTAGTTATCCAACTCAGTTTCTCTGTCCTTGTATAGTTGTACACATAGATTTGCCAGTAATGCCACGTCCTTTTTCTATTAAATAGTTAACAGACATAGACGATAAAAGCTATATGCACATTCATATTATATTTACAGCCATTGAAACATTTTTATTCGCTCATAATTGTCATTAGAAAAGAGAGGTAATAATTATAAATGGTGAAACAATGTTGATAATAATAATTGCATTAACTTATTGCAAAAAAATGGGAACAAACACCCTTTTCACACTGACTTTCTTTTGCTAAATGAAGTTGAACTTTTTGCAAGTGTTAAAATAAGTGACAACTGATGAATATCCTATCTGCTTGGTCCAACATACCAATTAAACGCCAACATATTCAAGAGTATTGAAAAACATGTATGATTTGAAAAATTTTACAACTTACTGATTTCTTTGTAGCTTCCACGGGCATATTTGCAGCTCTTGCATAAGGACTTGCCAACTTCATGATCCTGTTACACTGACTACTATAAGGGATGATTTCAGTGCCTGCATGATCATTAACACTCTGTTTATTAAACACTATATGTGACGTCCCCAAAACAGGTATACATCACTCATTCTGAGTTATCAAATACATGGTACAGAATACAACTACAACTTAATTATACAACCGTCGTGTCAAATACGACAAAACATAATTGAGAGTTTTAACACAAATATTGTCTCATAGACAGTATTCAAACTCAAATAAAGTCCTCATTACATTTATTATCACATTATTTCATAAAATAGTGAGGACTACTATAGCCACCATCTCAGATCATCACTCCATTCACTGACTAGTCCCGGCTATATTCTCATTTTCTGAAGAGAACAGTGAAGAAAAGGGTGAGCTCAACTAGCACAGTAAGAAATATTATGACTAAGATAATGCAAAATAAATTATCCTTAGCCTTCAACAGTATAACAACTAATAGAATACAATAGATAAGAAGTTTTAGATCAACAACAACTGCAGCGAAATAAGCAATCTGTTAGAAGAGTCAAGTAGAGCATGATATCTACTATCTTCTATGATTTAAAAGTTTACCATCAATTTAATTGTTGAGACTCAGCTTAATAAATAATCCACATCACTGAATTATTCATGCATTACGGGCCAATGATATTCATTAGTATCACGACCACGAATTATTCATGCATACACTACGGGTCAAGAATATTCGTGTTTTCACCAATGGTCATGATCATGTCAAACAACAATTCATCTTTGCACCCTTGGTCGAAGAGAACGCATAGTTATGATCATACCAACATTTGTCCATCAATGCACTACGGGCCAATGAGGACTTTTACCACATCATTTATAACATTACGGTCATGATTATACCGAATAATCCCTGGTCATAATCATACCAATCAACAGTCCATCTATGCACGTAAGCCACAGATGACTTTCATCACAATATAAGCATGAGGATAATGAAAATGATATCAGAATTCAATTAAATGAAAGCAAAAATAAATTTTAAAGATTTATAATTTAATTTATCCAAAATTCAATAATATCCAAATTGTCAACATAATACTGCTTTGTGGAGTAAAATTCAAGAATAATATTGTATCAAAAATAATTTACACCGAAAAGAAATCAATCTTTGTCATGAATAGTACTCCGGGTGAATAGTACCTGAGTGAATAGTATCCCGTGAATAGTACTTCAGAAATAGTATTTTTTGAATAGTACTTTGTGAATAGTACTTCGTAAATAGTACTTTGTGAATAGTACTTTGTGAATAATACTTTGTGAATAGTACTCCATAAATAATACTTCATAAATAGTACCGTATTTATCAATAGTACCCATGAATACCGTATGTATGAATAGTATCGTATAAATGAATAATAACCGTGAGTAGTACTCCAGCATAAAAAATTTAAAATTTAACAAAAATGTTCAGAAAAATATCCTTGTGAAACGATACTAAATGAAGCGCAAATTTCAAAGATATTCTACTAATTTCACGGAATGTAAAAACAATATTTCAACAAAATAAGTGTAGAATTAGGGATATGAAACGAAATAATATTACTTACATAATATGGGAAAAAATTATTATTTCATACAAATATTAAACAAAAATAATATCCTTTACGAATATAAAATAAGCAAAAGAATACCTTCTTTCACAGCACTAGATAAATTTTCTGCCAGAATAGAGCCACAATTTATCACATCTTTTTGCCACCGAGTTGTTTCGAGGGCAATTTCTTTGTCACAATAACTACAATTATCTATAATCTGCTGACCATAGCTATCCAACACGTACTTCACTGGTGCTAAAGTTAAGTCTACATCAGGAATACCTTGCCTGCGATCTGAATTTATCAAACACGAATGAGATTCACTGATTTTTAGGCGCTTTCTATCTGGCTCTTTAAGTTCAAACCGTACAAAATCAGCAAGAGCTTCTCTATATAGGCTAGTTGCTTTGTTGCTCAAAACTGTAGCACTATCATTCCTACATGAACCTGAGGCCAATTCTTCCTTTTGCTTCACAGCCTTAAGCTTTAATTCTTTTTCCCTAATTGTAATTAGCTGTCGAAGGTCTTGAAGTTTACTACTATTCAAATGAACATTTTGGTTACCTCCATGTTCATGTTCTGCTTTATGTTTGTTAAGAAGATTGATATTTTTGACATGAGATCTTTGCTTGCCTAATAGGGGCCAACCATTCTTAGAAGAGACTCCGTTAATTTTGGTCATTGATGAGACAAATGTACGACTCAAAGATGCTTTTCTAGGCACCATAGTGTCATTTCTGGCATTCCCTGACAAAGTGTTTCACTTTTAGTTTCACATGCATTTCCTTGTCTGCACTCTTCAGAGTCGCTGCCGCTATCATCATCCGAAAAGCTTATTACAAATAGCCCTGAATTCTTCTCAAACTTGTTGCGATGATTGGGATGTACAGGATATATGGAAGCTACACCAACAAACCTTGCAGAATTAACTACTGGTCGATACAGACTTCCCTGCAGAGTTGGCAGGAAACATCAAAAGACAGGTTTATTTTCATATAAATATCTGCACAATTAAAAAAATATACAATGCTGTAGTAAGTAACCAGATAAGGCAGGGATATTCTTAACATTCCAAAATGCAGTCTCCCAGATGGTGCTTTAATTTAAAATGTCATTATATATAAAGAAACATGCATTAAAAAAGTATATAGAAATGTAAAACCTGGCATGAAGACATTGATAGCAATATGGGGGAAATTCCCATCAGGGAACAAGGGTTCTGCCTGACCCTACTCAAGCATGCATATCATGTTAGTGCATTAAAAAACTGTATATGAATATAAAACCTTAAATATATGGTATAATAACCTCGTCAACCGGAAATATATCTTCTTGATAGTGATTGCACTTTTCGGTCATGTTGGACAATTTTTTCTTTATTTTCTTCCTGCTACAAAACAAAATCAAAAACATATGTATTACAAAAGCCAGTGTATGTATAGGGAGGTCTTTACAAAAATGAAGAATATATGCACCGAACATCAAGCCTTACAACAATATCAATTATCCAACACACAAAAATATCAGACTTTTTTGTAATAAATCTTTGAAGTGCAAAATGTATGTCTTTAAGAGAAAGTAAGAAACTCACATGACCTGTACAATAAATGAATGTGTAACAAAACTAAAAGGAATGCATTTATACCTCCTAACCTCACCTTGAACCCCATATATATAACCTTCTACAAACAAAATGATAAAGATATTACACAATTTTGTGCTACCACCCATTGACTCCCTAAAAAACATAAAAGAAACTACTGATGTTGAAAAACACTTATTTGATCCAAAATATAAGAGAATAAAAAATGCCTCGAAAGGTCTAGTATTTCATTGCTCCCCCATGATCCACATGGGCAGAGCCGAGTTATGTCACTAGCTAAATCTATTAAATAATTCAAATCACTATTCAATCTATCAGTATAAATTGATATTATTCTAATCACTGTTCTTCAGCTTTTAGCAGTGATCCCCACTGCTTCAACCCCCCCTTCCCCTCCAATTCTCTTCTTCACAAGAAAAGAAAAGAAAAGGCAATACAAAAGCCATTGAGATGGGCCCAGAAAATAAAATGAATTGTTCTATTTTCAGTATTTCTTAAAGCATAGTTCTTTTAACCAATTCAAGAAGCACAAAGTAAGAGAAGTAAATGGGGGCAATTGTTTATTTATCGTGAAGTTTACAAAGAAGCATTTAAAGAACAATATAACCTTGATGATCGATGCCCATATACATTGGGCCAACCACGAGTTTGATGTGTGCAATACAACTTAAAAAGGAAGATCCATAACCATTTTGAAAATGCTGAAGAGCAAAAATATGAATTAAAAGGAAAATACGTATGAGACTGGCTATTGAGTAAAGAATGCAGCTTCCCAGTGTAAGTTTAGGAGTTTAATGAGGTAAATGTGTGTCTGTGTAATTTCTAAAAATCATATGGTTGCTTCCATATCCTCTTGACAGACTTGTTTGAGAAAAAGAAAAAGATGAGAGAGAGAGAAGGTATGTCTCTCTTATGTGTTGTTTGTGTCTATAAAGGATAAACTTTCTTTTGTTAATCAAACATTAACACCAAAAGCATCAAATGAAACAAGAAGCTAAGATGGTAGCTTTAAGTGTCCATCAAATCTAATGGACCAACATACACATATCATCAGTCTTCTAGATGGCTCACAGTACTAATTGAAAAGGAGATGTTTAGCCTGATGTATTGTATTTATTTGAATTATTATTATGGGTTTTATTATCTTTTTATAAGTATCAGGCAACAATTTAAGAGGGAAAAGGTGCATTGATCGACAATTAAAATGAATTCAGAAAACTAAATGTAGATGGATTACAAATGGGGACATTTAAAACTCATAGAAAACCTCCTCCAGTACTCCCAACTTAACAAGCACATGAGAAGCATGCATGTGATTAAATCCAGATAGACAAGCAAATCTTGAGATTACGGATTACCAGACGCAAACAATTTATGTTACTAAATATAATAAATAACTGGATAGCAGAGCGAGACACATATTTTGACATCATTTTAGAAAGAAAATAATCCAATAGAACTGATAGCAAATACAATAGCTATTACCTTTTATCTAAAATGAACAAAACAAAGTTTTCGTCTTCAATATTAAGAATGCGAGTGAGAGTTTAGTGATTTATAAAAACAATATGTAAACACTACAAATAACTGTCCAATAATTGTAATATACTTGTACAGATGTTTTACCATCCTCTGGATATGGACAATGAATTCTATGTTTTTCTTTTTTGATTGCCTTCTGTTGTATCATAATTGGCCCCTAAACAAAACGGAAAAGAAGAGAACAATTAAGGTCAGAACCAAGAAGTACATTAAAATTTGATACTACAAAAGTCAATAACAAAACTGCTACCAGAAAAATCTTAATTATGAATTTCGAAACTGTTCTGGGACTTGGCAAACGGGGAAAGGCTTTATATAGGAATCACCATTTTTGGAGTAAAAATACAAACAACTAACTCACAATGAAACAAAAATAACACAATTACAAAACAAAAACCAAAATAGCATGACAAATTATTTTTTTAATAACAAAAACAAAAAAAAAACTACAAAGATAAACCGACCTATTCAATACATAAATTCTTCTTTCCAAATACCAAAAACAAATAATTAACATAAAATCAAAAAAGATAAAGGATTCTTACCAACTAGGAAGACTAATAAATCCTTTCGAGACGGATCAAAAGAAAATGTGTGTTCCATCTAGTAACTTCAAGGGGGATTAAAGCACCCAAGATAATATGTCAACTACTGGCCCCTCAAATATTCGACGTCAGACTAAATAAGTCTTCTTCTCAAATATTTTAATTTTCTCATCCTTAAGTTCCTATATCTATGTGGCAACACCCCCAGCACGAATAAGATGTATGTACAGTAGTACCAGAAAGAAAAAGGACTAAAACATAGAGATTAAAAAGTACGAGCCCATTTGACACCCACCAACAACAAAAAGCCCTAAACACCCATATGCCATATATAGACAAATCGACATAAATAGAGAGAAATCAATTGACTAAATCTCAAAATATACTAAAAATTACCTAAGAAAAATTTGGATTCTGAAGTTGGAGAGACAGACAGTAGTGATGCGGCGATTCGGCGACTGACGTGTGAAGATTGAAGACTGAAGAGTGAATCCGAAACGAGTCGGAGGTTAGCAGGTGCCGGTGGCAGAGGAATGGATGGATCGGAGAATTCGAGATGGAGAGACAAAGGTTCGAGATGGATATGGTCTGAGCTAGGACTGAGGTTCGAGTTGGGAGAGAAAGGTTTGGGAATAAACTCAACAAAGTGAAGCTGAAGCTAAAAACAAACATTGAAACTGATATATTTATAGTATTAAATAAACTTTAATGTATGAAATTTTAAAGTTTAATGTAATGTAAAATTATTTATTTTATAGTTTATTAAAAATTAATTGATATCGTAAGTTACTTAAAAGTGTTATTAAAAATAAATTTATTATTAAAAAATTTATTCTATTTTTATATAATACAATTTATATTCATTATAATTAATTCTAAAAAATTTATTTTAATAAAATAGTGACTAATTTTATCTCTCGCAAAAAATCTATGACCAATAACATATAACGAGTAATAAAAATTCACTAATAATATTTTTCTTCGCAAATGTTCATAAAAAATTGGCGCTAAACATTATTCTATCATCTCAATTTTGCAAAAGAAAAAATCAAAATTGTGAAGGATGTTTCCTTCATAATAACTATAGTGTCACTAATTTCTTTTTCCTTTATTGTTCCCTAACTAGAAAACTCCTCATGTGAAGTAATAAATTCCTTTACAAATTATTCTTCACTACATCCCTATTTTCATGTAGTGAATCTCAAGTTAAATATTTACTTATATTAAATAATCTATTTTTTTACATAAATTTGTGCATAATATCCTTTGTATTAAATATCATATTTTTATTATTTATAAATATTTATATAATATCACTTGTCATGTATAGAAAAATATGCAATTATATGAGAATTTAAATATGAATAATTTTATCATTTGATATTTTTTTTAAATTCGTATAAAATCAATCATCACTTTCATTCTCGGAGTGAGGGAGCATTTGTAACTATATCCTACTTCTATCTAGAAATAGGAAACATTGGGAAGCATAGATATAATAATCAGGTTTGATGAGGTTAGGTTTATTTGGGTCGGAGGCCCGGAACTAGCATGCTTGGCAATCGGTTGTCACGGGTACTATTTCAACAACCATAATCTATATCGTTACACTACAAGAAATTACACAAAAAATGACGCTAAAATTTATCACATAAAATTCATTTTTCGTCACTAAAATATTTGGTGACGAGTGTTAATAAATCACGTAGAGAAAAAATCTCGTATTTAAAGCGTGGTATTAGGTATATTTGACAATATTTGATGTCGTCACTAAATGTTTTAACTTATAGTGACGATTTACACCATTGTCACTATAATTAATTACTTTTAGTGATGTTAATAGCGTCACTATTTGAATAAAACTTTCGTCAATCTATATTATGTTTCGTCATCAAAACTTAGTGCATTAAATGACGAAAATCTTTTTTCGTCGTTAAATGATATTGTTTTAGTGACGAAAATATGTTACTCTATTTAAATCATCTAATTTTAATGACGACAATATTGTCATATTTATGATTATTCTTTCGTCTTGTGTTTATCGTCATCAAAAATAAAAAAATAAATGACGACAGAACCATTCATCACCTAATAATATATTTAACATAACAATTATGTCGTTGTCATTTCATATTTTAAATAATATTACAAAATAATATGTCACCAAAGAGTTACTTTTTGGGACACATTTTTCAATGTCATTAATTGAATGCTTATGGTGACGATACTTCTCGTCACAGAAAGAGTTATTAATAGCGACAAAATTATTTATTGTGACTAATTGAAAAACTAAATATAAAACTATAGATCTAAAAATAAGAAAAAAATTACACCAATAATATTTAACCAAAATGATTGTAATGATAAAAAACACCAATAATAGAATAACTAAATTTCCATTTTCCATCATATTTAACCAAAATAGAAAAATTAGAATCCAAAGTATCATCCATTCTACTTAACATCAATAATTTATCAAGTATAACATTCTAAACAAAATATCCAACTTTTTAAATATGACCATAACGAAAGTTCAGAAAATTTGAACGTCGACAAGCTGATCAAGAATTGTTTTCGGCTCTTTCTGTCCTTGGGCTAGTGCTGCCTTAATCAACCATAGGAATTCTGGATTGTTTGCCAACTTGTTCTGAATTCTTGAGTTGTACAGTTCTGTCTCCTGTACTTGTCTTCATAATTGTTCCTACAACCAAAAAACATGAAATACTAATAAATAACCACAAAACATAAGACCCTTAAAGAAACTATTTAAAAGCGAAACCTAGAGAGAGAAGAGAGGTTCAAAAATTTAATAACCAATTCAAAAACATTATTAACAAAGATATTCAGATGGGAAAATTGAATCCCCAACTCAATAGCAACAATCAAGGCGTTCAGGTGAACATTTATCGTTTCAAATGTTGCAGCAGCGACAACAACCAACAAACATCCTGAGTTGAACATCCAGCCCCCTAGCCCAAACATCTATTGTGATCAGAACCCGAGTTGAGCCATCCCGAAACTCCACCATTATTTGAAGGCCTATCTTTGATATATCTACATCAACAATAATGATGTTACCCTCTTTAGGTTCTACAACCCGAAAGATGGCTTGTATGAGGGTTGATTTGCCACTCCCAGTCCTTCCTACTACACCAATTTTCTTCCTTCCCGGAAATGTGCAGGTACTATTTTTCAACACAGATGGGAGATGCTCAGCATAACGAATCTGCAAGTAAAAGCACATTCATACGTAAAGAAATACAAGTAAGAAAACTTTTTAAACTATGATTTTCATTTTTCTTTATTCCTTCTATAGGTAGCATCACTTTAAATTATACTTGAAATATTTCTATAGGAATTTTCTGCATAACTCTTTGATATGTAACACTAATCACAACATATATTTGATTATCTTTTACTTCTTAATACCTTGCTGCGAAGATTTACCTGCAAGTTTTTAAAACAAATTGTTCCGGTTTCTGGCCAGTTTTTTGATGGTCTGCAATTTTCAATCACCAGAGGTGCTTCACTGGTAAGTTTTGAGTACTGAAGAATTATTTCAACTGCAATCATTTTAATTTCTGCATTACATATATTCCAAATAACTGATGCATTTCTGTTGGGGACTTGGCAGTAAGTTTGTTTTCGAAAACTCAAAAAAGTAATATCCTTATCCTCTATATGTCTTATCTTATTGATACTGTCCTTGAGTCTTTCTTTTCATGATGAACTATAAAGTTCAAGTGATTTTGATACCAGAAGCAAATCGTGTTGTTTGGAAATGTGTAATCAGTTTTGATAATAAAGACTGGAGGTAAAGGAGATGTCTTACTTGGTACCAGATGCAAATAGCTGTTACTGGAATGAAGATGATGAATACTTCCCAAGCCACCTGTGACATTACTGCAATGGTCCCAAGAATCTGGATTGTTGAGAAAGCACACCAACCTATTTTATTTGCCAATTCCAAGTCTAGTACACTTTGGTCCGTGGATGCCTGTGCATAAGTCAATTAGATGGATGTAATGAGAATCCACCATATCTGTTGTAACTTTATCCATTACAGGGATACTTAACTTAATGGGTAAATTCATCAAGGTGGCGTACCAGGATGAGGTTTGCTGCTGTAAGAAACTCAACTTGATGGGTAACATAAACTATGGTCTTCTCCTTAAGAATCCCCATTAGGTACTCTTGAGCAGATTACATATAGAAGAAACATCAGTGTTCAATCTCCATATTTTCTGCTTCATATCAGGAGGGTATTGGAAAATTAGAACATGGATTTGGTAGAAATACTAACCTCAAAGAGTTGCCTGCCTGTATGTGCATGTATCCGTCTCTGTGTTATTATCTTGACCACTTTTGCACTAAGAAAGGCAAGTGCAAGTAAGTAACCACTCCCTAGGCTCCGGGTCTTCTTTTCATTAAGGTATGTTACAAGGTCATCAATACGGTAGGGGCCAACATATGAGGCTACAACAGTTATTATAGCAAAAAGTGCATTCATTGCTTCTTTGTTCCTGATAAACATATAGATGGCCTTGTATATAGATGGATTTGTGGTTCCATCTTTCTCCTTAATGAATTTTAGTTTTTCATCAAATGAATGGGATAGAAATTCAGCGGAGTCTCTGGTGTCAACATCTGGGACGTCATCTTTGTTGAGGGGTTTCCTTTTCCCAACTGTGAACAATTGATTGAGCCAAGAAAATGTTATTAGTTGGAGAAATATAGATTTTCCATACGGACAGTTGTTTTTCTTTTCTTGATGCTTTTCAGAATTTCCATTTTGAAGTGGGTCGCTGATACCATTAGGAGAGTCGAGGACTATGCCTATCTTCCCTCGAACTGAAATACCCAGTAGGCAGGTGGACGCAGCAAGACTAAGGAAGTCAACATAATCATATATACTAAATTGTTCATGGTTTGTAATTGCAAAATGGGCCTCAAAAGTTGCTTGAGCAAGAGACAACAAAAAGCTGCACGGCAACCTGATTCTCAGAATCCAAGGGAACTTGCTACAATTGATTGCAACATTGGATGGCACAGATTGAAATCGATTTCCCCTTGCCGCTACAGGCTGTAACAACATGAGAAATTACTCATTTGCCCCTCATTTGCTCATGTGTTGCACTGTCTACCGCTACAAGTTATGGCGGTAGTTTAGTTAACTAATAAATTAGAATGGCTCAATGGTAGCTTAATGACCCAATAACCCATAGGTCTTAGGTTCAAAACCTAGTTCTGATATTTTTGCTTCTTATGTTATATTTTTGTGTATTAGATAAATTCTATTACCATCTATATATATATATACCTATCTTAAATCTCCACATTAAACTAAATATATATAAAGTAACTATGAATATTTATATAATGTAACTATAAATATTTTATATATATATATATATATATAAATTTATCTCTAAATATTCATATAAATATTTATAAACAAATATTTATTTATAAATTTATAAATATTTCATCTAAAATTTATAAATTTTAGATATGAATATTTTTATAAATATTTATATGAATATTTATAGATAAATTTATAAATATTATATGAATATTTGTTTACATATATATATATATATATAAATATTCATAGTTATTTTATATATATTTAGTTTAATGTTGAGATTTGTTTAGTATTTTATTTAGTTTGACAAGAAATTTTGAAAAGAATATGTATGTATGTATGTGTGTATATATATATATATATATATATATATATATATATATATATATATATATATATATATATATATATATATATATCAAATTAGAATAAATTTAAAAATATTGGAGACTATAAAAATACTTTTTTTGTAAAGAGAAACATTTATCTATATATATATATATATATATATATATATATATATATATCTAATATATATATATAGATGGTAGTAAAATTTATCTAATACATAAAAAATATAGCACATGAAGCATATATGTAAAATAAAGAGTTACAAGAAAAATTCATATAAATTATTTTAGAAATTAATTATATTTTTTTTTTCAAAATTATAAATGTGCTGAATATGATCGTTATAAACTAAATCCAATTAACTACAAACTTTAATTTTGTAAATTAGAAAATATATCTATATGTGCTCAATTTTAATTTCAAAATTATAACTTTAAAAAAATAAAAAAGGTAGGTATTTATTTTGGGGCGAGATGAGTGAAACATTTCAACGTAAAAAATTGTGTCCAAATAAATAAAAAAATTTAAATGAAAAATGATGCGTTTTGGGGAGAAAAAAAGAGGCATGCTTATTGGGTTTATCTTAATTTTGCGCAACAATTTACTAGTCGTTGCAAAAAAATGTATTAAATACTGAACTAATTTTTTTTTTTTTGCCAATGAATGTGGCCTATATTAAAAAACTAAATATAGCTATTATTAAAGTTTTAGATTGTTTAGCGATGAGGAGAAATCTCATCCAAGAACAAAAAAAAGAAAATAGGTGGTGTGCTTTTTTTCCCGTATTAGGCAACGAAATATAGCTACACAAAAGTTTTCGTTGCCGACGATGAGGAGAAATCTCATCGGCAACAAAAAAGAAAATAGGTGGTGTGCTTTTTTTCCCGCCAACGATTTGGCAATGAATTTGTGCAACGACTTATGAATGTCGTTACGAAAAATAAAAGCCTTTCATAAACTGCAACGAATGACAAATTCCGTTGCTAAACATGCTTTTTTGGCAACGACTTTATAAGTCGTTGCCCAAAAAATTGTTGCCAAATGTCTATTTTTTTGTAATGAAAATTGTCTTAAAAATAATGATATATATATATATATATATATATATATATATATATATATATCGGTTGCGTACCTAGCTGACTTAGTTACAAGGGTCCCGACACAGATAATAGTGTCAAAAGCATCCATATTACAAAATTTTCCCCAAACCCAGGATATTTAGACAAAAAATGTGTCAAGAATAATGGTAGGTAGGTAAATATTAAGGGTGTAAATGAAACGAGTCGAGCCGAGTATTGAGTTGCTCAGATTTGGTTCACAAAATTTATCGAGTATAAAATAAGGTTTGATTAAGGCTCATTTAGCTATCGAGTTGAGCACGATCTCGAATTGAGTCCGAACAGTTTGAACTTTTCGAACAAATATAATCCGAGAGTTAAAGCATATAGAATTATGAGATTTGTATATTATTGCTTGTTTCATTTACAAAGAGAGGTGTCCTATATATATACATATAGGATCACCACCTATGCTAGAATCAAGGGATATATATAATCACTAAAGCTAGTATCAAGTGATTTACAAAATCACCTAGGCTAAAATCAAGGGATTACATAATCAAAGAGTCCCAAGAGATAATTATGGTAATTCAAAAACAATATCCTAACTACTTGATAACTATAAAACTATCCTAAATAATAATATTATGTTATTTCTCTAATACACCCCCACAAGTAAAACATAGGTAACCGAAGGTTGAGCTTGAAAGAACATATGCGTAATGTTAGTATATATACTTTGTGGTTTTAATGATGACAAAGTTTATATGGGCTAAATTGATTTTATATTGGCTTAACCTAATTGGGTCATGTTGATCAAAATTGTTTCTACATGTTAATTCTATAATGGATTGCATGGTTTGATAATCACTTTGTATGGTAGCCCATAAAAGTTTACTACAGGATGGAGAGTGACTAAAACAGGTTGGGTTATATATATATATATAGACAGCAGATCCAGTCTGGACTCCCGGACTGGAGTAAAAGACGGACCAAATTTTTTTTTGTTTTTTTGCTTTTTTTTAAAACAACTAAAAAAAATAAAATTATGGAACTGAAATTTTTCCATAATACAATATTTTGGGCGTGATTTGGATATAATACAATATTTTGGGCGTGATTTGGATACCTATACCAAAAAAATGTATGCATACCGCATGCATCGCATATGCATACATGTTTTGTTATATGTATCCAAATCACACCCAAAATATCTTGTATTATGTAAAAATTCGATTCCATAAATTTTATTTATTTTTTTAGTTGTTTAAAAAAAAAAAAAGGTTCAGATTTTAAGAAAATGCGAGCGGGAGTCCGGATAGGAACCGGACTCTCTCTCTCTCTCTATATATATATATTGTTATCACGTGCTTTAGTTTTTATGGAATCTAATATAACTAGGAATCTCATATTTTTGAATTGTTGGGTTATATATATGTTATGTGAGACCCCAAATTTTATGAATAAAGATTTAAATTTCTCGAAATATTTTTTTTTGAATATTATGGTGTGGATTTGATATAATGTTATAGTTGTGGGTAATATTTATAAATTTTGCAAAGTAAGCAAGTTGTTATATAATATTCGATTGGTTGGGGAATATTCGTTTTAACAGGGAATATTCATACGACCGCACAATCATTGGTGAACCCCACAATGGAAGTATTGTCGTAGTTAGAAAACGACAAAATTATCATTTTATAAAAATAACGACGAAAGTGTTACCGTTAAAACTGTTGAACTACCTGGTAGTAAAAGTATAGTAATACACGTGGTTGCATAGTAGCACACGGTATTAATTATTGATGCTTACGTAAGAAGTCACTCAGTTATACTCAATTATTGCTACAGTAATTGCTGCATCATATCTCTCATATTATTGATTCAATTATTATCATTGTATCATCTGTATAATATGTTATATTATTAAATCAATAATTGAGACGACAAAGTTATTCATTTTATTATTTGCAATATTGACAATGTCTAGAAGTTCTAACAAGGAGAGGTCTGGTCACCTAATTGCACGCTAATAAGGAGAAATCCTTATCGGAAAGCCCCCTCTTTCCTGGGAACGACTTGGTTGTTAAATATTGTGAGTTATAATATTAATGATGAATAAGTTCGTGTTGATTAAAGATGAAATTGATAGTTCCATTGTGTTGGAATTATTAGTGTTAGTAAAAATCGACATTTATTTCGATAATAATTGATGTCTAGAGGTTATATTGACCAATCGGGTAATTAACCGAAAAAATGAGCAATTAATTGCTATTGATTCACATGATTATAACTATTTATTCACATGTGTGTACTATTGATTCATATTCATTTACTATTAGGGGAGTTGGTGCAAGATTGATAATACTTGCATGACTAAGTTAAAAATTGAGGTATAGATGGAGGTACTATATTGTAATTCGTATTTTCACATGTATAGAACTATTTGTTCACATGATTTACTATTGATTCACATGATTTACTATTAGGGGAGGTGGTGCAAGTTTGATAATACTTGCAGGACTAAATTAAAAATGAAGGAAAAGTGGAAGGTATTATACTATAATATTTTGAGCCCCAAAACGTGCAATTATCGAAACTATATTTTCCTAAAAATAGAAGATCATTCCTTCATTATTTTTCACCAATTCACTAAAGCTATAGAGCAATTATTATAGAGAGAAATTATAGAGAGAAAGAAGAAGAGAAGTGTGCTACCTCACTATTCCAATATCCAGTCTTCTTTTGAGGTAAGGGGTATTATTCTTTCGTATTCATGAAGAGAGTTATTTTCTCTCAATACTCGTAAGGGTTGTTATTCCATTCTTTATTATTATTATGTGGAATAACTTTGCTGCATGCCAATACCGCATACATGGTGAAATTCTTACGTTATTCCATTCTTTATTATTACATTGAAATAACTCGTCATGCATGCGATCTATCGCATGCTCGATGAATTTTATTGTTATTCCATTCTTTATTATTACATTGGAATATCCATGCATGCGTGTGATTACGCATGATCCGGTTCCATTCTTTATTATTCATTGGAATAACCTATATCTGTCTTTGTCTATCGCATGCACTGGTGAATTACGTTGTTATTCCATTCTTTATTATTACATTGGAATATCCCATCATGCGGATTATGCATGACCGGGTTCGATTCTTTTATTATTACATTGGAAGATCTGTGCTCTTTGCGGATTACGCATGACCTAGTTCCATTCTTTATTATTCTATTGGAATAACCTGTCTGTGCGGTCTATCGCATGCCTGGTGAATTATGCTATTATTCCATTCTTTATTATTCTGTTGGAATAACCTGTCTATGCGGACTACCGCATGCATGGTGAATCTGAGATATCATTTCTTTTGTACTTGTCATGAAATATCATTTTCTTTGGTATTTTTCTTTTACGAGTTACTTTTCACGGGTTACTATTCACCCAATTACTATTCACTCTAGTATTATTCGCTCGGGTATTTGGGGCATTTTTCATGCCAGAGTACTATTCACGGGTTACAATTCACCCAATTACTATTCACCCGAATATTATTCACTCGGGTATTTGGAGTACTTTTCATGTCGGGGTGGTATTCACGAGGTACTATTCTCGAAGTACTATTCACAGGATACTATTCACGGGGTACTATTTACCCAAAAAATATATTCTTTTCTGTCCAAATTATTTTTGGTACATGAATATTATTCTTGAATTTTACTCTACAAAGCAGTATCATGTTGACAATTGGATATCTTTAAACTCTGGATAAATTTAAAGTCTTTTATCCTTGATTTTGTTTGATTTGATTTCGGTTGATTATTGCTTATATCATTGTTATCATCCCCATGCTTATATTGTGATGAAAGTCATCTTTGGCTTACGTGCATAGATGGACTTGGTATGATTATGACCAAGGATTATTCGGTATAATCATGACCGTAATATGACGAATGATGTGGTAAAAGTCCTCATTGGCCTGTACTTCATTGATGGATGATTGTTGGTATGATTATGACTAGGATTATTCTTAATAATCATGACCATTGATGATTACATGAATATCCTTGGCCGTGGTGCATGGATGATTCGATTTTATTTATTAAGCTGAGTCTCAACGATAAAGTTGATGAAAAACTTTTTAAATCACAGAAGATAGTAGATTTTATGCTCTACTTGACTCTTCTAATGGATTGCTTTTTTCCGCTGCAGTTGTTGATCTAAAACTTGTTGTCTATTGTATTCTATCAGTTGTTATACTGTTGAAGGCTAAGGATAATTTATTCTGCATTATCTTAGTCATAATATTTCTTACTGGGCTAGTTGAGCTCACCCTTTCTTTCATTGTTCTCTTTAGGAAATAAGAATATAAATTTGATGCAGTCGGGGAATGGAGTGATGGTCCAGGATAAATGGCTTTAGTAGTCCTCACTATTCTACGGAATAATGTGATAATAATTGTAATGAGGACACCATTGAGTGTGGATATTGTCTAGATGACAATATTCTTGTTTAAACTCTCAGCTATGGTTTGTCGTATTTTACACGACTGTTGTATAATTAAGTTGTATTTGAATTTATGTACCATGTATCTGGCGACTCAAGATGGGTGATGTATACCTGTTTTGGGGGCATCACATGTTACCTGTTTGGTTACCAATTCGTATTTGGCTTAGAGATTTTTTAGGAATTTATATAATTAAGGATTCCTTTTTCATAGTAGATAGAGCAGTTGTTTTCATGCTAACAGATTTGGACTCTATTAGCTATATTTTGAATATTCATTAACTCTATCTATTTTGGACTCTATCTTATATCTTATCTATTAGTGTTTGTTGAAGGTTGATATTTTTTAGCTAACAGATATCTCCTATTTTAATTAAGAAGAACGTTGCATGTTATAGCCGTTGCTTGGATTGGAACTTTACTTTATTATAGCCGTTGCTCTACTCTCCTTTATATATACTGCTTTGCTCGGCTTATTAGAGACAAGACTGCAGAACAGAAATTCTTCAAGAAAGCTAATCTGAGATACATTCAAATCATACACTATAGTTCTTGTATTCCTTCTTTCATATCTATTGTAAACATAGTACAAGTCTAGGTTGGCTTGGGGATATTATTTTAGTAATATTCAGTCTGTTCAACGAAGCTATCAAGGTCTCAAAGGTGAGAGGTGTAGTAGAGGTGCAAAGGGGGCAGAGGTGTCCAATCGATCGTCGTTGTAACAGGGAGTTCTATTTACTTTGTAATTTCTGAATATTATTTTAATAATGTGAGTCTCCAATCCTAGTTGAGATTTGACGTGGATTAGGCTACTAGACTAGAGGATAAGGGCTGAACCACGTAAAAATCTTGATGTGATTTAATTTTCTTTTGTTTCTGTTTTAAGCTTTAATATCGTGCAGATTTTGGTTTAAGTCGGAAAATTTTATACTAATACGGACAGGTATTAGCTGTCCGTTTATAACAGACGAAGAACATAACTAATACGGACAGGGTTAGACCGTCCGATTATAGCCTACTATAGTAAACTTTAAAAATTGACCACTATAGATCACTTTTGAGTATTTACACCTATTCACCCCCCTCTAGGTGTGCTTAATTACAGAATTACATTTGGTATTAGAGCAAGGCTCTACTAATATTGATCTTTGCAGGTCGTAGGGAAAGATCGTATGACACACCTCAATTTTCAAGAAGGTCAATCCACAAGCCGGTCACCTTTGTTGGTCGGAAGTGAAAATTTCAACTTTTGGAAGTTTAGAATGATAATTTATCTCAAATGAGACCCATGGGAATGGTGGGTTGTGGAAAATGGCCCTGTCATTCCAAGACATGATGATGGAAAACCTAAGACTCTCATGGAAATGGATTCAAATGAATCATATATGGTATCCTATGTCTCTAAAGCCATGAACACACTGCTAAGTGGGATGATTTAAGCTGAAATTGACAAAGTTTCTGCATGCACCACTGCTAAAGAAATATGGGATACAATCATCATGAGCCATGAGAGAACTACTAAGGTAAAAGAAGTCAAATTAAGTATGCTAATGCAAGAATATGAGTTTTTCAAGTTAGAGAAGAATGAATCTATCAAAGAAGCTCAAGCTAGATTCCTCACTCTTATAAACCCTCTAAATATGCTCGACCGGAAAATTGATCAAAGGGAGATAAATAGAAAGATACTTAAAGTCATGCCCAAACGGTTCGCACCAAAAGTTACAACTCTTCAAGACTCAACTACAATCAGTACGATGGAAACTCTAACTTTATTTGGAGAGCTTGAAGAATTTGAAAATCAACTAAAGAGGTATGATGATGAAGATGAAGGACCTAAAAGGAAGACCTTAGCTCTTCAAGTTGAAAGCTATATATAAGGTGATGATGAAGATTCCGATGAAGAAATAGCTATGATGTCTTGAAAATTGAGAGAGCTGATTAGAAAGAAGAATAAATCAAAGTTCCAAGGCAAGACATTCAACAACAAGAAAGACGCCAAGAAAAAGCCACAAGAAGATACCTGTTTTGAATGTGGAAGGCCCGAACATTTCAAGAGAGACTGTTTCCAATTAAAAATTGGATAAATGATTTAATGAAAGAGGTAGAAACATTAATTAAAGAAAAACAAGAAATAGTTAAAGATTGCACATCAAGTGAAGTATCTAAGTTAAATGATCATAAAATTGATTATCTTGATAACTATAATAAAATTCTATATAATCGTGCAAACAAATTAAATGAACTTAAAAAGGAAAATGATGTTTCAAAAGAAAGTTTAAAAATGAGAGATACTTGTATTGATACTTTTAATGATGGGAAAAATATTAAACATGCAAAATAATAATGAAAAAGAAATAATTTCATTGAAAAAGGATCTTGCAAAAAAATTTTAAGGGGAAGAGAATTTAAATATAATGTTAGGTGCTCAAAGGTTAAATCTAGATAAGCAAGGAATTGGGTACAATCCTGTTAAGAACATTACAAGCACTACCAATAAAATTAGACTAATAAATACTAAACCAAGGAATAAGCCTCTTTATTGTTCACCTTTTGTTAATTGCAAAAATTGTGGTTTAAAAGGACATTTTGATACAAAATGTAATAAAATTAAAATAAAAGTTGTTCTTGGATAAAGAAAGGAGATTTAATTGCTACTAACAATACCGGACCCAAATAGAATTGGGTACCAAAAGGATAAACTACTTTTTTGTTTTGTAGGTGTGTTTAAAAGCTAAAGTACCATCACATAAATGGGTGCTAGACAGTGGATGCTCTAGACACATGACGGGTGCTAGTACTAAATTCATCGCACTAACTACTAAGAAGGGAGAAACAGTTACCTTTGGAGATAACACCACATGCCAAATCGTCGGTAAAGATAAAATTAGAAATGGTAAAGTTTTCATTGATAATGTTCATCATGTTGAAGGATTAAAATATAATTTAATTAGTGTAAGTCAACTAATGAATAGTGTAAAGTAATTTTTAAAAAGGATAAATGTGCTATTATTCATGCTTCTCACAATGTTCTTTAATTGCTCAAAGGGAAGGTAATATTTATACAATTAATTTTGAAAATCAAAATGAAGATATTTGCCTAACTGTTATTCAAGATCAAACTATTCTATATGTCATAGAAGGTTAGGACATGTGCATATTGAATTAATTAACAAACTAGCTACCAAGAACCTTATCAAAGGATTGCCAAAGCTAAAATATGAAAAGACAGGGATTTGTAATGCATGTCAGTTAGGTAAGCAAGCAAGAAATTTCTTTATCATCAAAAATCAAGTATCAACTTCTTTACCTCTTCAATTATTGCATCTTGATTTATTTGGACCCGAGAGATATGCTAGCTTAGGAAATAATCATTATGCTTTTGTTATTGTTGATGATTTTTCAAGATTTACATGGGTTTTATTTTTGAAAACTAAAGATCAAGCTTTTGCAGAATTTCAAAAGCTTATAAAGAATGTTGAAACAAAACACAACCTCAAGCTAATTGGTATACAGAGTGACCATGGTGGGGAATTTGAAAAAGACTTTATACTATATTGCAGTGAGAAAATTGTTACACATGAGTTTTCTGCACTAAAAACACCACAACAAAATGGTGTAGTGGACGCAAAAATCGTACTCTCCAAGAAACTGTAAGAACTTTACTTCAAGAAAGTAAACTGCCTAAAATATTTTGGGCAGAGGCTGTAAGTATTGCATGTTATATTCTAAATAGAGTATTGATTAGACCCATTTTATTGAAAACACCATATGAGTTACTAAACAAAAGGATTCATAATATTAATTATTTTAAAGTTTTTGGTGCTAAATGTTTTATTTTAAATACTAATGGTAATCTTGGAAAATTTGATGCAAAATTAACCGAAGGTATTTTTCTTGGTTATTCAGTACATAGTAAGGTATATAGGGTTTATAATCTTGACAAATCAAAGGTTGAAGAATCAATGCATGTAATATTTGATGAATTTAACCATGATTTGTCGAAAGATAAGGATTCTGCAGGAAATAACAATTTGAGTCGTGGAAGCCAAATTTCTAAATTCGGACAGCTTAAGCCGTCTGAATCAAAAGGAAAGACAATTTGAAATTAGACGACCTTAAGCCGTCCGAATTTAGAAGGAAAAGGCAATTTGAAATCGGTCGACTGACCCGTCCATTTTAGTAGAAAACTTAGACATGCAAAGCACCAAAAAAAATAGATGACGGACACATGCGATTTAGAAGAAAATCGAGACGAACACTGCGATGTAGAATGTAACATACCACAGTTTGAATCTAACGAACATATGACTACTACCAAGCTTTCTAAATCATCTCGAACTGTGAGAAATCATCCTCCAAACTTGATCATAGGAGATCCCGACACTTGGATGAACACAAGAAGGAAAGCAAGGAATTATTGTGCATTTTCAGCCTTTCTTTCTCAAGTTGAACCAAAAAATGCCAAGGAAGCAATTCAAGTTGAAAATTGAATAATCGCCATGCAGGAAGATTTAAACCAATTTGAACGATGTCAGGTATGGGATTTTGTTAAGCCTCCTAAAAATGCATCTATTATTGGTATAAAATGGATTTTAAAAAACAAATTAGATGAAAATGGTGTTATAACAAGAAATAAAGCCAGATTGGTAGCTCAAGGCTATAATCAATAGGAAGGTATAGACTATGAAGAAACCTTTACCCCTGTTGCAAGGTTGGAAGCTATAAGAATTTTATTAGCCTATGCATACTTTAGACAATTTAAATTATATCAAATGGATGTGAAAAGTGCTTTTTTAAATGGTTACTTAAATGAAAAAGTATATGTTAAGCAACCATCCAGTTTCAAACATGAAAAATATCCACATCATGTGTTTAAATTGAAAAAGGCTCCACAAGCATTCTTGAAAGAACAACTTGAGGTCGAGTTAGAGAACTTGCCTTTATTGCTGATTACTGCTACGCAATCTATTTAGCTTTATTTGAAAACCTAATATTAATAATATTGATCTCTAAGTTAGAATAATATCATCACATTATAGTACTGTTATATACAGTTATAAAATAACCTAAACACGTAAGCACGTATCTCTATCGGTCTGTAAACACTTAAGACTCGGCATCAAGTCAAACTATTTCAGTCTGAGTTGAGTTCGGTATAATTTTGACATCCCGACGGCCAAGTCGGATAAATATTGAGCCTATTTTCACTAAGACTCGGCCTAAATTTCCACAATATTATCTTAGATAATTTATTATTCAATCAAAATATTTTTAAAGGCTTATAAAAATTTTCAAGTAATTATCATTTATCAAGATTTTTCAATCATTAATATCATTTTATATTATTTAAATACCATAATATTCCATTATCATAAATATTTATTTAATATCAAATATTAATGAAAATCATGACATAATATTATAAAGTATTTATAATATCTTAAAGTATTTCTAATACTTTATTATTGCGCTTTTAAATAATTTTAAAATAATTAAAACCATTATTAATTATCTCGCCATTAATATTAAATATTAATGTATTTTATGACAAAATATCAAAAGTTATATTTTATAACTTAAAATATTTTTATATTCCTTAAATCATTTTTATATGATTTTTAAATCATTAATTCTATTTTTCCATAATTTCTTTAATACATTTATTAAATAAATTAATTATCATTAATTTTAATTTATTAATGAAATTCATCACAAAATATTAAAAGTCATTAAAAATAACGTAAAATATTTTCTTATATCATAATATAATTTTAAAGGATTTTTCAAGTATTAAAATCATTTTTAAGTAATTTATTTAATATTATAATTAAATAAATTAAATATTATTAATATTTAAAAATTTTAAGATATTTATGAAATATATTCCAAATTATTAAAAACCCATTTTTAGGCTTTAAAATAATTTTTAGGAATTAATTATGAATTTTTAATAATTAAAAACTATTTTTCTCTATTTATTAAATAAAATAATTAATTTTTATATAGAAAGTGTCATTAAAGGGACCTATAGCGACAAAACCGTCGCTATAGGTGTTCTTGAGTGTTATTGAGCAAACCTATACCCTTCATGTCAGTTAACAAGTTGCTAGGTTTGACCAGTTCTAGATCCTTGGTTATCAAGCTTCTGGGTTTGCTAATGCGTTATGATTGTAGTACTGATGTAATACTACAATCACCAACAAGTTTCATGTCCATACAACATCATAACAGTGAGTTCTAGCTCATCAAAAACCTTGTCAGGACTGTTCTTCATTTTCTGGGTTACCCAGAAATGAAGAACAGCTAAGGTACCTAATTTTCGATCCTTATAACTTGTAATCTAGGTCTTCTTTTTGTGATTTAAAGGTTCCATTGTAACGCCCCCAAATCCAGGTACTTGAAACCCGAACTCGGTGCTTTACGATACCATTTCTTTGAGCGGAATAATACTAATAATAATAACAATAATATGAATATCAAACTTAACTTACATTTATCAGAGTCTAATCCCAAGTACGCAACATTTACTACATTCATAACATGATAATTAATAGATATCATTGTCTTAATAAAGTCATACTATTACATAGAATACCATAATACTTATTCTATTTGCTTTCCTTTTCCTTTGTTTCTGCATGAGCCTTCTGGTTGTTCACACTTAGCTGAAAACATTTAAATTAAGCAAGGATGAGCATTTGAGTGCCCATCAAGTAATAGCAATTATAAATATTAGCTGAAAGAAGTAAATGTTTTTTTTGTACGACACTTCTACAACGAATCAACAGTTGTGAAGTAAGCTGAACCAATAATAACAACATATCAATTCTATATCAAAAATTTGAAACTACGTACTGACTATAACTGGAGATTAGTCGACAGACTATGAACATTGTTTTTAATTTTTGCAAAGGTTTAGCAGAACTTCATCCGCAAACCAAATGCATAACTTCTGGTAGCGAGGTGTACATCCCATGTGCCCTGTATTGATCAATACTACATGCAAGAACGATATTATCGTTCATCTTTTCTGCCTTAGGCGCATAAAAGTTTTCCCATATTTGGAATGTTCATACTTAGTCGGGAATCCAAACCAAAGCAATTTGATTGGATACAATAAAGTTTTATCATGTTCAACGATATTTTTAAATCTGTGTCTAGCTGAGTCAAATAGCTTATACGACTTTTAATTAATATATACATATCAGAGATCGATATGTGTGTATTAACATGTGATTAAATACAATGATTATCCAAGTGAGGACACTTGTATAACCATATTTTAAAATTAACGAACAAAATAAATATCTAAATTATACAATAATACTGTACTGATAAATAATGATCGGATACATAATCGATAATAATAAAGTTAATATTCTGGCACAATGATAATATAATTCTGAAACTTTCTTACTTATGTCCATTGCATAAAGGAAATGCAAAGGTAGGATATTTGCATGGTCTGCTGCTTACAATTACACAATTTAGTTTTATCTTTTATATATCAACCTATCAATAATTAATAAGATCATTCTATTAATTAGAATAACATATCATCACATATAGTACTGCTATTTGCATTCAACACATAACCTAATCACATTGTCACACATGTTTAACAGTCATTGGATCACAAACAGACACATAGCTAATTAAATTATCTAAGTCTAGATCAATTTCTGAAACATGTCGGCGTGCCGACATCTTTATCGGTAATTAACGAGTCTAAGACTCTATACCGAAGTACAATAGATGTAAATATCAGTCATACGATTTTTCATAGCTTTATAATAATTTTTAAATAATTATCATAATTTATCATGAATTTTTAAACACTGAAATCATTATTAAATGATTTAAATATTAAATAATTCTATTGTCATTAATATTTAATTAATATTAAATTATTAATGAAACCATTACAAAATCTTAAAATACTTTTAAAGTATTAATATTACCCTTAAATAATTTTTAAAATATTTAAAATTATTTTTAAATAATTACCATTAATATTAAAATATCAATGTATTACTTATTGAAATATTAAAAGTCATTAATTATAACTTAAAATATTTTTAATTCATTTATATCCTTTTAAATGATTTTAAATTAATAAAATCATTTTTAAACTATTTATTTAATACAATATTAAATTAATATCATTTAAATTATTAATAAAATTATCCTTTAAATATTAAAAGTTATACTTTATAACTTAAAATATTTTTAAACACTTTATTTTCATTTAAAATGATTTTATAATTTTAGAATTATTTTTAAACTAATTTATTTAATATAAATATTAAATAAATCTAATATCATTAATATTAAAATATTAATATTTTTCATGAAAAAATATCAAAAGTTATAATTTATAACTTAAAATATCTTTATAACTTTTAAATTATTTTTATATGATTTTTAAATCATTAACTCTATTTTTCCATAATTTATTTAATACATTTATTAAATAAATTAATTATCATTAATATTAATTTATTAATGAAATTCATCACTTAATATTAAAAATAACTTAAAATATTTTTTTATACCATAATATAATTTTAAATGATTTTTCAAGTATCAAAATCACTATTAAATATTTTATTTAATATAATAATTAAATAAATTAAATGCCTTTAATATTCCAAAAATATTAAATATTTATGAAATATATTTAAAATTATTAAAAAATAATTTGTAGACTTTAAAATAATTTTTAGTAATTTATTTTGTATTTTTAATAATTGAAAACTAATTTTCTCTAATTATTTAAATAAAATAATTAATTTTTAAAATTAACTGTCACTAAATGGCCCTATAGCAACGAAACTGTTGCTATATGTGTTCTTGAGTTGTTCTTGAGCCTACCCAGAAACCCATGTCAGTTAACAAGTGGGTATGTTTGACTGGTTTAATTCCTATGATTATGACACTTTCTAGGTTTGTATTTCCTTTAATGTTGTAGTATACATGTAATACTACAAGTATCAGTCGATTACATGACCAGTCTACAACACCACATCGAAATCTAAGCTTCAGAAAAGTCCGACAACGATGTTCTTCATTTCTGGGTTTTCCAAAAAATGAAGAACAGTTGCTGGTCCTATATTTAGTTCCTTATATTTTGCATTCTGGGCTTGATAATTATGTTCTAAAGGTTCAAACCTGTACACGAGATGTCAAGGTACAAGTATATAACATCAAAGTATCATAACATCAACACATGTGTAAGATCTGGCATGGTCAAACCATGTCAGAAATCTGTTCTCGAGCATTTCTGGGTTTTCTAGAAATTCTCCAGGCAGTTGGTCAACTATAGTTTGACCATGATTAATTTTTACCCTGGTCACGATCCAAGTGTTCTAATGACTTGTATATGTAGTCCATATACCAGTCTACAATATCAAAACAAGAACATAGCCAAAATCATAAACAGTTGTAAGATCGTGAATTTCTAAACATCTTGTCGAATAGTTTACGAAAAAATCACGGGTTTCGAATTTCATTTTAAATGACCTAAGTTAACCTGTTTGACCACTTATAACTTTTAATCTATAACAGATATGGACCTGATTCAAGTTTCATATCAAAGAACTCATGACATACTACAACTTCAAACATTTAAACAACAAAAACACATAACAGAATGAGATTTACAGGGTCTGACATTCGTTGTCAGACCATTTTTTAGACTTTTTTCCAGATTTTGAAAATCATCAATTTTGAGCACTTATATGTTATGAATCTACAAGATACCAACACAGATCATCAATATCTATTACATATAACATGTTTTAACACAAAAATCTAACATCTAACATATCATTAAGGATTAGATTTCTAAGGTTAGATTTTATACCTCACTTTGATCCATCTTGTATTTGGGCTTCTGATCTGTTAGTGGAATTCGTGGGGCTTGGTTTTGTAACTGAAATGCTACTATAATTCGTGGGTTTTGAGAGAGAGAGAGAGAGAGACTTGGTAAGGAGTTTGTGTACAAATGAGGCTAACAAATGACATTTCTCTCTCCTTAGATCTATATATCATGTGATACAATGCACATGGCTGAGATTGCTGGCAATTATGTTGATATTTAGAGCACATGGTGTATCTTGTTTGGTCACCAACTCCTTATCTTAGCTAGATTTACAAGTAACCTATTAAAGAATACTAAAAGGGCATTTTGGACAATTGATTTATGATTTTAAGGGTATTCTTGTAACTTGGCAAACCCTTAGGGTTTGGCCCTTAGGGTTTAACCCTAAGGTTTAACACATTGAATTAATAGGATTTCCAATTTAGGGTTTGTAAAAATAATATTTTAGTTTCAAAAATTATAAATTAGGGTTTTCTAAATAATAAATAAAATTTCCCTTAATTATCATTAAGCTTAAGGATTTAACAATTAAGGTTCTAATTTAGTAATTAGGGTTTCTAATTAACTTTAAATTCTAGAATACGAGACATAATTCATATAACACAATTACAACATAGTCTTGAATTTCCCATTTGAAGTTCAAAAACAGGGTTAAACAATTTAATGTTAGGGTCTGGTCATGATTCAACATAATTGACCAACCACTACCGGTCCACACATATACAGTACATATTCATAGCACCGGAATAAAAATAATATTATATTAATATTCTCTTTCCTTATTCCAAATCCATAATTTAGGGTTTGAATTCCATATCTGATATATCACTACAAGAAATCACACATTTTATGACGAAATTTTTGCCACGCACAAATTTTGTCGCAATTTGTTAATTAATAATTACGAATTTCATACTCGTCACTAAAACTTTTGCTTTTGTGACGACCTTTAACTTTGTTACTATTAATCAATTATATCGTCACTAATTTACACATTTGATGACGATTAACAAAATTTCGTCACAAGTTATTTTGGAGGTAAAATTTCGTACCAAAATTTTGGAGGGAAACCTTTTAGTGACATTTTGTAATAATTAATGACATTATTTATTGTCACACAATATTTCTTTCGATGACAACATAATAGTTTGTCATTAATTATTTATAAAATTTAGTGACAATGTGATTTCGTCACTAATGTTCACATTTAGTGACACTAAATACAAATTCATCACAATTTTATTTGGAGGAAAAAAATTTCTGAAAATTTTTGGAGGAAAATTTTATAAAGACGAAAAAAATAATAATTTATGACAATTTGTATTGTCATAAATACCAATTTTATATGACGAGATAATAGTTCGTCGCTAATTAGATGAGTGGATAAGTGACAAAAATGATTTGTCATAAATTCTTATATTTAGTGACAAAGTACGTAATATCGTCACAATCTTATTTGGATGCAAAATTTTTCTAAAAAATGTAGAGTGAAATTTTTTTAAGACGGAAAAATAATAATTTACGACAATTTGTATTGTCATAAATACCAATTTTACATGACGAGATAATAGTTCGCCACTAATTAGATGAGTGGATAAGTGACAAAAATGATTCGTCATAAATTCTTATATTTAGTGACAAAGTACGTAATATCGTCACAATTTTATTTGGAGACAAAAATTTAAGAATTTTTGGAGGCAAATTTTGTAAAGAGGAAAAATTAATAAATTATGGCAATTTTTATTGTCACAAATACCAATTTTATATGACGTGATAATAGTGCGTCACTAATTAGATGAGTGGATAAGTGACAACACTGTTTCGTCATAAATTCTTTTATTTAGTGACAAAGTATGCAATTATGTCACATTTTTATATGGAGGCAAAAAATTTCCCAACCAAACTTGTATCCAAGCGACGTCACCGGTCTTTTTTTTTATCATTGGCAGCCTCCATTTAGTTAAAAACCGACCAACTGCACCGATTAAGTCGCACTAATGGTTACGACGTATATGCTTCCTCTTCTATTAATTCTACTACAAAAAATTGGACATTTGGCAACGATTTATCGGGCAACAACTTATAAAGTCGTTGCCAAAAATACATATTTAGCAACAAAATTTTTCATTCGTTTCAGTTTCTGAAAGGCTTTCATTTTTCGTAACGAAATTCGCATGTTGTTGCAAAATTTCTTTGCCAATTTGTTAGTGGGAAAAAAATTATTTCCTGCTTATTTAATTTTTTTTGTTGCCGATGTTATTTCTCCTCGTATTGGGCAAAAAAAAATTATTTTTTTGCTATATTTCGTATCCTAATATAGGCTACATTCATTGTCAATAATTTTTTTTCGTTGCGTATTTTTTATATTTTTTTGCAACGACTAGTAAATTGTTTCCCAAAATTAAGATAAACTCAATAAGCACGTTTCGACCTTTTTTTTTCCAAAATGCATCATTTTTCATTTCAAAATTATTATTTATTTTGACGCAAACTTATACAATGAAATGTTTCACTTCATCTGTCTCAAAATAAGTGTCCAGCTTTAATTTTTTGGTCAGATTTATAATTTTTAAAATTAAAATTTAGCACATAGAGATATATTTTCTAATTTTAAAAAATTAAAGTTTGTAGTAAATTGAATGTAATTTATAATGACCATATTCTCTCACTTATAATTTTTTTTAAAAAGCAATTAATTTCTAAAATAATGTATATGAATTTTTTTTCTTGTAACTCATTTTTTACATATATAAGTTTTGACAAGGGCTGAGCAAAGAACCAAAATCGCCTCCGAAATCACACAAAAAAGGGAAAAAGCACCTTTAACCCATCGTGGTCGTCGTGTTTTAAGCAATTAGTCATTGTAGTTTAAAAAAATTCAATTGGCCCACTGTGTTTTTAAAAAATTGTTAATCAAGCCATTCCGTCCAATTTTACTCACGGACGTTAAAAAATTGAGTCCTTCTACGTGGACATGTTTATTGGACATGAATATTAGACATTTTCAATTTTTTTTTTTTTGCTTGTGACTCCCAAAAAATGTATAGTATTTATTCCAACAGAAATTTTTATAAAATATAGTGTTTTAGGTATAATTTAGATACATATACAAGAACAGGGTATACTATACATTTTTTGGGAGTCACAAGCAAAAAAAATAATTGAAAATGTCTAATATTCATGTCCAATAAACAAGTCTACCAACACTTATTGTAAAAAATTGAACCAATTTTCCTACGTGGCTTTTGAAAAAAAATAATAAAACAAGTTATTTCCTACGTGGCAAGCCAGTCAGCCAAATTCCTAATACTTGCAAATTGGAAAAAAAATACCTTTACCCCATTGTGTTCGTCGAGTTGTAAGCATTGAACAAATACTTTAAAAAAGTACAATTGGTCCACTGTGATTTTAAAAAATATGCTTAATTGGGTCATTTCGTCAAATTTAGTGGATGTCTGTTTATTTATTTCTTACATGACATTTAAAAAAAAGAAATTCAAGAAAATGATGTGACGCCCCCAAAATAGGTATACAACACCCATTCTGAGTCGCCAAATACGTGGTACAGAAACAACTACAACTTTATTAATACAATTGTCGTGCAAAATACGACATCACATAAACTGTGAGTTTAAATACAAATATTGTCATCTAGACAATATACATACCCAAATAAGTCCTCATTATAATTATTGATACACTATTTTACAAAATAGTGAGGACTTCAAAAACAACTTCCTAGGACCTTCATTCCATTACCCGACTAGAACTCGCTTACATTCTCGCCTCTTGAGAAAAAAATGGAACAAAAGGAAAAGGGTGAGCTCAACTAGCCCGAGAAAAAGAATATTATGACTAAGATAATATAGAACAAATTATTGTTAGTTCTCAACAAGGAAAAATCGATAGAATATAATGTATACAACAAGTTTCGGATCAATATTATTAGCATGGAAATAATAATTCATAGATGAGTTACGTAGAGAATGAAATCTACTATAATCTATGAATTTAAAAGTCCATCATCAATATTTTATCCTCAGTAACATCAATCAATATTCATCTTGAATCAAATATTCATCTTTGCACTACTAAAGCCAAAGATATTCATCATTGGTTATGTTCATCTCAACACTGTTCATCTTTGCACTCTGAGCCAAATATATTCATCAAAAATCATTAATCTTTGCACTCTGAGGCCAAAGATATTCAGTAATATCATCATTTAGGACTGAGGATGATGAAAAATATTTTTAAAGAAATGAATTCAGTGAAACAAAAGAACAAATTTTAAGGATTCGTACTTCAAGCAATCCAAGTTCAAAAATACTTCATAAATAATCATAGTGGAGTAAAATTCAAGAATGGAGACCAAAACATGGATACAATCAAAGCTAGTATCCATAATAGATATTTTGGATAAAAAACAAAAAATTAATTTTTTTGTGAATA
Source organism: Panax ginseng (assembly GCA_020205605.1). NCBI lineage: Eukaryota > Viridiplantae > Streptophyta > Magnoliopsida > Apiales > Araliaceae > Panax > Panax ginseng. Next base: position 139,550,355 of record CM035134.1, on the reverse strand, counting down.
GTGCCGTATTCATGAATAGTACTGTATATGTGAATAGTGTCGTATACATGAATAGTAACCCCGACACTAAAAGACAAGAATTTCACAAGAAAAATATTATCAATATTCCGGCATAATGATATTGAAAGAAATAATATCATTTTTAAAAAATAACATCCCTTACCTTGAAAAAAGGCAGATCTTCCGATAGAATCTTTGGATATATTCTTTGAAGGAACTTGTATCAGATATAGCAACACTCAAAATATCAAAATACTCACAAGAATACGCTCGATAATATATATAGAGAGAGAAGATTTTAGTTTCTGGTGTGATTTTTAATTCTAACCTAAGCACCCTATTTATAGGAAAATGCTTAGAACACCAAAGCAAAAAATCTAATAAAATAATATTATTTATTAAATTTTCAAGCCCACCACAAAAGAATCTTATTTTAGCATGTTTACAACACTTTTGGGACTCACCAAAAAAGTTTTTCTAAACAAAAATATTTAAAACTCCAAAAATCAATTCAGACCCGATATACCGGAACTTCAATAATTCACAATAAATAGCTCTTTTATCAGAAAAATTTGAATCATATGTCCATTCCATAGGAAATTCAATTCTCTACAACTTTATAAGTTTAAGTTTTTGCAAATTCCAAATAGAAGTTGACCGAAATCCATAAACGGACGATTTTACAGGTTATAATCAAATTTCAGTCAAGAATTGGGGCCCACCAACATGTTTAACATGTTTTAAATATTTTTTGTAACAAAAATACTCTTCTCCCTCATTTATTCATATATCACACATTCATTGTAAAAATATCACCATTATTATATTATTATAATATAATAATATATTATTTTATCAGAAAAGATAAAATATCAATTTTGAACAATTGTCACATTAAAAATTTTCTGCATATCAATTTTGAACAATTGTCACATTAAAAATTTTCTGCATCTATATCCACATAAAATGAATATTTTTCTTATCATATAAATCAATAATTAATTATTCACAAATAATATTACGAGAATCACAATATCGACAACCGGTAGTTCCGGGAAGAGGGGCTTTCGGTAAGGATTTCTCCTTCTTGGTAGCGCAATTCAGTGACCAAACCTCTCCTTAGGAGAACTTTCTAGACATTGCCAATAATGCTATCTAATAATATTATTCAAATAATATGAATTATTGATCTGATAACGGAAAATACTGTGTAGTAACAATTATTAAAATAATAATAATATAAAATATCAACGAAGCAATTATTGAATCAATAAAATAAAATATTGAACAGTAATTACTGTAACAATTATTGAGTAGTGCCTTCTTACGTAAGAATCAATAATTGGTGCAATACCGTGTGCTATTGTGCAACAACGCGTATTACTGTGTTTTAACCATCGGGTATTCCAACAGTATTAATGGTAACAACTACGCCGTTATTTATAAATAACTTATACTTGTCGTTTTCTTCATCCAATCGCTTTTCGTTATGGGGCCCACACAAGGCTGCGCCGTCGTACGAATATTCCACTACCAAACGAATATTCCCCAACAACAATGAATATTTTATAACCACTTGTTTATTTAAAATATTTGCGCATTTTACCCATAACTTACCACATTAATCAAATCAACCCTTACTATTTCAAAATAATAAATAGAGAAAATTCAATTTCATTTAATAATAAGTTGGGGTCTTACAACTTCCCCTCCTTATGAAATTTTATCCTCTAAATTGACGTACGTACCTGGTATTTCGAAAAAGTGAGGATACCTCGCTTTCATTTCCGTTTCCAACTCTCAGATCATTTCCTCTATAACATGGTTCCTCCACAAAACTTTAACTTGTGGTATGACCTTTGTGCATAGGACATGCTCCTTCCTATCCAAGATCTTGACAAGTACCTCTTTGTACGTTAAGTCTTCGGTTATCTCTTCCGATTCTAACTCAATAACGTGGTTCGAGTCTTTCACATATTTACGAAGCACAGATATGTGAAAAATATTATGAACACGAGACATACTTGGAGGTAACGTTAGTCTATAGGCCACATTTCCTACTCGGTTAAGAATCTGAAATGGACCAATAAATCGTGGATTGAGCTTTCCTCTCTTCCCAAATCTTGTAACTCCCTTCCATAGAGCCACACGCAACAATACATGATCCCCAATACTAAATTCCACGTCCTTTCGATGAAGATCCGCATAACTCTTTTGTCGATCTTGTGCCATTTGTATTCGTTGTCGAATCATTTGGATCTTTTCTGTAGTAATACGTACCAACTCTGGTCCTAAAAATGTTGCTTCACCCACCTCATCCCAACATACTGGAGAACGACACTTACGTCCATATAATGCTTCGAATGGAGCCACACCTATACTTGCCTGATAACTGTTGTTATAGGAGAATTCCACCAATGATAAATACTTATCCCAACTCCCTTTGAAGTCTAGGACACAGGATCTTAATAGATCTTTAAGAGTTTGAATAGTCCTCTCTGATTGTCCATCCGTTTGAGGATGATATGCCGAACTGAATCGTAAATCCGTGCCCATAGCTTTTTGCAAGTTAACCCAAAATCGTGAAGTGAATCTTGGGTCACGATCCGAAACTATGGATACTGGCATGCCATGCAATTTCACAATCTCATCCACGTACATACGAGAAAGACGTTCAAGGGAATAAGTCTCCCGTATCAGCAAGAAATGAGCAGACTTAGTTAATCTATCAACAATAACCCAAATCGCATCTATGCCTTGAGAAATCGTGGGAAGACCCGTAACGAAATCCATGGTAATGTGTTCCCACTTCCATTTCGGGATCTCAAGTGGTTACAATGGACCCTTAGGCACTTGATGCTCTGCCTTTACACGTTGATAAGTTAAACATCTCGAGATAAACTTTGCAATCTCTCTCTTCATATTGTTCCACCAAAATGTATGTCGAAGATCATGATACATTTTGGTACTTCCAGGATGGATTGCAAACGATTTATTGTGTGCCTCCATCATGATCTTGTATTTCAAATCAGAGTCGTTAGGAACTCAAAGTCTGGAGTGGACTCAAAGTATTCCTTCTTCATTGATTCTTGCTTCTGGAATAGTACTTTCTTTTACTTTCTTCTTCATACGATCATCATTTCAAGATTACGTGGCTTGAGCAACTTTAACTTTTTCGATTAAAAGTCGGCTCTGTACGCATTATACTTGACATTATCGCATGGGTCCCCGTAGTCTTGAATTCTATCTTCATCTTTTGTAATTCACACAAAATGGCCCTTTGTGTTAACAACATCGCACTTTTCGTTCGTGATATGATCTTCTACTCAACGCGCCTATTACGCGTTCATTTTCCGGGATGGTATTGAATAGTGTGGTCGTAATCTTTCAACAGCTTGAGCCAACGTCGTTGCCGCATGTTGAGTTCCTTTTGGGTGAAGAAATATTTGAGGCTTTTATGGTCTGAATATATTTCCACTTTCTCTCCATATAGATAGTGCCTCCAGATATTTAGCGCAAAAAAAACTGTTGCCAACTCTAGATCATGAGTAGGATAATTCCAATCATATTCTTTAAGTTGTCGTGAGGCATAGGCTATGACTTTCCCATGTTGCATGAGAAAACATCCTAACCCTTTGCCTGAAGCATCGCTGTAGATAACAAATCCATACGAACCAGATGGTATTATCAGAACAAGTGCCGAAATAAGTATCATCTTAAGCTCTTGAAAACTCTTCTCACATTCCTCGCTTCATACGAATTTTGTATCTTTTCGAGTTAGCTGAGTTAACGGAGTAGCGATCCGAGAAAATCCTTCCACGAATCTTCGATAATAACCAGCTAAGCCCAGAAAGCTACGTACTTCGGTCACCGTCTTCGGTTGCTCCCAACTTTGTATTGCTTCAATCTTCATCGAGTCAACAGATACTCCATGTTTTGACACCACATGCCCAAGGAATGCTACTTTCTCAAGCCAAAACTCGCATTTCTTCAACTTAGCATAAAGCTTGTTTTCACGAAGCCTTTGGAGTACCAGCTTCAAATGGTGCTCATGATCTTCACGACTTTTGGAATATATGAGAATGTCATCAATAAAGACAACAACAAACTGATCCAAATATTCCTTGAATACTCGGTTCATCATATCCATGAAAGCCGCAGGAGCATTAGTCAATCCAAAAGACATGACTAAGAATTCATAATGCCCGTCATTAGAGTTTCAAGCGCGTCTTTAGAATATCCTCAGTTCTAATCTTCAGCTGATGATATCCAGAATGAAGATCGATCTTTGAAAAGAATTGTGCTCCTTGCAACTGGTCAAATAGGTCATCAATGCGAGGTAGCGGGTACCTATCCTTGATGGTGACATGGTTCAATTCCCAGTAGTCAATACAAAGTCGCATACTCCCGTCTTTCTTCTTTACAAATAAAACAGAAGCACTCCAAGGAGATGTACTAGGACGAATGAAATCAATGTCCAACAACTCCTGTAGTTGGACCTTTAACTCCTGAAGTTCAATAGAAGCCATTCGATATGGGGTTTTAGAAATGGGCTTTGTACCAGGGTTCAAGGTCAATAAAGAATTCAACTTCACGTTCTGGGGGTAAACCGGGAAGTTCTTCAGGGAATACGTCAAAAATTTACTAACAACAGGAATATTATTCAAATCTGACGTGTCTTTATTCAATTCCATAACATGGGCTAAGAAATCTTGACATCCGTTTTTCAATAAACAAATAGCTTTATGACTTGATATGACAGTGATTGATTTTAGTGGTTTAGTTGCTTGAATTCGTACAACAGGTTGGTTAGGAATATGAAAACTAACTACCTTACGAAAATAATCAATTTTGGCATGATAAGTAGTTAGCCAATCAATTCCTAAAATCACATCAAAAGTAAGTATCTTTAAAGAGATAAGGTCAACAGGTAATGTGATGGTGCCAACTTGGATCAAACAAGATTTATAAACAGTGGATATAATAACAGTATCTCCTAACGGAGGCTCCACATATAGGTCAAAGTCTAATTTCTCCGGAGTTAAGTTTAAACGTTGAGCACAAGTAGGAGAGATAAATGAATGGGTAGCACCAGTATCTAATAAGGTATAAACTTCACAAGAATTTATGATTAGCTTACCCGTGATCACCTTGTTTGGGTTCCTCACATTTTGACCAGTCACGACAAACGCTCTTTCAGGAACCGTTGACTTTGACTTTTCAGGGACAGCTTTTTGAGTCACCATCCCCCCTGGACCTGGTTTCGCTACCATACAATCTCGAGCAATATGTCCTTCTTTTCCATAATTATAGCATACCTTGAACTGTTATGGACAGTTTGGCCTAATATGTCCCTCTTTTTCGCATTTATAACATACGATCGGTGGTCGTTCCCCTCCCTTAGAACCAGTTGTTGCTGGTGCTGACGTCTTCACATGGTCATTGTTGAATCTCCTCTTTTTAAAATCTCTTCCCGACTCACTTCTTCTATTCTCATGGCCATGATTACCACCAGAGTGGTTACCTCTTTTGTCTGTATTTTTCTTTCCCCATTTGGTTATCGTTGCTTCATGGATCGCCATCCTTTAGTATGACCTCGTTTGTGGTCCCTCGGTTGAACGTACTCGTTATCTCGCTCTAATAATTGAGCCCTGTTGACAACATCTGAATATAGAGAAAATTTATGAGAAATGAGATACTGACGTATGTCGGGTTTTAAACCTCTCAGAAACATCTGCGTCATACGTTCCTCATTCTCCACCAAATGAGATGCAAACCTGGATAACTCCGCGAACTTTGCCTCGTACTGGGATACCGTCATGTTGTTCTACTCCAGTCTAATAAACTCTACCTCCTTCATATGACGAATACTTTCAGGAAAGTACTTGTCATTAAAACTTGATTCAAACGTTTTTCTAAGACATCTTTGAGTGCTTGTTTGGATGGGTACGCTTCATAGATTCCCACCAGTAATCTGCCTCATTACGGAACATAAAAGTAGAGAATGGAACCTTCTGTTCCTCCATGCATCCCAAGACATCGAATATCTTGGTAATTTGCTTGACCCACGTCTCCGCCTTAATCGGATTTGGCTTTCCCCAGAATTATCATGGTCCCAACTCTTTGAACTGCTTGACGTTGACAAACCGTGCGTTGCTATCATTTCCACCTGTATTTTGTACATGAGTCTCCCTCGTCTGATTTTGTATGAACTGCAAAAAGCTTCTAAACATCTCATCGTTCATAAATGCGCTTTCGGTGGTGTTGTTCACGGGAGGAACATTCTTTGTCTGTTACTTGCGTTCTCTCCTCATTGGTGAGTAAAGGTGTCTCCACAGTTTCATTTACTCCACTGTTAACATTCTCAGTTGCCATTCTCAAATACTTCCATAAAATAAGGGTTAATTAAAGAAATTAACATATCTCATAATATCCCTATATTCTGACCAACCAACAAATAAGCTTAGGTAGGACACACTAGCGAAGGATTTACTCGTCCTCTCCCTCCTAGTTCTATTCCCGATCTCCGCCTTGGAGACTATATCCCTAAGCTCGATACCAACCGTGGACGCCCTAAAATAGGTATACAACACCCATTCTGAGTTGCCAAATACATGGTACAGAAACAACTACAACTTTATTAATACAATTGTCGTGAAAAATACGACATCACATAAACTGTGAGTTTAAATATTGGCATCTAGACAATATTCACACCCAAATAAGTTCTCATTACAATTATTGATACACTATTTTACAAAATAATTAGGACTTCAAAAAAAACTTTCTAGGACCTTCATTCCATACCCCGACTAGAACTCGCTACATTCTCGCCTCCTGAGAAGAAAAATGGAACAAAAAGGAAAAGGGTGAGCTCAACTAGCCCAGTAAAGAATATTATGACTAAGATAATATATAACAAATTATCGTTAGTCCTCAACAGGGAAAAATTTGATAGAATATAATAGACAACAAGTTTCAGATCAATATTGGCAGCGGAAATAATAATTCATAAATGAGTTACGTAGAGAATGAAATCTACTATAATCTATGAATTTAAAAGTCCATCATCAATATTTTATTCCTGTAACATCAATCAATAATCATCTTGAATCAAATATTCATCTTTGCACTACAGGCCAAAGATATTCATCAATTGGTCATGTTCATCTCAACACCTGTTCATCTTTGCACTACGGGCCAAAGATATTCAACAGAAAATCATTAATCTTTGCACTATAGGCCAAAGATATTCGGTAATATAATCATTTAGGACTGAGGATGTTGAAAAATATTTTTAAAGAAATGAATCTAGTGAAACAAAAGAACAAATTTTAAGGATTCGTACTTCAAGCGATCCAAGTTCAAAAATACTTTATAAATAATCATAGTGGAGTAAAATTCAAGAATGAAGACCAAAACATGGATACAATCAAAGCTAGTATCCATAATAGATATTTTGAACAAAAAATAAAATTTTAATTTTTTTGTGAATAGTGTCGTATTCGTGAATAGTACCGTATACGTGAATAGTACCGTATACGTGAATAGTGTTGTATACGTGAATAGTAACCCCGACACTAAAAGACAAGAATTTCACAAGAAAAATATTACCAATATTCTGGCATAATGATATTAATAGAAATAATATTATTTTAAAAAAATAACATCTCTTACTTCGAAAAGACAGTACTTCTGACTGGAATACTGGATATAGTGCTGAAGGGAACTTGCACCGTATAACAACACTCAAAATATCAAAATACTCACAAGAATACGCTCGATAATATATATAGAGAGAGAAGATTTCAGTTTCTGGTGTGATTTTCAATTCTAACCTAAGCACCCTATTTATAGGAAAATACTTATAACACCAAAGCAGAAAATTTAATAAAATAATATTATTTATTAAATTTTCAAGCCCACCACAAAAGAATATGATTTTAGCATGTTTACAACACTTATTGAAACAATAATAATATAAAATATCAACGAAGCAATTATTGAATCAATAAAATAAAATATTGAACCGTAATTACTGTAACAATTATTGAGTAGTGCCTTTTTACGTAAGAATCAATAATTGATGCAATACCGTGTGCTACTGTGCAACAACGCGTATTACTGTGTTTTAATTAACGGGTATTCCAACAAGATAATACTGTGAAGTAATAACTACGCAGTTATTTATAAACAACTTATACTTGCCGCTTTTTTTCATCCAATAGCTTTCGTTATGGGGCCCACACAAAAATTTGCATGGTCATTTAATATTCCGGACAAAGAAGAATATTCCACGACCAAAACGAATATTCCCCAAACAACAATGAATATTTTTATAACCACTTGCTTATTTAAAATATTTGAGCATTTTACCCATAACTTACCACATTAATCAAATCAACCCTTACTATTTCAAAATAATAAATAGAGGAAATTCAATTTCATTTAATAATAAGTTGGGTTCTTACAAATGACGTGGAATCAAATAATCAGACACATGTGGATATAGTGTGCAAATGCTAAAAATGAGGTAGAAAATATTTATAATATGTATAATATTAATAAAAATTAATATTTTAATATTTATAATATGTATGTTTTATTTTAAAAATAAAAATAAAAATACTTTTATATTTTAAAATACGTATAAAAATTTAAAAAATAAAAATACTTTTATGTTTTATTTTTTTTCTTTTTAAAAATAAAAAAGCCAGTGTTCCTCACTAGAGCTCATTGGGAGCAAATGGCCCTTCAACGCAGGCAGGACCAAATTGCTCAGCAGAAATGCGACCAACCAAATCATCATCAACTCATCCACCGACCCTCCAACGACTCCGTAAAACCCTCATCCGATCCCTCTGACAGGGACAAAGACCGCCACCACTGGTCGTCTCGTGATTACGACCGTGATAGGGATCGGGATAGAGACTGGCATCGGGATCGAGATAGGGACTCGGAGCGCCAGAGCGTTCTCCAGGAAGAGGAGAAGCCTGATGAGGCTTCCGCCTAGAAGCTTAAAGAGGAGGCTGCTGATTTGTATGATACCTTTGACATGAGGGTGGACCGCCATTGGTCGGACAAGGTGCTCGACGAAATGACTAAGAGAGATTGGCGTATTTTCAGGGAAGATTTTAATATTTCCTATAAGGGTTCTCGAATCCCTCGCCCCATGAGGAGTTAGACTGAGAGTAAGTTGAGTTCTGAGTTATTGAAGGATGTGGAAAGAACGGGCTACAAGACCCCTTCTCCCATTCAGATGGCTGCCATTCCCAGCGCGATGTTATTGGTGTTGCTGAGACGGGTTTTGGTAAGACTGCTGCTTTTGTTCTTCCCATGTTGACTTACATATCTAGATTGCCTCCCATGAGTGAAGAGAATGAGGCTGAGGGTCCTTATGCTGTCGTGATGGCACTAACTCGAGAACTTGCCCAGTAGAATGAGGCTAAGGGTTACAACATCTTTTACCTTGTTGGCTTGTTGTCAAGATTAACTCATTGTTAGCTCAGGCACATGTTTTTCACCTGTAAATATTATCGGTTCTAACTTCTATTAGCTGTCTGGTGACTTTTTGTACAATCATGGCCGATGTTTTACAACCGAGGAAATAAGAAAATTTGTAATGGAAGCACCCAAGTTGTGAAATTAATTTTTATTCCACCCCTTTTCGTCGTATGTTGATAGGTTTTGGACGTAGTGATATGTGGAGTTTAAAGTGTGCCCATGTAGTCCAACTAGGACATTTAACCTTTTGACGCCATGTAAGCTTTATAATCATGGGTTTGCATATCTTCTGCTAGTCAACAGCTGAGTGTGTTAGTTTGGAGAATCTCCATGGTGGTTCATTTGGGTAGCTTGAAGGTCATGTGAATGAATTCTCACTACTTTATGGTATTGTTATAAAGTTTTAAATCTCTAAGATTGTATAAAGCAATGGGTGAACATTCCAGATCTTTTGTTGATTTTCTCAGATTTTCTCATATGGAGAGAGCAGTTTGTAGATTAAATTATGGTTTTAGTTTCTCAAATTCTGGGCCATTGGAATTAAACTCTACATCTCTATTTACCGTGACAGGTGGATTGACTAACTGAAAAGATGCGTGACAAAACTAAGACGACGCCAGCCTCAGATATCATGCAAGTAGTATCATGGGCTATTACATTAGTTGCACTACACAAAATTAAGAAAGATAAGTATCTTGCATATATACCTTTATTAATTAAGTTAAAAATAATTAACTTAATTAATATAAATTAAATTCATATAATAAAATAAAATAATTCTAATAATTATTTCATATATTATTTAAATAATATAAAATCATATTTTCATGAAAAATAATTAACAAAAACATTTTTGCTATAAAATAAATTTTATAAGAATATACTTTATAATGAGCAATAATTCTAAAATAAAATTATTTGTAATCATTCATGTAATAAATATATTTTATATTCATCACATAAATACATACACATTTCCTTGCATTCATTCTCACCTTTAAAATAAATAAATAAAAAAAATTATACACAAAATTTCTGATTTAATTATATAGAAAATATCGGGTTATTACATCCATCATGTAGTAGAGATATCAGGGTACAATTATCATGTACTAGATCAGTCTAACAACATCACCAAATGAAGATTTGAGCCTGTCAAAGATCGATCAGAAGCGCCTTTGAAGATTACAGGTTGCCCCTGATCTTCATCCGTGATTTAGTCAACCCTACTTTGACCACCATTTTCTTTGATTCTGTTTATAATTTTGGTGTTCTAATAGCATGGATTGATAGTCCACATATCAGTCTACACAAATCAAACATTAACATGACCTAACTATCAAACAACAGTAAGATCTAAGACCTGCAAAAATGGTTGTCAGAGTTTTCTGGAAAATCTAGGTTACCCAGAATTCGATTTCCATGATTGGTCAACCATATTTTACCACTTATATCTGGAGATCTAGATATGGTATGAAGGTGCCACTTCCAGTCTACTTTCGTCATGACAGAGAACAGATATATAACACTAAACACACATATCATCTAACACAGAGAGATAGGACATTTGATTGTCATACAACTTTTTAGGGTTCATAGTTCAGTTCTAAAAATGCTATTTTTGTGCATCTAGATGTTATGGATCTATGATGTAACAACCCAGATCACTCAATAACACCATCTAACACTGTTCTAAACAACAAACAACAACATCTAAGATAAAACACATGGATTTTCAAATTTAGGGTTTATACCTTTTTTAAAGCTTGGATCTTGAATCTGATCATCATGATCTGATCGTAATCTTCAACAGCTCGAGCCAACGTCTTTGGCGCATGTTACGTTCGTTTTAGTTGAAGAAATATTTAAGGTTTTAGAAATGGGGTTTTGTATTGGGGTCAGTACAAAATTCGATTTCACGTTCTGGGGTAGGCTAAGAAGTCTTCAAGAATACATCAGGAAATTTATTAACAATAAAAAATATCATTCAAAACTGTGACCCTCATCCAAGACTTGGATAGCACGTCACATTGATTCTTATCAAATTGCCATCGTCATTCACGACGTCGCCTACAGAAAGTCTGGCTTCGGTGCATTCCACACAATGAAGTTAACAACAAAAAGATCGGGGCTCTTTTACTTATGGCTTGATATAACAGTGACTGACTTTAGTGGTTTGGTTGCTTGAATTTGCATAACAGGTTGGTTAGGAATATAAAAGCTAACAACCTTACAAAAAAGCATGATGAGTAGTTAACCAATCGATTCCTAAAATCACATCAAAGGCAAGTATTTTCAAAGAGATAAGATCGACAGGTAACGTGAAAATATCGATTTGAATCAACAAGATTTATAAACAGTGGAGGTAACTAAAGCTCCTACTAATGAAGTTTCAACCAATAAGTCAAAGTCTAACTTCTCCGGAGTCAAATTTAAACGTTGAACGCAAGTAAGAGAGATAAAATAATGGGTAGAACCGGTATCTTATAAGGCATAGACTTCGTAAGAATTTATAATTAACTAACCCGTGCTAACTTCGTTCGGGTTACTCGCTTTTTGAGAAGTCACGAAAAATGCTCTCCCTTGCACTATCGGCTTTGAATTTTTTGGGACGACCTTTGGTGCCTCCTTCCCAGCTGGACTTGTCTTCGGTGAACGACAAAATCGGGCTAGGTGTCCTTCTCTTCCACAATTGTAACATGCTTTGGATGGAATCGCGCAGTTTGGACTGATATGTCCCTCCCCTCCGCATTTGAAGCATATAATAGGTGGTCGTTCTCTTTCCTTAACAACGGGTGATGGTGCTGACGTCTTTTCATCATTGTTGAATCTCCTCTTCTTGAAATGTCCATTCTTATTGTTTTGGCCATGATTACCACCGAAGTGGTTACCATTTCTGGCATGTTGATTCCCTCAACGCTTATTGTCACCGCTTCGATGATTGTTATCCTTTGGTATTATCATTTTTGCATTTTGCTTCTCTTTTGGTTGGGTTGACTCATTATCGCGTTCCAATAACTGAGCCCTATTAACAACATCTGAATACAAACACAGTTTATGAGAGATAAGGTATTGACGTATCTCAGGTTTTAAACCTCTTAGAAACATTCACGTCATTCTCTCCTCATTATCAACCAAATGGGACGCAAACCGGGACAACTCGGCAAACTTGGCTTCGTACTATGACACGGTTATGTTGTTTTGCTCCAGCTTGATGAACTCTACCTCTTTCATGTGACGAATACTTTTGGGAAAGTACTTGTCGTTGAAGCGATTCTTGAAACTTCTCCCAAGACATCTTGGTGCGGCGGAGTTGAGTACGCTTTCTGATTCCCACCAAGAATGCGCATATACCCGCAACATGAAGGTGGCAAAGGAACCTTTTGCTCCTGAGCAACCCAAGACATCAAATATCTTGTTGATCTGTTTTATCCACGTCTCGCCCTTAAGTGGTTTTGGTTCACAAAAAACTCCGGTGGTCCCAGCCTCGAATCTGTTTGGCGGTGGCCGTCCGAGAATTGCCGATGTTTCCACTGCATTTTTGGGCGAGAGCCGCTCTCGCTTTGATGTTGCATGAAGCTTGGAACATTCCATCGTTAATCATTTGGTCAATGTTGTTGTTTGCATGAGGATTATCGCCTTCACGATGCACATTGTCACGGTTATTGATCGTGGAGACTCAGCGGTCTCTGTGCTCCATTGATGTTCTCAACATTCTCGGATGCCATTTTCAAATAACGCGCCACGTAACAAGGGTTAATTAACATATCACATATTAACTCTATACTACAATGATGACCAATTAAATAACAAATAAACTTAGGTAGGTCATACTAGTGAAGAATTCCCCTGTCTCTCCCTCCTAGTTCTTATCTCACATCTTAGCTAGGATCATATCCTAAGCTTTGATACTTAGCTGTGACGCCCCCAAATAGGTATACATCACCCATCTTGGGTCATTGGATACATGGTGCAGAATATAAATACAATCTTTAATATACAACAAAAAAGCTGTGAGTTTTAATACAAATATTGTCTTCTAGACAATATCCACTCTCAGATAAGTCCTCATTACATTTATTGTCACACTATTTAACAGAATAGTGAGGACTACTAATACTATCATCAGGACCATCACTCCGTTCCCCGACTAGTCCCTGCTACGTTATCATTTCCTGAAGAGAACAGTGAAAGAAAGGGTGAGCTCAACTAGCCCAGTAAGAAATATTATGACTAAGATAATGCAGGATAAATTATCATTAGCCTTCAACAATATTAAACTGATAAAATACAATAGACAACAAGTTTAACTACAGCGGAATAAGCAATCCACTAAAAAAGTCAAGTAGAGAATAAAATCTACTATCTTTTATGATTTAAAAAGTTTTTCATCACTTTTATCATTTGAGACTCGACAATAAATAATCCACATCATCCCCGCATCATGACCAAGGATATTCATTAGGGTCACGACCACAAATTATCCATGCACTACGGGCCAAGGATATTCGTGTATTCATCAATGGTCATGATTATGCCAACAACTGTCCATCAATGCACTACGGGCCAATGAGGACTTTTACCACATCATTTGTAACATTACGGTCATGATTATACCGAATAATCCCTGGTCATAATCATACCAAGTCTATCTATGCACTACAGGCTACAGATGACTTTAAAAAATATAAACATGAGGATGATGACAATGATATAAGAATTCAATAAAACAAGTTCAAGAATTAGTTTATCCAGGAACTAATAACGTCCAAATTGTTAATATGATACTTCTTTGTAGAGCAAAATTCAAGAATGCTCAAAAGAATATTTCCATGAAAAGATACTGGATGAAGCACAAATATCAATGATATTCCACTAATTTCATGGAGTATAGAAGTCAAAACTTTAACCAACTGAGTATAATAAGGAATGGAATAACAAAAGAAATCACCAGGTATGTGATAGATAGCACAGGTAGGTTATTCCAAAAGAATAATAAATATGGAACCAGGTCCGACGTAAACGCACAGACAGGATATTCCGACAGAATAATAAATACTTAACCAGGTCCGGCGTAAAACGCACAGACATGATATTCTAACAAAATAATAAAGAATGAAATAACATAAGGATTTCACCAAGTATAGGGAGTCAGCGTATCTGAGTTATTCAATGAGAATAATAATAAAGACGGAACCGGTCCCGTAAAAAACGATAAACGAGGATATTCCAACGAGAATAATAAAGAATGGAATAACATAAGGATTTTACCAAGTATAGGGTATGATGGCATATCTGAGTTATTCCAATGAATAATAAAGAATAGAATAATGAAGTTCTCTTCATGAATAAGAAAGAATAACACCCTGCAATTAAAGACACCTTTGGATATCGAAGTAGTGAAGTAGCAGAATACTCTTCTTCTTTCTCTCTATAATTTTCTCTCTAGAGTTTCATTGAATTCGTAAGAATTAATGAAGGAATGAGCTTTATTTATAGAAGAATGGATTTAATAGTAACTAATTCACGAAGCGGTCCAGATTGATTTACTTTTTAAAGCAGATGGTTCATTGATTTACTATTAAAACTTAAAGCAACGATCCATCTTGATTTATTATTAAAACTTTAAAACCAATGATCCATATTGATTCACTATTATAACTTTCCACCAATGGCCTATATTGATTCACTAATATAACTTCAACCAACTGATGCGAAAAATTAAGACATCTCCTCATGGAATAATATTGTACCCAAAATACCGAATGCACAATACTAGAGTGAATAATGCTTAGGGTGAATAGTAACTCGTGAATAGTTACTCATGAATAGTAACTCGTGAATAGTAACTCGTAAATAGTACTCCGACACGAAAAGTTCTCCGAATACCCGATTGAACAATATAACCTCCAAACATCAATTATCATCGGAATAGATGTCGATTTCTACTAACACAAATAATCCCAACACAATGAAACTATCAAATTTATCTTTAATCAACACGAACTTATTCATCATTAATATTATAACTCACAATATTTAGCAATCAGGTCGTCTCAATTATTGATTTCATAATATAACATATAATGCAGATGATACTGCGACAATAATCGAATCAATAATATGAGAGATATGATGCAGCAATTACTGTAGCAATAATTGAGTATAACTGAGTGACTTCTTACGTAAGCATCAATAACTAATACCGTGTGCTTCTTATGTAACCACGCAGACATCTTTGTATTTTACTTCTTTGGGTAGTTCAACGCTTTTTAACGGTAACACTTAGTAGTTATTTTATAAAAAGATAATTCTGTCATTTTCTAAATACGACAATACTTCCGTCGTGGGGTCCACCAATGATTGTGCCGTCGTACGAATATTCCCCGACAAAAAGAATATTCCCCGACCAATCGAATATTTTATAACAACTTGCATACTTTGCAAAATTTATAAATATTACCCACAACTATAACATTATATCAAATCCACACCATAATATTTAAAAAAAAATATTTCGAGAAATTTAAATCTTTATTCATAAAATCTGGGGTCTCACAATTTTAGTCATTTTGCTAACTAATTTAATGGCATTATTGTCATTTGATACCACCCTTAGGGTTTAACCATAAGGTTTTAAAAAATAAATTTTTAGGGTTTTCTAATTAGGTTTTAAAATAAGAAATTTAGACTTCAAAATTATAATTAGGATTTTCTAATTATATTAAAGTTTCCTAATCACCTTAAAGCTTGTTAATTAGGATTAAGGTTTTCCCAATTAATATTAAAATTTCTAAATTAATACTCAAGTTTTTCCCTAATTGTGCATTAGGGTTTCTAATCCATCAATTAGGGTTTTCTAACTAATCAATTAGGGTTATCCCGAATTAGATTTATAATCATAAATACTTAAGCCTTTAAATTTAGTCTTTGGGTTCCCAAATTAATGTTTTAATATTTCTAATTAGGGTTTCGGTTTCCCGGAACTAAAATTAGGATTTCTAGAGCCGGTATTAGGTTTTCTTATTAATCTTTAGGGTTTTCTAACTGTACCTTGATGTTCTTAATATAACTTTAGGGTTTATCACCGATATAACTTATTTGACCAATAATTGATCCTTATCCACAATTTTGTACACATAAAACCACGTACACAGATTCATATACCCTTATACACTTAACCCTAATAGTTCTCCACAAAAAATTTTAAATCCTTAAAAATCTTTCACATAAATGTCAAATCCATACACTTATTTTCTGTCTAGGTCTATTATTTAACCTTTATTTAATCTTTTATGATTTTAATAAATTGTCCAAATTCTCGGGTTGTCACAATTTAGATCATCAAACATCGAACCAAAACAAAAGGAAACAAACTAGATTAAAGTAAAAAAAAACTTTATACCTTTACTTGTATGCTTCTCTCTTCTTCCTAAGTTTTGATTATGAGACTAGATGGTTTACAAAAACTCTCTCTTTTCTCTCTCTATTTTCTTTATTTTTCTCTTTGGAAGCTAAGAATTAGAAGAAATGAGATAAAAACCTTTGCTTACAAAATAGATAAGGGGATTTATAGATAAAATTATTGTATATATATAATATGTATAAGTATGTGTAATCTCTTAACTTCTCTTTCCCTTATCTAATGTTGCTTGTAATCTTAGCAAGATGTTGCTTGCAAGTTTGGCTATAAGTGTTGGTTGAATAAGAATTGAACACATGAGCTTGAGTGTGGGACTGGTTTAACCAAATTGAGAAGTAAACATAATTTATGCACATCATGCTCTCTTTCCCTCCCTTGTGGGCTGCCCCTCCTCCCTATTTCTAGCCCATTTGTGAATTGTTTTTATTGCTTATCTAGCTTGTCAAATGACTTATTAAGTCCATTTCAATTTGGGCCAAGCTTGGGTCATTGAATTAAATTGTTGGGCTCTCTAATAAAAATATTTGGGCCATAAATTAAGTTAGGTCCAATACTTTTAATGTTACTTTACCCTAATCATTTAATTAGGGTTTTCATTCACTTATTTGTAATTTAAATAATCACCCATGTACATTAAATTTTTATAACCCAATTAGGCTTGCTTTAATTAAGTTATAAAATTAACTAATAAAGATGTATAAAATAAATCTCTTAGGGTTAGTATATATTTTAAATACTAACATTCTTTCATATTATTACCCTTAGGTTATTTAATTTTCATACCTAATGGACAATTAGGTTATGTAGCTTTTCTTTTTGATTCTCTTAGTAGATAAATATTCATATTCATAATTTATATATATATATATATATATATATATATATATATATATATATAAATTTAGCCACATACATTATTCCACATAATCCATAACACATTTATCATTGTTGATAAATTCTTATCATATTTAAATACTCACATAATCATATAATCATTTTATATAATTCATATCAATAGTTAATCACTTAAAGATTATAAATCCTTTTAATTTACCATTCAAGTTTAACATGCAAGCTATGTTAATTCTTAACATAACTCATCATACTCTCCCTTAATCAAATTGATTAAGTATTCACCTTAGTTAACTTAAAATAAATAAATTAACTATCTTGCTTAATTCACATATTCACTTATATGGTTCAAGTACTTTCAAAAAAAAATTTATTCGTAAAAAGTTACATATATAATCATATAAAATTCTCGGTCCTTACACATTGTATCAAAAAAAGTATATATCAATAAAATGCAATAATTTTAATATAATTAAATTTATGTTCACCGAATAGAAAAACACTCTTTAAATTAATAAATTATTAATTTATCGATTAAATAATAAATATCTAAATTAATAAAAAAAATTAGTCCCAACAATATTAATTTATAGAGGTTATAATGTATGTTGATATAACAACCTTAATATGCGTCAAAAATCAAAAGTCAAATATGACTATAAGATTGAGGTAGTTAATTTCAAGGGAGAAAGAACACACGACATTGGTGTAAAACCTTTTGGTTTAAACAATAAAAATAACATAAATAATATTGTGTTTGTATTTATCAAGTCCAGTGGAGAGACCTAGGTGCTAGGACTCCAATCATACTGTGGACAAGAAAATCGTACCTTGATAGGGTTAAGGTTTTGTGTTGACTGAGGAGGAGAGAAATTCATGAAGAGTACGAAATTGATTGTTGAATTGAAGATGGGAGAAGAACATGTGAGCGATTACTTTAATGACACGTGGCAGAACTCTTAGAATCCGAGAACCTTATTAGGATAACAAGGATTCAAAAAGCCTTCTTGAGTGCTTCGGGTTGTGAAAGAATGTCCAAGTCTTCCAATCTTCTAAGAGTCCAAAGTCCAAAAAATCCCTTCTTCATAGAATGGAAGGAGTATTTATAAAATTTTCTGAAAACTGATCACGTGTCAGGCACATGACCTCGAAAAAATTCCAAAAATACCATTAGTCACCAGAGTAATGTCCAGATCATCCTATCTTTCTAGCCACCAATCCAATCCCTCAATCAATTCCCAAAATGAGTCGCCTCCACGAGTCTTCTGCCTTAGGACACGTGGAGGCTTCTCTTGGGTCTCACACATTTATCTCTAAATTTTTTTCATTCAATTCTTTTAGGTCACATGTGAACCCTAATTTATATTTGGGCTCACATTTGCCCCTTGCATGTGAGTCACGCCTTCGGAGTGACGATCGTATAAAATACTTTGGACTTTGAATCCTACTTCAAATTTCTGAACCATCCGTGGAGTTTGATTTTGCAAGCCTCAAAAACAAAAATCCTAAGAGAGAGGAGAAAAATCCACGAAGAGTGCGAAATTGATTGATGAATTGAAGAGGGCGAGAAGAACATGTGAGAGATTACTCTAATGACACGTGGTAGAATTCTTAGAATCTGGAAACCTTGTTAGGGTAGCAGGGATTCAAAGAGCCTTCTTAAGTGCTTCAGGTTGAGAGAGAATCTCTGAGTCTTCTAGTCTTCCAAAAGTCCAAAGGTCCAAAATCCCTTCCTAATGGAATGGAAGGGGTATTTATAGGGTTTCTTGGAAAGTGGCCATGTTTCAGGCACATGACCTCAGAAAAATTCCAGAAATACCCTTAGTCACCAGAGTAATTCCCAGATTACCCTGTCTTTCTAGCCACCAATCTAATACCTCAATCAATTCCCAAAATGAGTCGCATCCATGTGTCTTCTGCCTGAGGACACCTGGAGGCTTCTCTAAGGTCTTGCTTATTTATTTCTAGCTCTTCTGTCTCTTCATTTAATCATAATGTGAACCCTTATTTTTTAATTTAATTCAATTAGGTCTTGTGAACTCTACTTTGCACTTGAGCCCACATTTACCTCATACGCGAGAGTCGTGCCTTCGGAGTGACGATCGTGTAAAGTACTTTGAGTCTTTGAATCCTACTTTAAATTTCTGAACGATCCTCGGAGTTCGATCTTGCAAGCCTTGAAAACGAAAAAATCTTAGGAGGAGAACCTCTAAGGGAGCTCTCCGAGGATATCTTGGACATCTTTTATCAAATCTTTCCAAACCTTGCACAATTGTTGTTTCCCTAATTTATATATATATATATATACACACACACACACATATTGAGAAACTAAATCAAGATAAATTATATATTACCAAATAAAATTAAATCTTATTTTACTTTGTAAATAAGATCAAATGATCTTTTTTTTGGAAACAAGATCAAATCTTTTCCATTTAGAAATAAAATATGTGTTTCCATAATAATTATATATAATATGATATAATGAAGGGTTAATTGCAAATTATACACCGAAGTATACACCCTTTTACCATTCGTACTCCGATGTTTAAACGCTCACATCCTGCTACCTAAAACAGCGTTAAGTAAGCACGATGGACCCTATTCAGATTTTCAATCAATTTTTTTTTACCAAAAAATGGCCACGTGTCATAATTAAATATTTAAATATACTCGGATATTCTCAAAGAAAAAGAAACACCGCAACGAGGAAGCATCTATTCTGGGTTATTTCACCTTCACAAGGATTTTGGTCCGGAAATAGAAAAGGCTACACTTTTTTCCATCATAACAAGGGAGCATCTATTCTGGGAAATTATAGTCTTTCCTTTCCGGGCCATTTCACCCTAACAGGATCTTGGCTCAAATATTCTCAAAAGAAAAGTCATTTCAACTTAATAGGATCTTAGCTTTTCCAGATATTCTTAAAGAAAAAAGTCATTTCATCTTAACAGGATTTTGACTTCTTTTTTTGTTTGGATATTCTCAAAGAAAGACAACAACTTTTTTTTGGCAAAGCAACGTTCATTTTAAGCGGTTGATTCAACAAGTAAGGAGAAGTTAAAGGTAAGAGGGGAGCGCTCCCTAGGTGGTCAAACCCTAGGGGCCAAACCCCTAGGGATACCAAACCTAGTGGCCTCCTCCTTTACATTTTTTCGCTCTTCCTCTTCTCTTTTTTATTTGAATGGCTTCAAATGTTCGTGCTTTTTTTTGCTTCTTCTTTCAGGTGTCCGTGATCTCTCTTTTTTGAATTAAGTCTTCTTGTTCGAGCTTCAGACTTCTTTCCGTCAAAGATTATTAGAGGGAGATCTTTCTCAAAGCAACCCCTTTCTTGAAGTTGGGTTATATTACCCCTCTTGTAAGCACTAAATTTTGCACGCTTTATCATTTTTTCTTATTACACAAAGTTCTGATTTTAACTATTCACCATGTGTTGACCAATTCTGATGAGCGGTGTAAGACCCCAACTTATTATGAAATAAAATTAAAATTCCTCTATTTATTATTTTGAAATAGTAAGGGTTGATTTGATTAATATGGTTAGTTTTGGGTAAAATACGCAAATATTTCAAATAAACAAGTGGTTATAAAATATTCATTGTTTTCAGGGAATATTCATGTGATCATGGAATATTCTTACTGTCGGGGAATATTCGTACGATGGCGCAGCCTTGTGTGGGCCCCATAACGGAAAGCGATTGGATAAAGAAAACGACAAGTATAAGTTGTTTATAAATAATTGGCGTAGTTATTCTGAATTAATCTTGTTGGAAAACCGGTGGTTAAAACATATTAGCACACGGTATTGCACCAATTATTGATTTTTACGTAAGAATGCACTACTCAATAATTGTTACAGTAATCACTGTTCAATATTATATTTTATTGATTCAATAATTGTTACATTAATATTTTATATTATTGTTGTTTCAATAATTGTCACTGCGCAATATTTTTCATTATCCGATCAATAATTCATATTATTTGAATAATATTATTAGATAGCATTATTGGCAATATCTAGAAAGTTACATCTAAGGAGAGGTGCGGTCACCTAATAATTGCGCCAAGATCGGAGAAATCCTTATTGAAACCCCCCCCTCTTTTCGGGAATGGCACGGTTGTCGATATTGTGATTACGTAATATTATTTATGAATAAATAATTATTGATTATTATGATAAGGAAAATATTCATTTTATGTGGATATAGATGGAGAAAATTTTTAACGTGACAATTGTTGAAAATTAATATTTTATCTTTTCCGATAAAATAATTCATTTAGATATATTATTATATTTTAATAATATAATAATGGTGATATTTTAAAATGAATGTGTGATATATGAATAAATGAGGAGGAAGAGTATTTTTTTACAAAAATTGTTTAAAACTTGCTAAACATGTTTGTGGGACCATTTCTTGACTGAAATTTGATTATAGCCTATAAAATCGTCCGTTTGTGGATTTCGGTCAACTTCTGCTTGGAATTTGGAAAAACTTAAATTTACAAAGTTGTAGAGAATTGAATTTTCTATGGAATGGACATTAGATTTGAATTTTTCTAATAAAAGGGCTATTTATTATGAGGTATTAAAGTTCCGGAATAATTGATTTTTAAAGTTTTAAATATTTTTTAAAACAAAAATGTTTTTTTCATTTGGTGGGCCCCACTTGCATGTGTTAAATTGTTGAAATCAGATTCAAAGGTGTGCGTAGGAATTTTTATTAAAAATAATAATATTTTATTAAATTTTCTGCTTTGGTGTTCTAAGTATTTTTCTATAAATAGGGTGCTTAGGTTAGAATTGAAAATCACACCAGAAACTGAAATCTTCTCTCTCTATATTATCGGCGTGTTCTTATGAGTATTTTGATACTTTGAGTGTTCTTTATACTGATGCAAGTTTCCTTGAAAGACTATATCCGAAGATTCTAGTCGAAATCTTGTCTTTTTCGAGGTAAGGGATATTATTTTTTTTTTAAAATGATATTATTTCTTTCAATATCATTATGGGAATATTGGTAATATTTTTCTCGTGAAATTCTTGTTTTTTAGGGTGGAGTTCTTATTCACGATCGACACTATTCACGTATCTGAGTCTTATTCACGAATACTTATTAATTATTCACGGAAAAAATTAAATTTTTGTTTTTTGTCCAAAATATCTATTATGGATATTAGCTTTGATTGTATCCATGTTTTGGTCTTCATTCTTGAATTTTATTCCACTATGATTATTTATGAAGTATTTTTGAACTTGGATTGCTTGAAGTACGAATCCTTAAAATTTGTTCTTTTGTTTCACTGGATTCGTTTCTTTAAAAATATTTTTCATCATCCTCAGTCCTAAATGATGATATTACTGAATATTTTTGGCCTTTAGTGCAAAGATTAATGATTTTCTAATGAATATCTTTGGCCCGTAGTGCAAAGATGAACATGTGTTGAGATGAACATGACCAACTGATGAATATCTTTGGCCTGTAGTGCAAAGATCAATATTTGATTCAAGATGAATATTGATTGATGTTACAAGGATAAAATATGAATGATGGACTTTTAAATTCATAGATTATAATAGATTTCATTCTCTACGTAACTCTTCTATGAATTTTTATTTTCGTTGTGAATATTGATCTGAAACTTGTTGTCTATTATATTCTATCAGATTTTTTTCTGTTGAAGACTAACGATAATTTTTTCTATATTATCTTAGTCATAATATTCTTTATTGGGCTAGTTGAGCTCTCCCTTTCCCTTTTTGTTCTATTTTTCTTCTCAGGAGGCGAGAATGTAGCGAGTTCTAGTCGGGGTATGAAATGATGGTTCTAGAAAGTTATTTTAGTAGTCCTCACTATTTTTGTAAAATAATGTATCAATATTGTAATGAGGACTTATTTGAGTGTGAATATTGTCTAGAAGACAATATTTGTATTTAAACTCACGGTTTATGTGTTGTCGTATTTTGCACGACAATTGTATTAATAAAGTTGTAGTTATTTCTGTACCATGTTTTTAGAGACTCAGAATGGGTGATGTATACCTATTTTGGGGGCGTCACAGTTGGTATCAGAGCTTAGGGATATGATTTCTGTCGAAGATCGAGGAATAGAACTAGGAGGGAAGAGACGAGTAAATACTTCGCTAGTGTGTCCTACCTATGCTTATTTGTTGGTTGGTCAGAATATATGGATATTATGTGATATGTTAATTTCTTTAATTAACCCTTGTTTTATGGCAGTATTTGAGAATGGCAACTGAGAATGTTAACAGTGGAGTAAATGAGACTGTGGAGACACCTTTACTCACCAATGAGGAGAATGGGCAACAGGCCGACAATATTCCTCCCGTGAACAACACCACCGAAAGCGGACGATGATGAGCGAGGATGTTTAGAAGCTTTTTTGAGTTCATTCAAAAATCAGACGAGGGAGACTCGTGTTCAAAATCTGGTGGAAATGAAAGCAGCGCATGCGGTTTGTCACTGACCAAACAGTTCAAAGAGTTAAGGCGCTTGAATTGCGGGGAAAATTTGGATCCGATTAAAAGCGGAGGCGTGGGTCAAACAAATTACCAAGATATTCGATGTCTTGGGATGCCTGAGAGAGAACGAAGGTTCCATTCTCTACTTTATGTTCCTTAATGAGGGCGACATTTGGTGGGAATCGTGAACGCATCTCCATCTAGCCGCACTCAAAGATGTCTTGGGAAACGTTTCAAAAACTATTTAATGACAAGTACTTTCACGAAAGTATTCGTCTATATGAAGGAGGTAGAGTTTATTAGACCGGAGCGAGAACAACATGGCGGTGTCCCAAAGACGAGGCAAAGTTCAAGCGGAGTTATCTAGGTTTGCATATCATTTGGTGGAGAATGAGGCGATACGCGCGAGATGTTTACGAGAGGTTTAAAACCCGACATACGCCAAATATCTCATTTCTCATAAATTTTCTCTATATTCGGATGTTGTCAATGAGGCTCAATTATTAGAAGCGAGATAACGAGTACGCGTTCAACCGAGGGATCACAAACGAGGTCATCTGGTGGGTGGCCGTGATCATCTGAGCAACGATAACCAAATGGGAAAAAAATACAGACAAAAGAGGTAACCACTCTGGTGGTAATCATGGCCATGAGAATAGAAGAAGTGAGTCGGGAGGAGATTTTAAAAAGAGGAGATTCAACAATGACCATGTGAAGACGTCAGCACAAACAATAACTGGTTCTAAGGGAGGAGAACGACCACCGATCGTATGCTATAAATGCGGAAAAGAGGGACATATTAGGCCAAACTATCCATAACAGTTCAAGGTATGCTATAATTATGGAAAAGAAGGACATATTGCTCGAGATTGTACGGTAGCGAAACCAGGTCCAAGGGGGATGGTGACTCAAAAAGCTGTCCCAGAAAAGTCAAAGTCAACGGTTCCTGGAAGAGCGTTTGTCGTGACTGGTCAAAATGTGAGGAACCCAAACGAGGTGATCACAGGTAAACTAATCATAAATTCTTGTGAAGTTTATACCTTATTAGATACTGGTGCTACCCATTCATTTATCTCTCCTACTTGTGCTCAACGTTTAAACTTAACTCCGGAGAAATTGGACTTTGACCTATATGTGGAGACTCCGTTAGGAGATACTGTTATTATATCCACTGTTTATAAATCTTGTTTGATCCAAGTTGGCACCATCACATTACCTATTAACCTTATCTCTTTAAAGATACTTACTTTTGATGTGATTTTAGGAATTGATTGGTTAACTACTCATCATGCCAAAATTGATTATTTTCGTAAGGTAGTTAGTTTTCATATTCCTAACCAACCTGTTGTACGAATTCAAGCAACTAAACCACTAAAATCAATCACTGTCATATCAAGTCATAAAGTTATTCGTTTATTAAAAAACGGATGTCAAGATTTCTTAGCCCATGTTATGGAATTGAATAAAGACACGTCAGATTTGAATAATATTCCTGTTGTTAGTAAATTTCTGACGTATTCCCTGAAGAACTTCCCGGTTTACCCCCAGAACGTGAAGTTGAATTCTTTATTGACCTTGAACCCTGGTACAAAGCCCAATTCTAAAACCCCATATCGAATGGCTCCTATTGAACTTCAGGAGTTAAAGGTCCAACTACAGGAGTTATTGGACATCGGTGTCATTCATCCTAGTACATCTTCTTGGGGTGCTCCTGTTTTATTTGTAAAGAAGAAAGACAGGAGTATGCGACTTTGTATTGACTACCGGGAATTGAACTATGTCACCATCAAGAATAGGTACCCGCTACCTCGCATTGATGACCTATTTGACTAGTTGCAAGGAGCACAATTCTTTTCAAAGATCGATCTTCATTCTGGATATCATCAGCTGAAGATTAGAACCGAGGATATTCAAAGGCGCCTTTCGAACTAGAATACGGACATTATGAATTCTTAGTCATGTCTTTTGGATTGACTAATGCTCCTGCGGCTTTCATGGATATGATGAACCGAGTATTCAAGGAATATTTGAATCAGTTCGTTGTTGTCTTTATTGATGACATCCTCATATACTCTAAAAGTCGTGAAGATCATGAGCACCATTTGAAGCTGGTACTCCAAAGGCTTCGTGAAAACAAGCAATATGCTAAGTTGAAGAAATGCGAGTTCGGCGAGGAAGTAGCATTCCTTGGGCACGTGGTATCAAAACATGGAGTATCATTGACCCGTGAAGATTGAAGCAATACAAAGTAGAACAAGCAGAAGGCGGTGACCGATGTGCGTAGCTTTCTGGGCTTAGCTGGTTATTATCGGATATTCATGGAAGGATTTTCTCGAATCACTACTCCATTAACTCAGCTGACTCAAAAAGATACAAAATTTGTATGGAGCGAGGAATGCGAGAAGAGTTTTCAAGAGCTTAAGAGGAGACTTATTTCGGCACCTGTTCTGACAATACCATCTGATTCGGATGGATTTGTTATCTACAGTGATGCTTCAGGAAAAGGGTTAGGATGTGTTCTCATGCAACGTAGGAAAGTCATAGCCTATGCCTCATGACAACTTAAAGAATACGAGAGGAATTATCCTACTCATGATCTAGAGTTGGCGTGATCATTTTCATATTAAAGATGCGGAGGCCTTATCTATATGGGGAGAAAGTGGAGATATATTCAGACCATAAAAGCCTCAAATATTTCTTCACCCAAAAGGAACTCAACATGTGACAACGACGTTGGCTAGAGCTGTTGAAAGATTACGACCACACTATTCAATACCATCTCGAAAAAGTGAACGTGGTAGCTGACACATTAAGTAAAAGATCATATGCAGGAATAAGTGCGATGTTGTCAACACAAAGGCCTATTTTGTGTGATTTACAAAAGATGAAGATAGAATTCAAGACTCTGGGGACCCATGCAATGATGTCAAGTATACGCATAGAACCGATTTTAATCGAAAAAGTTAAAGTTACTCAAGCCACCGTGTAAAATCCCAAATTTTACGAATAAAGATTTAAATTTCCCGAATTTTTTTTTGAATATTATGGTGTGGATTTAATATAATGTTATAGTTGTGGGTAATATTTATAAATTTTGCAAAGTATGCAAGGTGTTATATCATATTCAATTGGTCGGGGAATATTCTTTGTGTCGGGGAATATTCGTACGACGGCACAATCATTGGTGGACCCCACAATGGAATTATTGTCGGATTGAGAAAACGAAAAAAATATTTTTATGAAAATAACGGTGGAAGTTTTACCGTTAATACTGTTGAACTACTCGATAGTAAAAGTATAGTAATACGTGTGGTTGCATAGTAGCACACGGTATTGATTATTGATGCTTACGTGAGAAGTCACTCAGTTTTGTTCAATTATTGCTCTGAGAATTCTTTGATAGTATCTCACGTTATTTGATTCAATTATTGTTGATTGTTTATATATATATATATATATATATATATATATATATAGTTTTGTTTTTTATTAGTATTATTAATGTAATAAAATAGAAAAGCTTTTTATATAAAGCAGTAATACTTTTATAAAGTTATTCTATAAATAGAAATATTATATTCTATTATGCATAGTATTTTGTATAGTAAAATCTTTTTATATAAAAGCAGAATACTTTTATAAAGTTATTCTATAAATAGAATATATTATATTTACTACTATGCATAGTTCACGATAGCGTAGTGTTTTGCATAGTAAAATCTTTTTATATAAAATGTAATACTTTTATAAAGCTATTCGTTTTATTAGATTATAAATAGAATATATTATATTTTATTTAAAAGATTTTGCTTTAAATACGGACCGTTCATGAATTAATTCTTATGCGGTCCATTCTTACATAAATAGAAGCTCATTCCTTCATTATTTCTTACTTAATTCACTTTGAAATTCTAGAGAAAAACTATAGAGAGAAAGAAGAAAAGTATTTCGCTACTTCACTACTTCTATATCCGTTTCTTCTTTATAAGGTAAGGGTATTATTTCTTTTGTATTCATGAAGAGAACTTACATTATTCCATTCTTTATTATTCATTGCAATAACTTTTGTATCTGATTTCACCCTATACTTGGTGAAATTCTTACATTATTCCATTATTTATTATATTGTTGGAATAACTTTGTATACATGATCTATCCTATACTTGGTGAAATTCTTACATTATTCCATTCTTTATTATTCTATTGGAATAACCTGTATGCATGCGTTTTCTGTGGGACTGAATTAAAATCTTTATTATTACATTTGAATATATCTGTTTTGTGCATTTTACGTTGAATCTGGTTCCGTTATTTATTATTACATTGGAATAACTTGCATCATCAAGCAATCGTATGCATGGTGATTTTCGTTGTTATTCCATTCTTTATTATTCTGTTGGAACATCACATGGGATGCAATTTCAATGACTCGATTCCGTTATTTATTATTACGTTGGAATAACTTTTGTCATGCGACGTCTGCGCATGCATGGTGATTTTTCGTTGTTATTCCATTCTTTATTATTTTGTTGGAACATCACCGCCGGTGCGAATTTCGCCGACACAGTTCCATTATTTATTATTCATTTGAATAATCTGCATACATCGCTGACGTCTTCGCATGTATGGTGATTTCTTTTGTTATTCCATTCTTTATTATTACATTGGCATATCCCGCCGGATGCAGTATTACGCTTTGACTGGTTCCATTTTTATTATTACATTGGAATAACTCGCTTTATCCGAAGTACCGCATACATGATTATTTCTTTTGTTATTCCATTCTTTATTATACTCAGTTGGTTAAAGTTTTGACTTCTATACTCCATGAGATTATTGGAATATCTTGATATTTGCACTTCATCCAGTATCTTTTCATGGAAATATACTTCTGAGCATTCTTGAATTTTACTCTACGAAGAAGTATCATGTTGATAATTTGGACGTTATTAGTTCCTGGATAATTTAATTCTTGAACTTGTTTTATTGAATTCTTATATCATCGTCATCATCCTCATGTTTATATTTTGTTGAAAGTCATCTGTGGCCTGTAGTGCATAGATGGACTTGGTATGATTATGACCAGGGATTATTCGGTATAATCATGACCGTAATGTTACAAATGATGTGAAAAAAGTCCTCATTGGCCCGTAGTGCATTGATGGACAGTTTTTGGTATGATTATGGCTATGGATTCTCTTCGGCTAAGGGAGCAAAGATGAATTATTTTATGGCATGATTAGGACTGTTGATGAATACAAGAATATCCTTGGCCCGTAGTGCATGGATAATTTGTGGTCGTGATACTAATGAATATCCTTGGCCGTAGTGTAGGGATGATGTGGATTTTTTATTAAGCTGATCCTCAGCGATAAAAGTGATGAAAACCCTTTTTAAATCATAAAAGATAGTAGATTTTATTCTCTACTTGACTCTTTTAATGGATTGCTTGTTCCGCTGCAGTTAAACTTGATATTTATTGTATTTTATCAGTTTAACATTGTTGAGGACTAATGATAATTTATTCGCATTATCTTAGTCATAATATTTCTTCTTTGGGCTAGTTGAGCTCACCCTTTCTTTCACCGTTTTCTCGTGAAATGAGAACGTAAGCGGGACTAGTCGGGGAACGTGGTGACGGTCCGGATGATAGTATTAGTAGTCCTCACTATTACATTAAATAGTGTGACAATAAATGTAATGAGGACTTATTCTGAGAGTGGATATTGTCTAGAAGACAATATTTATATTAAAACTCACAACTCTCTTGTTGTATATTAAAGATTGTATTTGTATTCTGTACCATGTATCTGGCAACTCAAGATGGGTGATGTATACCTATTTTTGGGGGCGTCACACATCGTCCCGGAGCTGATGCGTATAAAGAAGAAAGTACAAGAAGGTGTTATTCTAGAAGCAAGAATCGATGAAGAAGGAATACTTCGAGTCCACTCCAGACTTTGTGTTCCTAACGACTCTGATTTAAAATACAAGATCATGATGGAGGCACACAATACATCGTTTGCAATCCATCCTGGAAGTACCAAAATGTATCGTGATCTTCGACATATATTTTGGTGGAACAATATAAAGAGAGAGATTGCAAAGTTTATCTCGAGGTGTTTAACTTGTCAACGTGTAAAGGCGGAGCATCAAGTACCTAAGGGTCCGTTGCAACCACTTGAGATTCTGAAATGGAAGTGGGAACACATTACCATGGATTTCGTTACGGGTCTTCCCACGGTTTCTCAAGGCATAGATGCTATTTGGGTTATTGTTGATAGATTAACTAAGTCTGCTCATTTCTTGTCGATACCGGAGACTTATTCCCTTGAACGTCTTGCTCGTATTTACGTGAATGAGATTGTGAGATTGCATGGCATGCCAGTATCCATAGTTTTGGATCGTGACCCAAGATTCACTTCACGATTTTGGGTTAGCTTGCAAAAAGCTATGGGCACGGATTTTCAATTCAGTTCGGCATACCATCCTCAAACGGACGAACAATCAGAGAGGACTATTCAAACTCTTGAAGATCTATTAAGACTCTATGTCCTAGACTTCAAAGGGAGTTGGGATACGTATTTACCATTGGTGGAATTCTCCTACAACAACAGTTATCAGGCAAGTATAGGTGTGGCTCCATTTGAAGCATTATATGGACGAAAGTGTTGCTCTCCAGTATGTTGGGATGAGATGGGTGAAACAACATTGTTGGGACCAGAGTTGGTACGTATTACTACAAAAAAGATCCAAATGATTCGACAACGTATACAAACGGCACAGGATCGCCAAAAGAGTTATGCGGATCTTCATCAAAAGGACGTGGAATTTAGTATTGGGGATCATGTATTATTGCGTGTAGCTCCATGGAAGGGAGTAACAAGATTTGGGAAGAGAGGACTCAATCCATGATTTATTGGTCCATTTCAGATTCTTGACCGAGTAGGAAATGTAGCCTATAGACTCGCGTTACCTCCAAGTATGTCTCGTGTTCATAATGTTTTTCACATATCTGTGCTTCGTAAATATGTGAAAGACCCGAACCACGTTATTGAGTTAGAACCGGACGAGATAACCGAAGACTTAACGTGCAAAGAGGTACCTGTCAAGATCTTGGATATGAAGGAGCATGTCCTACGCACAAAGGTCATATCACAAGTCAAAGTTTTGTGGAGGAACCATGCTATAGAAGAAATGACCTGGGAGTTGGAAACGAAAATGAAAGCGAGGTATCCTCACCTTTTCGAAACACCAGGTACATACGTCAATTTCGAGGACGAAATTTCATAAGGAGGGGAGGTTGTAAGACCCCAACTTATTATTAAATAAATTTGAAATTCCTCTATTTATTATTTTGAAATAGTAAGGGTTGATTTGATTAATGTGGTTAGTTATGGGTAAAATGCGCAAATATTTCAAATAAGCAAGTGGTTATAAAATATTCATTGTTGTCGGGGAATATTAGGTGTGGTCGTGGAATATTCTTCTTGTCGGGGAATATTAAATGCAAAGCATGACCTTGTGTGGGTCCCATAACGGAAAGCGATTGGATGAAGAAAATGACAAGTATACGTTGTTTATAAATAACGACGTAGTTGTTATCGTTAATACTGTTGGAATATCCGGTGGTTAAAACACAATAGCACACGGTATTGCACCAATTATTGATTCTTACGTAAGAAGACACTACTCAATAATTATTATGTAATTCTTTATTCAATATTATATTTTATTGATTCAATAATTGCTACATTGATATTTTATATTATTGTTGTTTCAATAATTATCACTGCACAATATTTTTCATTATCCGATTAATAATTCATATTATTTGAATAATATTATTAGATAGCATTATTGGTAATGTCTAGAAAGTTCTGTCTAAGGAGAGGTTTGGTCACCTAATTGCGCGCTAGTAAGGAGAAAGCCTTATTGGAAAGCCCTCTTTTTCCTGGGAACGGCCTGGTTGTAAGTATTGTGATTCTGTAATATTATTTATGAATAATTAATTATTAATTATTATGCTAAGGAAAATATTCATTTTATGTGGATATAGATGGAGAAAATTTTTAATGTTACAATTGTTGAAATTTGATATTTTATCTTTTCGATAAAATAATTTATTTAGATATATTATTATATTTTAATAATATAATAATGGTGATATTTTACAATGAATGTGTGATATATGAATAAATGAGAAGGAAAAGTATTTTTGTTACAAAACTTGTTTAAAACATGTTAAACATGTTTGTGGGCCCATTTTTTGACTAAAATTTGATTATAGCCTGTAAAATCGCCCGTTTGTGGATTTTGGTCAACTTCTGCTTGGAATTTGGAAAAACTTAAACTTACAAAGTTGTAGAGAATTGAATTTCCTATAGAATGGACATAAGATTTGAATTTTTTTGATAAAATGGCTATTTATTATGAGGTATTGAAGTTCCGGAATAATTGATTTTTGAAGTTTTAAATACTTTTTAAAAGAAAAATGTTTTTTTTCATTTGGTGGGCCCCACTTGCATGAGTTAAATTGCTGAAATCAGATTCAAAGGTGTGCGTAGGAATTTTTATTAAAAATAATAATATTTTATTAAATTTTCTACTTTGGTGTTCTAAGCATTTTCCTATAAATAGGGTGCTTAGGTTAGAATTGAAAATCACACCAGAAACTGAAATCTTCTCTCTTTATATTATCGAGCGTGTTCTTGTGAGTATTTTGATACTTTGAGTGTTCTTTATATGGTGCAAGTTCCTTCAAAGACTATATCCAAAGATTCTAATCAATCTTTGTCTTTTCGAGGTAAATGATATTATTTTTTTTAAAAAAAATGATATTATTTCTTTCAATATCATTATGCTGGAATATTGGTAATATTTTTCTCGTGAAATTCTTGTCTTTTAGTGTCGGGGTTACTATTCACATATACGGTACTATTCACGAATACGGCACTATTCACAAAAAATTAAATTTTTGTTTTTTGTCCAAAATATCTATTATGGATACTAGCTTTGATTGTATCCATGTTTTGGTCTTCATTCTTGAATTTTACTCCACTATAATTATTTATGAAGTATTTTTGAACTTGGATTGCTTGAGGTACGAATCCTTAAAATTTGTTCTTTTGTTTCACTGGATTCGTTTCTTTAAAAATATTTTTCATCATCCTCAGTCCTAAATGATGATATTACTGAATATCTTTGGCCTGTAGTGCAAAGATTAATAATTTTCTGATGAATATCTTTGGCTCGTAGTCCAAAGATGAACAGGTGTTGAGATGAACATGACCAACTAATGAATATCTTTTGCATGTAGTGCAAAGATGAATATTTGATTCAAGATATATATTGATTGATGTTACAGGGATAAAATATTGATGATGGACTTTTAAATTCATAGATTATAGTAGATTTCATTCTCTACGTAACTCTTCTATAAATTGTTATTTCCGCTGCGAATATTGATCTGAAACTTGTTGTCTATTATATTCTATCAGATTTTTCCTTGTTGAGGACTAAAGATAATTTGTTCTATATTATCTTAGTCATAATATTCTTTACTGGGCTAGTTGAGCTCACCCTTTTCCTTTTTGTTCCATTTTTCTTCTCAGGAGGTGAGAATGTAGCGAGTTTTAGTCGGGGTATGGAATGATGGTTCTAGAAAGTTATTTTAGTAGTCCTCACCATTTTTGTAAAATAATGTATCAATAATTGTAATGAGGACTTATTTGAGTGTGGATATTGTCTAGAAGACAATATTTGTATTTAAACTCACAGTTTATGTGTTGTCTTATTTTGCATGACAATTGTATTAATAAAGTTGTAGTTGTTTCTGTACCATGTTTTTGGCGACTCGGAATGGGTGATGTATACCTATTTTGGGGGCGTCACAAGCGGACCCTAGAATTTCTAAAGAAATCTCATTTCTCTTAGGAATGGGGGAAAACTCCTTTTTGTGGACCCCTTGTTGTTTTTTGGGATAAAGTCAATAATTATGATCCCTCAGATTTTCCTCCACCTGATAAGAAATGTTTAATTCTATACGTTTTGGCTTACAAAAGTCAGGATAGTTTTTTTCGTTCTGGTCGCAAACCCCGCATGTGTATCGAGAAATAGGAATACCCAGCCCGGTCTGCTTCTTATCCAACTCCTGCAACTACTTCCAAGAATGGCAGCTCAAAGGGTTAGACAAGTGGTAGTAGGTTTTTTTAGCTTGAGGTTTCAATGCCCAAGCTTCCTCTTCTTACTTCTGCAGATAATCTATTTTGGAATCCTCCTGATGCTTTTCCAGCTCATACTCCTACCACTTCTAGGCTTCTTCCCTCACGGGATTCATCTTCGATACCTCCTCGAGCTCCCCCTTGGGATCTTCTGCTGCCGAGGAGATAAGAGTTACTCGCTCTAGAGCAAGGGTACCCATTACTTCTATTTCTGAGGTGGTCCCCCCTGCAGGACCTGTCGTGGGCCCGATTGGTTATAATGTTAGTAAACAAATGACGAATGAGACCACTCTTATCTTGAAGCCATTGTCAAAGCACCCACATGATGATGTTGGTTCTAGCATACCGATGGCTGAGGATTTAGTTAAGAGAAACATAAAACTTTTGCTAAGCTTTAAGTTATTTGCATTTGTCTCTTTCAATATTCTTTTGATCACCTTAATGTTTTCTCATATCATTACTGCCGTATTTTTCATATTGTCCAGGTTAATGACGAGGGAGTTGATGATGATGATGTTCCAACTGGATTTCTTATGGGTACTGTAAATGAGGCGACAACGGCCTCCACTACTTGTGAGCCTCCTCGATCTATCATGATTGTTGTCGAGTCCTCCTCTCCGCACGATGATCGTGTCAGCCTTAATACTAACGATTCCTTATCTGATGTGAGCTCCAGTCCTGCTGTAGGTAGTACAACTCCATCTTCACGCCCACATACAACATCTTGTCATGACAGCCTTGAGGGTACTGGTGATACCCATGTTGATGTTGTTGATATTTGTAACACCCCCTTTCCGAAAAGGAAAAGGAATGTCACGTACAAACATAATAAATAAAAACCTCTAACAAATCTCAAAATATCTCCAATGAAATTGAACACCAACTGTCACATACTCTAATTTGAATAAAAGGAACTCCATATTTATATAGTCACTACTATAAAAAAAAAATTAAATGCCAAAATAGGCAAAAAAAACATCCATATACAAAATATTAGGAAAACCAAGTCTAATAATAATTCTCAAAAACTAATCTACTCATTTGGATCAAAGGTAGCTCTCATCCCATAAATCCTGATCACCCTTGATTACCTGCCGAAAAAAGAACACAGCGTGAGCCAATTGCCCAGTACGGATATAAAAATACACATATATAAAAACAATATATATGTACCAAAAGAATCGAAAGAACGAAAAATTAAAACTACTAACCAAATATGAATATATCGAATTTGGTGAGACAAGGGACAAATGATTAACACTGTCGA
Organism: Panax ginseng; assembly: GCA_020205605.1. NCBI lineage: Eukaryota > Viridiplantae > Streptophyta > Magnoliopsida > Apiales > Araliaceae > Panax > Panax ginseng. Next base: position 139,514,597 of record CM035134.1, on the reverse strand, counting down.
ACCGATAACTATAGTCAAAAGAATTCCACACAAAATAAGGCTGAATCAAATGGTTATAAGGTAACAATTTCATATTGAGCTCAAATACAAATAGCCAAAGGCTAACAAAATACATCGCTACCATGATGTATAAAAATCAAATCGGATAGTACGCACGATACATACGTCACTAATTCGCCAAACAACTCGAATCAAATCAAATACTGGGTCGACCCATACGTATCCTAAACAAATATATCAAATGGCCAAAGCTCATACCTAAAGCATACAAAAGGATACGTCGTGGACTAATCACACCGCCACAGAAGGTGTCATGCCCTTGTGTCAAGAGGACATCTCTGTGGTACCCTCACATGTGGTTAGCTCAAGTATACCCTAAGGATCAAACTACAAAATGTAAGCCAAAAGGGTTCAAATCACAAGGCTTACATGACCACTTTCAAATGAAATCGAATCATCAAATACAAACATTCTTAATTATCACAATATATCAATGATCAAAATAACTCCCAAATGTTAACGAAGTCTAGTCATTTCTTGCCTATACGAGAAACTTATTCACTTGAACGTCTTGCTCGTATATATAAATTTTACAAATTATATCACAACTTAAATTTTAGAATTTTTATTTATAATTTCAATTTTATAAATTAAAAAAGAAAAAAATGACCCATTTGCTCTCTCTCCTCTCTCCCTTTTCTCTAATCCTTCAAATTGTTTTGTTCCTTCAAATTTGAAAATTTTAACAAATTGTATGTATAAATTTTACAACTTAAATCTTGCAAATTATAAATTATAAATTTCATGTCTTAAATTTTATAAATTGTATGTATAAATTTTACAACTTAAATCTTGAAAATTATAAATTATATAATAAATTATAAATTTTACGTCTTAAATTTAACAAATTGTATGTATAAATTTTACAAATTTAATCTTGCAATTTATAAATTATATCATAAATTTTAAATTTTACGTCTTAAATTTAACAAATTGTATGTATAAATCTTACATCTTAAATGTTGCAAATTATAAATTATATCATAAATTATAAATTTTACGTCTTAAATTTTACAAATTATATCATAACTTCAATTTTACAAATTATATTTATAATTTTGTTTATAAATTTAAATTGTATTTAGAATTTTATACCTTATTTCTATGGTATTAGTTACTTTTTGTAAAAGGCTAAAAATTATTATATTTTTAATTTTTAATAATTTTAAATTTTTTTTTTTTGGGAAATTGAATCATGAATATGGTGGTACTTGATTTAACGGAATTGTAAAAAATCCTTTTTTAAATTAAGTCAAACCATATATTTATACGGTCAACTGGTATTAAATACACAAAACCTGATCGGATTATTGGGAGGGTCGGGTATTCTGGTCAATTTTGGCTGGACTCAGAAATTTGGGGCTAAATTGTATCACACAAGGTACTTGATGTAGTAAATTGTAAGCCCAAATTCTTTGGGAGCCGAATTATAAATTTGATGGTACTTCATATAACAGAAGTGTAGTTTGTCCTATAAAAAATTAACTTGACATGAAAATAAATAAACTAACTAAAATAAAGAAGAAGTAAAAGATTAAAAATAAGAAAACTTCCTTTAATTCACGATCATCCAACGAACGTACAATGAAGAATTAATTTAATCTACTCCTACTCCTAACCTAAACTAATACAATACCTAATACCCCTCCTCTCTGAAACAAGAGACCTATTTATAGGAAAAATAAATTTGTGCCCTAATTTAAATTCATTGAACTTGGACACTTTTGTTCCTTTTTTTCCTTCTTTCCTTCTTGACTTCAATCTCTATATGGCAATCTTCCAAGATTCCTTTTTCATCTTTAAAAGTTAGATATAAATCCTTTATTTGCTCCCAAGATAAATAAGATTAATCCTACAAAATCAAATAAATGTATTAATTAAATAAAATAAACATTAAAAATAGTAAATATGGAAATATTAAAATGTATAATTAATGTGTATATCAAATACCCCCATACCTATCTTTTGCTCGTCCTCGAGTAAAACAAAAATAAAATGAAATAAAGACAAAAATTATACTCTCCCATTTTTGTAGGAAACACGAGTCTTAAACACATGATTAAAGCATTGTGTATCAAGATTAAAAAAGGAAGAATGATGAAAAGTAAAGTGGAATTAACATAAATAATTACCAAGCATCATTATGTGGCTAATGGTGCTTATATATACCCCTAATCGTGTAGGACAATGGAAGGACAAATTCTCATAACCACGCAAGGAACGCTTCGAGGAAAGTTCTTCAGTAACTTGCTCTTATGTGATAATGTGTATTAAACCATGTTTATGGTAGTTAATGATATATGTTGTTTTATGTGAAATCGTTGATTACATGAATGTTATGCGACTAAATGCAAAGCATGGAATTTTTGAAGTATGGGTTAAATATACAATATGAAGATTATATTGTATTGTTTGATAAGTATGATTCATATAAAGATGCATATCATGAAATGTATGATGCATATAGAGATGTATGAAGCATGTGTAGATGTATTGACTAAAATTTTTGATGCATGAATATATGAAATTTGTATGCTATGTGAAGCATGAAATGTGTAGATAAAAGTCGTATGCCGTCGTGTTCAACCTTGCAAACAAATTTTACAGATAAAAGTCGATATAAACAGATGACCATAGCGTCTATATAGACAAAGGACCACGAGAAGAATTAGTGATTGAAGATGGTTGGTGTAATTTCTTTAGAGTATTTATATTTGGTAATATTTTATGCCAAAACACTTAATGATGAAGTTTCCAGCTAAGCTAGATGAATTTTTATATTATACATTGTAGTTGTGTAGTTGAAGAACACAATACAGAAGAATATTAAAAAATTTAGATTGTGAATCGATGTAACAATATAAAACATATTGTTTATAGTTTAAGATGTATCAGTAGATCAGGAAGGATCAATAGATGTAATAACCGATTGTAAAGGTTATAGATTCTGGAATAGAAGGGAATAATCTATTAATTGGTATATAAGCCAGGTTGTGTTCAGTTATTTATGAATAAAGGTTGTATGTATTGAGATGAAGGTAGTACCGTGATGTACCAGGCCTGAGGTTCAAGGTACCCGAATTTGGGGGCATTACAGTTTGGTATCAAAGGTGATAGGTTATAAATCTTAAGTAAGAGTACCTTAGGCTATAACCGTAGAGATGAGGATAAAGATGATGATGAAGCGATAAGAAATGAATTTTTGAGAATTCATTATTAAGTAAAGAAGAAAATAAAGAAGAATCTTGAAGAGCTACAAAGATAAGAATCCAGAGTTACCTGACTCTAGTAATAAAGATGAAAAGTGATAATAAATAAACGATGTCTATAAGATGAAAAGTGTAAATAAAATCATAATATAATATGATTAAAGAGAAGAATAAGAAGATCGTAATATAAAACGATTAGATTAGATTGAATATAATTACAAAATAAGATCACAACGTGATTAGATTGAATTATTGAATAACATATGATATGTTTAACGATTAAGAAGATATAGCCTGACGCTATAAAGAGAATGTCCTATGAAATTGTATGATGTAAACTCGGAAAGAGTTGTAGATGATGAGATATAGATTGAATAAAATTCGTATTAAGTAAAAAGAAAGTTAGGATTATGTGGGATTTCAACTAAGAACTTATATGGTAGCTGGGTTGTACAAACCTTTGTATGGGCAGGGGTTTTATGCTTGGTCTAACGACTACTCAGTTTATCATATTGATAATCATTGAAATGTTGGTGTCGCGCTATCAATATACCTATGGCGAGAAGGTGATTCTTTTCTCATATTTATATTTGATAGCTAGAGAATATAAGGTTAGGTGCGAGTTCTTAAAACTCATACTTATGATAAGTTTATGACTCATAATCGTATGGTATATTTTTGAACCCCTAAGCGTATGGACAGTCTTTGATCTGGTCTTGGACTATATATTAATAGGACAAGTTCCTAAACTCATATTATTGTGGCAAGTTCATGAACTCATAATGTGTGGTAAGTTTGATGAAGTATACTAGGGTATAGAAAAGTTTTAGATTGTGAACTGGGAATTTTCAATATGATGAGCATTGGTGATGATAGAATTATTAAGAAATGGAGTATTGGAGAAAGTTGGAATTAATGGAGGAAGCATAGGTGTTCCAAATTTTCTAGTTATGCTAGATTTCGAAGTTATTGACATCGTGCTTATATTTACACTTTTGTGTTTTCAAAAAATATGTTGGATCGATTTTTGAACCAATAAATTTTTAAAATTTTTTATTATTCATATGTCTATGCTAATTGTTTCGGCTAGACGAAAAAGATTTGAAAAATATCAAAATGTATTTTATATATCATTAATGCATTTAATGCAAATATGATAAACGATGGAGTCATCAATGCATATTAACCTAGTGTTGGATGTGATCATAGTATCGTCAACCCACTATGGTATGATGTAGTATGATAAAGTCACAAAATGACGGAATCATCAACGGACTGTATAAACAGTGCGGTATCATGACATCATAAAATAAGTTTCAGAATTTAAAGATAAGTTAATGCCAATTGAATTGGCCAGGTAAATATTTCCATTGAGGCTCGAATTTTTGGTATACATCTAAGCTAATTGATTCAACTAGAAAAATGTTTATGAAATTCAAGTATTCTTTGAGAACTTATCCCAAGCCAAATTATTTTGGTGTGGAATCTTGTATTAAGTCTGAGGTGAACAACCTCGAAAAATAGGGATATACCAATTGGATAAAATATTCCAATCTAAGAACGCATATAGTCATTCCGAAAACTAAGGTACGATAGACTGATCACCTAACGTACCTACACAAGTAGTTTACCTTCTTTGTGATTGTAAACATACCTAGTAGAAAATCTTTTAGAGGTAGATTACCTTTTTCGTAATTGAAATAGGTAGCAGGTAGTAATACCCCTAAACCTCAAGATTCATGGTCGTTATGACCCCTCAGGCCGATATGAAACATTTTCTTGAATAAAACTTTTTAGATTATTTATACTACTTCACAGTTATTGAACAATTGTGAAGAATCCCGAATGTTTAAAACGATTGAAATCTTTAGAGAGAAGTCATTGTAGAATGTGATGATAGAAGAGAAATCCTCAGAGGAGAAAATTGTAAAGGTTAAGTTGAAAACCTAGTTTTGATTAATAGAAAGAGCAGAGATTAGTATGCTATAATTTCGAGGAAGAAATTCTTAGAAGAGGGTGAATGTGATAACCTAAAAATTTATGAGACCTGTCTCGAATAAATAAATAAAGGTTTAAAGAATAAAACCTAGATTATGAGACTTGTCTTGAATAAATAAATAATGGTTTAAAGAATAAAAATTATATTGGAAGCAAAGGAATGATTAAATTTTTTAAGAAAAACCTATATGGTTTAATATCTGAAAGAATGTAAAGAGAATGTATACTGGATGATAGAAATATTTAAGGAATTGATACCTACGATTAGTAGGTAATCAAGAATTGAAATAATTAGTCAGATAAGACTTGAGTTAAGAATGGAATTCTATCCATGAATGGGATAACAAGGGATAAAGGAAATAGAGGGAGATAATACCTATGATGAGGTAAGTTGATGAGATAAGTTGATTAAGAGAAATTGTGTAAGGGTTTAATAGTAAACTAAACTAAAAAGTTGAAGTAATAGTGATTTCAGTATGGAGTCCTTGTAAATGGGAAGAAAGTAATAACTAAAGGATGAAAAGATAAACCTATATGGTTAATTAAGTTAAGTATGTAAGAAATAAGATAAAACTATGTTATAAATTAACATAGCTTGAATGATGGCCTTGAATGGCAACTGAAATAAATAATAATTAATAAATGATTAGCTAATATGATTAATCAATAAAAAGGAAATAAGTTAAAACTCAAAATTTGAGTTAGGGATAACATTTTGAAGTACGGACTGCTCTATTGAATCCTGAGCGTCAATTTTAGTCAGAAAAGACTATAAATACAAAATGTGTCGGGATTGACTTTTTGTTCAAAGTTAACAGTTGACTTTTATGGAGAAAAGTCAAAATTAGAGTTAGGAGTGGAATATTGAGACGCGGATTGGATATTTGAGTTCGGAACGTCAAAATTAGTAAGAATAAAATGTAAACACAAAATGTGTCGGGGTTGAATCTTTGGTCAAATTCAAAAGTTAACTTTTATGGAGAAAAATCAAACATAAAATTTGGAGATGAATTTGAAGAAACATATGGATCCGTTTCTTCATGACGTTGGGAGCGTCGACTTTAGTAGGAATCTACTATAAACTTGAAATTTTGATTTTTCGGGTCTGAAAGTCGAAGACGGGATTAAACACGCAAAATGAGGAAATAAAAGCGGGACCCAAAAGACTAAAATTAGCTGGATTTCCAGCACATGGGCAACCCACCTACTCTCACCTAATCCTACCAACTCCTAACCACTCCCTCTCTCTCTTAAATGTTATTTTACTTTTTTAAATAAATGAAAAGAAAATAAACAAGCATTCTTCTCTGATGCCCCCAAAATATGTTCATACAACCCATTCTGAGTCGCCAAATACATGGTACATAATTTAAATACAAATTTCATTTATACAATTATTAACTGTCATGTAAAATATGACAAAACGTAAACTTTGAGTTTCAATACAAATATTGTCTCGTAGACAATATCCAAACTCAAAATAAGTCATCATTACAATTATTATCACACTATTTTATAGAATAGTGAGTACTACTATAGCCACCATCTTGGACCATCATTCCATTCCCCGACTAGTCCCAGCTATATTCTCATTTCCTGAAGAGAACAATGAAAGAAAAGGGTGAGCTCGATCAATTAGCCCAATAAAGAATATTATGACTAAGATAATATAGAATAAATTATCCTTAGTCCTCAACAGTGTAAAATCTGATAGAATACAATAGACAACAAGTTTAGATTAACAAATGCAATGGAACAAACAATCCATTAGAAGAGTCAAGTAGAGTATGATGTATACTATCTTCTATGATTTAAAAGTTCATCATCAATATTTTATCTCTGTAAAAATACTCAAAAAATATTTCACATCAACGAATTATCCATGCACTACGGGCCAAGGATATTCGTTAGTATCACCAATGGTCATGATCATGCCAAACAACTGTCCATCTATGCACTACGGGCCAAAGAGGACTTTCACCACATCATTTATCTGTAACATTACAGGTCATGATTATATCAATACACAATTCATGGTCATAATCATACCAATCAACAGTCCATATATGCACTACGGGCCAAATATGACTTTCACCACAATATAAGCACGAGGATGATGACAATGATATAAGGAATCAATCAAGTGAGATCAATGATAAATATTAGAGATTTATAAATCAATTTATTCAGAATTCAAGAATGTCAATAATTTGAACAGAAAAGAAATTAATTTGTCGTGAATAGTACCCCGAATGAAAATATTGAAATTTAATAAGAAAGTTCAGACCAATATTCCAATAAAACGATACTAGATGAAGCGCAAAACTCAAGTATGTTCTACTAATTTCAGGGATTATAGAAGCAAAACTTATCAAAGTAAGTGTAGATTTAGGAATATGAAACGAAATAATATTACTTACATACTATAGAGTATGGAAGAAAATAATATTTCTTACGAATATTGAACGAAAATAACATCCCTTACCTTAGTAGGAGAGTAAATCTGACTGGTATAGCGGAGATATTTCTTGAGAAAAACTTGCACTGTTTGCTACACTCAAAGTATCCTTATACTAGAAAGAAATACGCACAATATTATAGAAGAATAATTCTCTGATTCTAGTGTGATTTTCATTTCTTAACTAAGCATCCTATTTATAGGAGAATGACAGGGCACTATTTAAGAATAATCACGGGTGAACAAAAAGAAAATTTAGGGGCGTAATTCGACGGAAAATTTGATTTTTACTATTCATTACTATGAAATAAAATATATTAATAAAATAAAAATTTTATATAAAATATAATATATTCTATTTATAATCTAATAAAACAAATAACTTTATATATAATATAAAAAGTATTTTGTTTTATATAAAAAGTTTTCTATTTTATTACTATTATAATAATAATAAAACAAGACTAAGACAACTTTTTACCGGAGATTTTGAAAAATGATTAAGTGGGGGTCCATATAATAAGCCAAACATACAACAAATACTTCATGAAAAACCCCTCTATTTATATCAAAAATTGAATAAATATTTACCACAAATAACTTATCTTCAATAAACACATTTTTAATCTTTCAATAATTATTCATCATTAATATTATAACTCACAATATTGATAACCAGATCATTCCCAAGAAAGAAGGGGCTTTCCAATAAGGACTTCTCCTTATTGGCACACAATTAAATAACCTAACCCCTTTCCTCGACAGAACTTTCTAGACATTGTAATTAATGCAAATAATAATATGAATAATTGTGTCATCTCAATTATTGATTTAATAATATAAAATATTGTTCAGATGATACTGTGACAATAATTGAAACAATAATATGAGATATTATGCAGCAAATACTATGGCAATAATTGAATAAAACTGAGTGACTTCTTAAGTAAGCATCAATAATCAGAGATATTGTGCAATACCATGTGCTATTGTGCAATCACACGTATTAATTACTGTACTTTTATCACCGGGTATTTCAATAGTTAACGGTAAAAGATTTGTTGTTATTTTTATAAAAAAAAAGTTATTTCTGTCGCTTTCTATATCCGTCGTTGTGGGGTCCACCAATGATTGTGTCGCCGTACGAATATTCCCCGACCAAACGAATATTTTATGATAACTTGCTTACTTTACAAAATTTGCACATATCACTCATAACTATAGCTTTATATCAAATCCACACCTTATTCAAAATAACATTTAGAGAAAATTAAATCTTTATTCATAAAAAGTTAGGGTCTTATGTGACGCCCCCAAAATAGGTCCAATCCACCCAACCTATTCTGAGTCGCCAAATACATGGTACAGAAAACAACTATAACTTTATTAATATAATTGTCGTGCAAAATACAACAACACATACGTTGTGAGTTTGATACAAATATATACCAACTCTGACTCATGTCACAATTGCACCTTATATAAAGGTACAGTCAATAACTGTTTTAGAAATTAAAATCTTTGGAAAGTGCTCAAGGAAACCTTCGTACATGGGAGGCCATGCGTCTAGGTTATGATAGATATCATATGTCCATAGAATTATCCTTGGTTGACCTAATAGACCCCAAAGAAAAATGAAAAGATTACTATTATGTTCTTTCCAATGGTGAGTCTTCTCTTAACATATAACTATCTCCACTGTCTGCAATTGAAAAATATATTTTAACCAAACTCCAAGATCATAAAGGTAGTGCTCGTAGATATACTCAGCAACTGGATGTGCACAACCCTGTCTTATGATAACTCGTAGGGCATTAGACATCTTGTATGATAGTGGCAAAACATGATAAGTGGTATTTTTACCTACTTATTGAATACCAATTCCTGCGAATTGTGCCCATCTCAAGTACATTTTATTGTGTTTTAGTTGCATTTCATATTATTTTGAATTGCATTTACTTAAAACTCCTTTTGGTGAATAAGTACAGGAATCGACTTAATTTTGGTGGTATTAGAGGATATGAGGCGAATGGACTCGTTAAAGCAAGCCACATGCGAGGGAATGCATGGCATGAAGGTGCAATAGAGCAAGGAGATCAAGCATGGAAGAAGATTAAGCATGAATTAACAAGTAATGCACATGATGACGTAACCGTAACCGAATTTGCAGACTATAAGCCGGGCGACAAGATGAGCATGGAAATGCTACCGCCATGAGTACCCAAAACCGCATAATCGATAACTCCATCGCAAGTTCAAGGCGACCGCGAGCATGTCAAGCGTAGGAAATGCGCGCCCATGCGACAACTCGGCTAGACAGGGCAAGACATTCTGCAAGTCTCACGCCCACGTGAGAGATATATTTCAAGAGGCGGCCAACAAGACGCGATCGTCGATCTTTGTGATTCTATTTTATTCTAATTTTAATTAAATGATGTGTACTTGGTTTTTTAAAACGATTCTGACGTGTGTCAGAGGCAGGATTGAGACTTTTGACGTATTTCTCATAATGTAACTAGGGTTTACACCTTGGGAGAGATTCCAACGGAGAACGAAGCCAAAATGTCTACTTCTCCAATTCTTCTTGGGATTTTCTGTCATTGTGGATTTTCATTATTATCTACTGGATTTCTATGAGGATTTAAGCGTTTGTCATTGGTTTTTATTCAGCGATTGGGTTTGATCGTTCTATCTTTCTTATTTCAATCGTTTGCTTATTGATCATGTTTAGAGTTGATCCAATAATGGCTTCTAGTTCAGCTATGAACTAAACTCCATTATGGGATTCTAACGGATTTTAATATGTAGTTTGGTTGCACGCTTAAATGCTAGGGTTGTTTTGCATATCATATGGGATATTTATCATGATTGTTTTATATGTATGAATGCTTGATCACCATTCGTCTCAGTATTTGTATGGAATTGACAATGAACATGCAAGTATGGATTGTAATCATGATAACATGCGAATATGGGGCTATTGTATATGGCTTGCGTATTTTGTGAACCAGATAGACATATAATGTTTCACCGTATGAGCTATAGTAAGGACTTGTGCTTAAAATCAATATAATTGCAATTTCACATAGACATATAGTGATTTTGATTGTATTGGTGATTACATGGAGTCTAATATCTGTAGATGTTGTGTAAGTAGGTTATAGTGCATTGAAAAATGGTTATAACTCTATTCGTGCTCTTGGCTATTTTCCTGTGATATGTGAACACTTCTTGCATGATAGTGGCGATTAGATGAAATATTAAATGAAGTTAGGGTCCCATTATTTCCAGATTATATTTATTCCATTCGTATTCTTATTTTTAGTTTGTATTCACAATTAGTTTAATTAAACACTTTTAGTCATTAGTCTAAGCATATAAATACGGTGAGTTAATTGATGCATGATAGTTTAAGGTTAACAACTTTCTCTGTGGGATCGATACTCTACTTACTCTGTATTACTTGTTGACACATGTATGCTTGCATGAGTTAGAGCTCTTTTATTAGAACAATAAAAGAGGAAACAAGTTTTTGACGCCGTTGCCGGGGAAAGGCGTTAATTTAAATAATCATCAGTTTAAAGCTATATTGTATGACTTAGACAAGTCTGATCGTTTCTTATTTCTATTTTTTTGTTTCATTTTTCATGTCAGGTACTTATAGATTTTTATACACACGCGGTCATCCAACTCAGAACTAACACCAGCACAGGATAACATAAACGGAAGAGGTTGGAAAGCGAGTGTGCGGAGAAATTTGCAAGCACAGTTAGAGAGTACTACAGTCAGTATGGCGGAAGAACCGAGACTTGAGCAAAGAGAAGAGCATCGGGCTCTAAGGGAGTATTCCATGCCAAACAGAAATGGACTACAATCGAGCATAGTCAGACCGGTGATAGCAGCTAATACCTTTGAAATCAAACTGGGCACTATTCAGATGGTGCAAAACTTGGTTCAGTTTGGGGGTGCTGCTACTGATGATCCGAATGAACACTTATTGAGCTTCATCGAGATTTGCGACACATTCAGATACAATGGTGTGACGGAGGACGCCATTAGACTACGTCTATTCCCATTTTCACTGAGAGATAAGGCGAGGAGTTGGCTACATTCTTTGCCGTCAGGGTCAATAACCACATGGGAGGATTTAGCATAGAAATTCTTAGGTAAGTTCTTTCCAATGGCTAAGACTGCAAAGATGGGGATGGCTATCTCTTAGTTCGAGCAACAACAGGGCGAGTCCTTATATGAGTCATGGGAGCGTTACAAAGAGATGCTCAGAAAATGTCCGCATCACGGTATGCCAGATTGGATGGTGATCAACTCCTTTTATAATGGTTTGGGATGGCAGTCGAGACCAATTGTGGATGCAGCCGCAGGAGGAGCATTATGGGCAAAGAGTTATGACGAGGCCTATACTCTTATTAAGACTATGGCTGCGAATGACTATCAGAACCCTACAGCTCGGATGCCACAGCCCAAGGTTGCAGGTGTGTAGGAGGTAGATGAGATTACTCAGTTGTCGGCACAGATGGCAGCTATGGCTAAGAAAATTAATACTTTGGCATATAGCAAAGTGAAAACAGTTGCCTTCGTTTGTGAGATTTGTGTAGGGTCACACTCCATGGATCAATGTACTATCAGCTCAGAGTCAGTACAGTATGTGAGTAACTACAGAAAAGACCAAGGTCAATTTCAAAACACATACCACCCCAATAACCGACATCATCCGAACTTTAGTTGGTCTAATAACCAAGGACAATAACAAAATCAGTTTCAGCCGAACCAACAGTTTCAGCCTCATTCATCTCAGCCACAGTTTACACCAAAACCACCGTTTCCACCGGGATTTTCTCAACAATAACAACATCACACTCCAGCTGCACCACAGCTAGAAAAGAAATCAGAGATGGAGGAGATAATGTTGAAATACATGGAAAACACTGAAGTAATGATCAAAAGCCAAGCAGTGGCTATCAAGAATCTTGAGACTCGAGATGGGGCGGGAAGAAAGATGCTTAATAATAGGCCCCAGGGTTCATTGCCAAGTAACACAGAGACAAATCCTAGAAGAGACGGGAAGGAGCAGTATCAAGCGATCACATTGAGATCAGGGAAAGACTTGACAAGTTCGGCAAGTCATCGCGCTGCGCCTTAATAGTATTAAGGAGGAGGTTAGGCATGTGCAAGGAAGCAAGAAAGAAAGCAGTGTTCAAGAGGAGAAAAATCTGGAAAATTCTAAGGCTCAACAGGATGAGAAAGACAAAGCAAATTCAGAAGAGAAGGTCAAGAGTCCAGTACAACCAATGCACCCTCAAGTACTATATCCGCAGAGGTTAATTAAGCAAAAAGAAGACAAACAGTTTAGCAAGTTTTTGGAGGTGTTCAAAAAGCTGCAGATCAACATATCTTTTGCCGAGGCATTGGAAAAAATGCCAAGCTACGCAAAGTTCATGAAAGGTATATTGTCAAGAAAGAGAAGACTAGATGAGTTTGAAACAGTAGCCTTGACCGAGGAATGCAATGCAAAGTTCAAAGGCAAACTACCTCGGGTTGAAAGATCCAGGCAGCTTCACAATTCCGTGCACAATTGGGAAGATGAACTTTAGCAAGTGTTTATGTGATCTGAGGGCAAGTATAAATTTAATGCCCTTGTCAGTGTTTAACCAGTTGGGATTGTCGGCTCCAAGGTTGAAAAACTTTTCACTACAACTCGCTGATAGATCCATCACGTATCCACGAGGAATTATTGAAGATGTGTTGGTTAAGGTGGACAAGTTCATTTTTCCAGCTGCCTTTATCATCCTAGATTTTGAAGAGGACAAGAGTATACCGATCATACTGGGGAGACCATTTTTAGCCACAAGAAGGACTTTGATAGATGTGCAAAAAGGGGAACTCACGATGTGCGTGCATGATCAAGAGGTCACATTCAATGTCTTCAAGGCAATGAAGTTCCCAACAGACGAAGAAGAATGCTTTTTAGTTGACTAGGTGGATCGAGACCTACAGGAGAAGGTACAGAAACCGAGGAATTATGAACCGATGAGGTGTGTATCGGGCAAAGGTCCAGAGCTGAAGGTAGAGCCGTTGATGAAAGCTGAAGTCATTAAATTTTGGGGTGCGGAAGACAACAAGGAGGGCACCTCAATTCTTAATGTGACGTGAGATTCAGAGACAGTCAAGCTGATTGACTATAACTTAGCGCTGGATGGGAAGCAACCCATTATTTCTACCACCATTGATTTTTTTAGTTATTCAATTTTGAATTATTTTAGTTAGCTATATCTCATTCATTTTTACTAAGCTATTAGATCTTCATGATTAAGTGCGTAGCAAGAATTGCTTTGCGAATATTTATAAGATGGTAGCACTATGCAGCCGATAATTCATGTCTTAACAATGTGCTTTAACATGTATCTGAGGGACCATTATTGAAAATCATCAACGATAGGTAGAGTGGAGTGAAACTTGATCATTGCAGACACAAAGCTCAAGGTGGACCGCCAAAGCCCATGCAATACAAACTCATGAACCCACGCTACCGAAAGTTAATCGTAACGACAAACATTACGCAAGTCTCGCTCATGGCTACCAACCCATTACACACTTTCATGGCGGCATACAAGACCGAATCAAGGCAGATCTGAACATTTTAAATTAGAGTTGTGGACCATTTGGACTCTTATTTACGATAATAACAGACGCGAAACTCTCTCACTCTCCATAACTCACGTCTCTATCTCTCTATCAGTTGCAGATTGAAGCCGTATATCTCTCCATCAAATCTCCATGATTCTCTCTATGTTCAAAGCTCTACCCACGCTCTCATCTACTCTATAAAGTTAGGGCTCCTAATTGGGTTAGCAGAAACAAGTGTGAAGGTTATCAACTCACAAATTCTCATTCTCTCTCAGTAAGTTCATTTGCATTCTCAATCAATTATCTGCAAATGGGTCCGAAGAGAGCACGACCATCTTCATCTTCCTCATCCTCCTCCGGCAGTCACAAGGAGGACATTGTCGACCATACCAAGTTCTTATGTTTGGAAGCCCAGCAGGAGTACTACCGAATCGTAGCAAAAACATTCATCAAGGAAAGAGGATTCAAACCAGAAGGCCAGGATGGACAACTGTGTGCCATGATCCAGGAACGAGGCTGGGGTGGACTGACTACATCTCTCACGCCCATTTCGATGAGCATAGTCCGAGAATTTTACGCCAATGCCAAAGTCACCATGAACGATACCGCTATGGTTCGTGGTGTCGAGATAGACTACAGACCTTCCGCCATCGGAACCATCCTGAGAATCACCGCAAGACCACCATCAGGAGCGGCCAATTGGATCACAATGGCACATCTGGAAACGGACTTGGAGCTTGTTATCGTTGAGTTGTGTGTGCCAGGCACGAAGTGGACTTACAAAGTTGGCACGACCCAGCCTCACATATTCCCAGTAGCCGCACTGAATCGATATGCCAAGGCGTGGAATTTGTTCATTTGTGCCAAACTATTACCTTCATCGCATCAGCACGAGATCACGGCGGAAAGGGCCATAATACTGTGGGGCATAATTACTGGCGAGTACATTGATGTAGGTTATTTGATTCATCAAAATATTATGAATTATCTGAAGGGAACTACCACTGGGAGCATTCCATATGCTTCAGTGGTAGCCATGCTATGTGCGCATCAGGGGTGCAATTGGGGCAATGAACAAATGAAATATCCAAGCCAGGACATCACCCATGCCACCATTGCAAAATTTGAGGACTGGGTAGGTGGTGAGCCACACCCGCGCGGATGAGGATTCATTTTAAGGCCCACTTTCCCAGAGCCATCGCAGCAGCCCCCTCAAACAGATGAGGCAGGCCCATCCACCCGAGCACATACCGTTCCTAGCGATCGACAACTCCGAAGGTTGGAGCGCAAAGTCGACGCCATGTATGACAATCTTGGAACGTTTGCTACGGGACTCACAAGGGCCTTGGTCAAGCCTTTCAAGCACAAGAACAATGCTAGAATGGCCTCAGTTTGGAACCGCAGTGCCATATCCACCACTAGATTCACCACCCGAGGAAGGTGGTCAAGCCAGTCATTAGGGGAGTTTTCTGTACCCTTTACCTTCATTCAATGGGGACATTGAATATTTTAAGTTTGGGGGTATTGGGGGTCATAGCATAGTAGTTTAGTTTTATTTAATTGTTGCATGTTTAGTTAATTTTGCATGTTTATGTGTTAGATAAATTTTTGCAGAAAATTTTTAATTTTTATTCATTATTGATTGTGTTAGTATGTTTTAGTTGCATGTCTCACACAATTTTTTGCTTAATAGAAAGTTTTGCCTAGCCAATGATGATAGTGCATTGTGAAGGATTTTAAAATATTTTGGATAACATGAACTGAAATATAATATTTTACACGAAGAGATTCATGTTGCTGTTTAAATGCTTTTGGTTTGCACAAACGTGTTCACAATCACTTGTAGGTTTAAAAAGTATGTGTTGCACTACTTGATAGAACATGTAGTTTTAAAAAGAGAAACATGTGGAAAGTGCTCTTAGACTGTATGAAACATTGACATGCAAATTTTGGGAAAACATGGGTATGCTATGTATAAAAAAAACGAATATTAATAACGTGGCTAGTCTTAATTCGGGGCCCTGGCTACTTGAGTAAGTACGCCCGAGGGGATTGTCTCTACACCTAGCGCCCTAAGGCCTTTTATGGTCTGGGAGTCGTTGGTTGAAAGCTCGCTAAGGGGTAGCAGTGTGCCTAATGTATTGAGACATTGCACAGTCATGTAAAAGAAAAAAAAAGAAAAATAGCAATAAACACCGTGAGAAAGTGCTAAAATCGCCCTCGTGAGTAGCAATAAAACAATAAGCCCATTGTTAAACCTTAGTTTGTGTTGATATGTTGAAACAGTCTGTGTGGCATGAGTATACATGAGTCGTGATTTAGACTATAATTTTCTACTTGGAGCAATGTAACATATGTATTCTTTACTTAGATCAAGTTTTGGTGAACATCGCACACACACACCGTATTTCTATAGCATATATGAATTATTCGAGTGTATAGTATTATGCCTATAGTTTGGTTTGAAACTGTATTCTTGGATCTTGATAATTCACTAAGGCAATTTAATTTGAAATTACATTAAAATTTGGGATTATGTGAGACTAGTTTGCATTGTAGAGTAGTTGCATAGTTTCGTAGTTGCATTTCCATTGTTCATTAGTATGCATTGCTTGAGGGCAAGCAACAGTTCAAGTTTGGGGGTATTTGATAAGTGGTATTTTTACATATTTATTGAATACCAATTCATGCGAATTGTGCCCATCTCAAGTACATTTTATTGTGTTTTAGTTGCATTTCATGTTATTTTGCATTGCATTTACTTAAAAATCCTTTTGGTGAATAAGTGTAGGAATCGGCTTAATTTTGGTGGTATTAGAGGATACGAGGCGAATGGATGCGTGAAAGTAAGGCACATGCGGGGGAATGCATGGCATGAAGGTGCAATAGAGTAAGGAGATCAAGCATGAATGAACAAGTGGCAGTAGCAACATGACGACAGTAATCCGAACGAACGAGAATTTGCGGATTTGTAAGTCGTGGCAAGATGAGATGAAAATGCGCTACCACGCCTGTGATACCCAAATGGACATCGATGACTCTCTCGCAAGTTCTTGTACGCCGCATGAGCATGTCAAGCGTAGGAAATACACGCCCATGCGACAACTCGGCTGGACAGGGCAAGACATTCTGCAAGTCTCACGCCCGCGTGAGAGATATATCAAGAGAAGAAGCATGCCATGCGCTTGCCGATCTTCGATCTTTGTGATTCTCGCTTTTTATTCTAATTTTAATTAAATGATGTGTACTTGGTTTTTTAAAACGATTCTAACGTGTGTCAGAGGCAGGATTGAGACTTTTGACATATTTTTCATATTGTAACTAGGGTTTACACCTTGGGAGAGATTCCAACGGAGAACGAAGCCAAAATGTCTACTTCTCCAATTCTTCTTGGGATTATCTGTCATTGCGGATTTTCATTATTATCTACTGGATTTCTATGAGGATTTAAGCGTTTGTCATTGGTTTTTATTCAGCGATTGGGTTTGATCATTCTATCTTTCTTATTTCAATCGTTTGCTTATTGATCATGTTTAGAGTTGATCCAATAATGGCTTCTAGTTCAGCTATGAACTAAACTCCATTATGGGATTCTAACGGATTTTAATATGTAGTTTGGTTGCACGCTTAAATGCTAGGGTTGTTTTGCATATCATATAGGATATTTATCATGATTGTTTTACATGTATGAATACTTGATCACCATTCATCTCAGTATTTGTATGGAATTGACAATGAACATGCAAGTATGGATTGTAATCATGATAACATGCGAATATGGGGCTATTGTATATGGCTTTGCGATTTTGTGAACCGGATAGACATATCTTTGTTTCACCGTATATGAGCTAGAGTAAGAACTTGTGCTTAAAATCAATATAATTGCAATTTCACATGTACATATAGTGATTTTGGTTGTATTGGTGATTACATGGAGTCTAACATCCGTAGATGTTGTGTAAGTAGGTTATAGTGTATTGAAAAATGGTTATAACTCTATTCGTGTCTTGGCAATTTTCCTGTGATATGTGAACACTTCTTGCATGATAGTGGCGATTAGATTAAATATTAAATGAAGTTAGGGTCCCATTATTTCCAGATTATATTTATTCCATTTGTATTCTTATTTTTAGTTTGTATTCACAATTAGTTTAATTAAACACTTTTAGTCATTAGTCTAAGCATATAAATACGGTGAGTTAATTGATGCATGATAGTTTAAGGTTAACAACTTTCTCTGTGGGATCGATACTCTACTTACTCTGTATTACTTGTTGACACATGTATGCTTGCATGAGTTAGAGCTCTTTTATTAAAACTATAAAAGAGGCAACAAAACACCCTTCCAAAGTTGGGTTCACCTCACCCTATTCGGTTCACCAAAATTAAATATCAAATGACGTATACAATACGACACACTTATCTAAAGTTCTCAATAAAATTATTTCCATACTATTTAGGAGAACCTCAATGCCTATATACCACCGTTTCTATTCCCTCGTTATCCCCGGCTCGACCCAAATTTACACTCTTGTTACTTGAAAAGAATTGTGAAGCAAAAGGGTGAGCACAACTAGCCCAGTAAAGAATATCATAACTAAAGATAGTTACATTATCAATAGCCCTCGTCAGTAATAAATAAGAGATTTATAACATATGGTAGATGATAAAACTTTTCAACCATAGTTGCAGCGGAACTAGCAATCCATTAGAAGAGTCAAATAAACCATAAAGTCTATTATCTTCTTCATGTTAAAAGTCCACCAACAATGCTTTATCCCTGTAAAAACAATCAACAGTTCTTGTCCACAATCATGTGAATAACTCATAATCATATTTGTGGTTCTAAATTCATCTTCTCATCCAGGACGAAGATAATTTACATCACCTGTCTTTACCTGAAACATCAAAGATCATGGTTATACCAAATCACAGTTCCTGTTCATAATCATACTAATAAGTTCATCTTTGCACTACGGGCCAAAGATATTCATTAATAGTCATCTTTTGCACTATGTGCCAAAGATATTCAAAGAACAGTCATTTTTGTACTACGGGCCAAAGATATTAATATCTCAAAGAAATATATAATCATTTCAGAATTTATATAAACAATAATTATAACCATGTTGATCAATTCACCTTTGCCCTTAAGCTAAAGATATTCAATTATAAATTCAATGGTCATGATCATACCAGTTAACAATTCATCTTTGCACTACTGGCCAAAGAGAACCCATAGTCACGATCATACCAATAATCTACCCATCTTTACACTCAAGTCAAAGAGAAATATCATCATTAGGGTTATAAAAATGTTATATATGATAATAAAAACAATATGATCAACAGATGCATTTAATTTCAAGAGTAAGATGCATAAATCAACGATAATTTGATCAGAAAAAGAAACTAATTTTGTTGTGAATAGTACCCCATGAATAGTAACTCATGAATAGTAACTCATAAATAGTACTCTGTATTCGTACATAATACCATATACGTAAATAATGTCATATACGTAAATAGTGTCATATACATGAATAGTGTCGTATACGTGAATAGTGTCGTATACGTGAATAGTAACCCCGACACAAAAAAGGTAGAAATTCCATAATAAAGTTCATATCAATATTTCAGCATAATGATATTTAAGAAAATAATATCATTTACGAAGAAAATAAATTCCTTACAACCCCTTACAATCCCTTACCATAATAATGACAATATCCCTTACCTCAAAAGAGCAGTACTTCTGACTAAAATATCGAATATGACGCTGAAGGAAACTTGTACTAAATAGCAATTCTCAAAGTATCTAAATACTCACAAAAATACGCTCGATAATATATAAAGAGAGAGAAAAAAAAAACTTATTTCTGGTGTGATTTTCAATTCTAACTCAGCACCCTATTTATTGGAAAATGCTAGAACGCCGAAGCAGACTTGACCTGCTACCTGATGGCTTTACCTGCTACTATTCCCACCCACCATTTTTAAAATAAATTTCAGCACATTTCTTCACCAACCAAAGGTAGGGCCCACTCATTCTAGAATTTTCCACCAAAAATCATTTATAAACATAATTTTCGAATCAGTCACCTCTTAAAATTCATAACAAATCATACGTTAATTTTTAACGGTTCAAACTTTGTGGACATATACTCAACTTATATATGTATAACATATCAAAAAATTACAACGATCCAATGGTCCGATCAAAATTTATAAATCATGCAATATATCTCAAGAACACTGATTTTTCGGATTATGAGTCCTTTGGACCAATTTCTTTCAAACAGTCACTACGAAAAATCCACAATGAATTTTTGGGTGATTCCAGTTTCTACGGTTAGCTTACTTCCAGGGCTTTCTTTTGATATATGGCTTATCTCCTAACTCATTATACACAAAGAGTTATAGATTTTACAAAATCAAGTAATAAACTAATTTTTTGAAAATTTCCAAATTTCGTTCCTCATTTCGACAAAATACTAATAAAACACTTCAGCATTAATTCCTTCATTATAACCATATAAAAATATATAGTTCCTTATCATATAAATCAATAATTAATTATTCACAAATAATATTACAGAATCACAATTATGACAACCAGGTCGTTCCCAAGAAAGAGGAGGCTTTCCAATAAGGATTTTTTCTTACTGGCGCGCAATTAGGTGACCAAACCTCTCATTGACACAACTTTCTAGATATTGCCAATAATTCTATCTAATAATATTATTCAAATAATATGAATTATTGATCTGATAATGAGAATACTGTGCAGTGACAATTATTGAAACAACAATAATATAAAATATCAACGCAGCAATTATTGAATCAATAAAATAAAATATTGAACAGTAATTACTATAACAATTATTGAGTAATGCTTTCTTACTTAAGAATTAATAATTCAAAAATACTGTGCAATACTGTGCAACCACGCGTATTACTATATTTTAACCACCAGGTATTCCAACAGTGTTAACGGTAACCACTACGCCGTTATTTATAAAAACTCAAACTTGTCATTTTCTTCATCCAACAGTTATTCTGTTATGGGGCCCACAAATAACTGCGTCATCGTACGAATATTCCCCGACAGCAAGAATATTCCACGACCAAATGAATATTCCCCGACAACAATGAGTATTTTATAGCCACTTACTTATTTTGAAAAAAATTCATATATCACCCTTAACTTTACTTTTTATCAATTTAACCATTTACTGAATAATAATTATAAGAAAAATTAAATACTTTTATTTCATAAAATTCGGGGTCTTACATCTTACATCTTCTCTCACACTCCCACACATACCCCCTAGACAGAAAAGAAGAGAGATAAGGCAGCCATTGAAAGAGAGGAAGAAGAGGAGAGATGAAAAAGAAAGAAGAGGAAGAAAGAAAATGAAGAAAACTTACTTAAAGTAATTCCTAAAGTTAAATTCATAGAAATTTCTTGGATAGATTTCTTCTAAAATCTAAAATTCCTACCATGTTTATGTGTTTTGTTTATGCCTCAAGTGGTGGGTAGCCATGGAAGAGGAAGCCAAGCAAGAAAACAAGTATAAGAAATTTTAACCCAATAACTATGTTTATAGTTATTTAATCTTGTTTTCATGAGAGTTTGATGGAATTAATCATGGATCATGGTAGATCCTTGATTATAAGAAGTATTAGGATGTATTATGATATTTTATGCTTGGATGTTGTCAATTTAAGGGTTGATGAGCTTGAACAAAGAAGAAGATCAAAAATAGTTTTTGGTACAAAAAGTCCTAAATTTTAGCCCACTTTGGACCTTCACCATTTGAAATCTACACTTTATTTTTGAGATATGTCAAAGACATGTGTTAGATCCGTGAGATATCTAAAATCTCCAAGTGAAATCACTAAAACATTCATTGTAGATTTTCATATGAACAATTTTTAGTAAAGTAGGCAAAATCTGGAAATATCAAAAAGCAATCTGTCCAAAAATTTCCATGGGCATTTTTGGCCACACTACTACAAAATAGTAAATAGACAATGCGAAAAAAAAGTTGTGGTTTCAGTCAGAAAAACGTCGTGGTTAAGGGTGTCATCTATTTAACATCCTTACACAACGTTTTTAAAATGTTGTAATTAAACACATTACACAACGTTTTTTAAGAAAAAAATATTGTAGATTTGTTTTTCATAAATTAGCAAATGCTTAAAAACATTGTAGAAGGTATGATTCCACAACATTTTTTAGATAAAAATGTTATAGTTTAATATATCAGACAACGTTTAGGCATATTTACACAACGTTTTTAAAATGTTGTAGATTAAAAAAAAAAAAAAAAGTTGTGTTTCACCTACATTACCAATGCACCTGCAATATGCTAATGCCTGAAAGATTAGCATATTGTAGCCTGAATGATTAAAAGAGTTGTAACTTCAATCATTTATCAAAGATTCCAAGTAATCCAACCACACACAATTCTACAATTTCGACAAACATTCTTATCTTCAAAGTATGACAAGACATTAGTCAAAAATAAGAGAGGAACATACAATAGTCGAAGACCATAATTATTGTTACATATTTACATATTTACATAATTGTCGAAGAACATAAAATACTTGGGTTTGTTCCCTGATTTCTCCAGTTTGACAAAAGCACAGAAAATCAGCATCATAAAGTTCCCATGGACTATGTCCATGTGTTTCAGTGGGCTCACTCTTATACTGGACCACATACCTTTCCCATAATCCAGATGCCATTAGCAATTCCTTCATTATTTTAGAGCTCCTGGAGCAGGATACTTGAGCTAGTGTAAGAAAGACCAAAAGGAAAAATTAACGAAAGAAAAAGAAATAAAAGTATGTTAGGAAAGTATTGTACAACAAAAAAATTGAACCAAAGCTCCTGATGGAAAAGAAGGGGAGTCAACTCCAGTAGAGGCATTCTATAATTTATAAAAATGCTATAGGGCAGTTCACTTGTCACAAAACATCTTTACAACTTTAAAGCCATTCTTTCAATCATCTTGTGCAAATTTCAGACAATTGTAATTTTAATATAAGTGAACTTATTTTAGATGTTCATAAGGACTCCACAACAATATACATGATGGGACCACATATAACACATTATATATACACCACTGTTCAATCAAATTATGATCACTTAATCTCTTCCTAATTTTTGGCTATTACTTTTAAGTTATTATCAACATTGATCAAGAATAGTTTGGAAAAATCTCACATTAGAATGTTAATTTCCTCGAACAATGAGAGCAGCAGCTTTAAGTACATATCATGGACAGAGAATAACAAAGACAAAGGTTCTATTAGTTTGAGGTTTTATATGTGTTGGTGATCTTTTACCACTTACTGATGCGATCTTAATTGAATATATGTACTACAAAGAGCATAGAGTTTGAGATGCTGAATTAGACCATTATCATCATAAGTTGATAGTATTAATTAAGCAATGATAGTGATAAACTTCAAAAATACTGCAAACTGATTACGTGGATACCAATTTCTCTAGCTACTTGGTCACAATGACACACGTCAGATCTGAACACTTGGTTATCAAGTGGCTTTGTCCAAGGAAGCTGAACACTTGGCTGAGAGATTAATATCACATCATCAAATGATAATGGTTAACGAAACAATAGTAGAAACTTAACAGTTGTGAGGGAAAATTGAGAAGATATTTTGTAGGTATGAAAGCAATACACTTACTCGCATAAAAATGCATCTGCTTTGTCAATGAAGAGCAACAAGCCTCTGTTAGACTTCTTCGCCCAATCAAACAACTGATGTATCTTGGTAACTGCCTGTGAACCCAGCGGAGCAACATCTCCACCCGTCATCAATGCATAATCAAGCCCCTGCAAACATATAAAATAATTATCAGATACAAATACGGCACTCGAACAATGTTTATAAGGAACATCCTATCAAATATAGACATTAAATCTACAACCAAAAATCATGTTAACCTGTTCCCATGTATTTTTTATTCAAAGTTGCATGTACAGAATAATATGATATTAGCATAATTATCTGACAAATCCATTGAACTCCAGCAGCTACCCAAGAACTTGTACAGAAAATGAAATTCCAAAGTGCGTGGAGTTGATCAGAAGACTTTTAAAGATTGCGAGAAGGAAGGGGGGAAGTTACAACCATTAAAAAAATCACAAAGGCTAAGATCTTATACCGATTTGTGAGCTAGCTCTCTCGCAGCCATTGTTTTTCCTGTTCCTGGAGGGCCAAAGAAGATCAGTTTCGATATGGTGCTTGATGGGATTTTGTATTGGCAGTTGCACTAGCCAACTGCTGAATTCTTTTTTGAAGAGAATGATGTAAGATGGTAGACTTTTTAGTTATCTAAAGTAAAAAATTGATTCAATTTGTAGTTGTTTGCGAGAAGGGAATATCTTCCGCGTGCAGTGACACACACATGATGCTAGCATATATATAAATTAGTAAAACTTCTAATCATATATGACAGAGAATAGACCATCTACTTTGCTTCCTTACCAAGCCCACGTCTGGAGCAATATGACATTGACTGCAAGCATGTGTATGCATTCTATTTCATAATCAAACTTGTCCAGTGTAAACCTTGTGCTAGAAATAGTAAATTATTCCGTCTTTATGGTCTCTTCTTGCTTCTTGATCCTCTCAAAAACCTAAATCAACACCAAATCACATTAATTTCATTAGGAAACATCAAAATGGCAATAATATTTAACAAATCTGTATGTAGCAAAATCACCCCTTTCTACACACACTGACTACCACCAATCACATGTCAACACATAAATCCTACATTATGAAAATTAACAAGTATAATAAATCCAATTAATAATACTATATTGGTAATATATACTCAATCGAAAATTTTCAAGGAACACAATAATCATAAGAATAATTTGGTACAAAAATATTGATCACCTGAAACCTTACGCGCTTGGAGCAGAACATACAAACCCATCATAGGAAATTACAAAAAATAAATAACAAACCTTTTTGGCATGGGAAGAGCTGTTAATGCCCCGCAGACATATCTTCACCAAGAAGAAGTTTGGCAAATCTTTCTTTCATCATCTCAACCTCTGAAAATTCCTCAAAATGGAGAAAATTATCAAAATAATTTACAATAAACACAACACAATGTTGTAAGAGACATTATACAAACATGTATAGTATTTGCAATGATAAAATGCCAAGGAGAATAATCTGTTTGATTCCTCAAACTTAGAAAGTTACTTAACCTTGCCAAAATCATTAATATATCTAAACCAACATTATTTCACAGTAAAGCCAACAAAATGAACATTAGAAATGAAGCTAGCAGCTGAGAATATAAAATGATATGCATCATATGAATTAATATAAACACATTATATCGAGATTATTGGTAAAAATGATGCAGAGTATGACCTGTTTACTTCATTAAATTGATTAGGTAATTTAATAAAATAATTTATAACACATTTGTCTTTATTTAGCATCAAATTTATGAAAAGTCAGTAAAATGAGCAAGAGAAATGATGTAGAGCACAGTTTATTTACTTCATCAAACTTGAGTAGCAATTACCCAAATCAACTTGAACAAATTTGTGTCGGTTTAGCATCAAATGTACGATTAAACCATGAAAATGAAGAAATTAAAGCCAGAAGAGTACTTACCAGAAAAATCAGTCTCCGATTTCTGAGACTTCTCCTCCCAAACCACCACATCTTTACCTCCAATCACAGGCAACATCAATAGCGGCGGAAACGACAGACAAGAATTAGCGGTCAAACCACGACGAGCAAGCGGAGACGAGGCCATAGAACTGGACGCACCTTCAGCATCGAACCGACGACAAGAGAAACTACTAGAACTCTCAGACTCACTGACATCTGCAGTCAAACTATAGCAAAAACCCTAGGCAAAGAGAGACGAGAGTGGCTAGGGTTTGGAGGAAGTAAACAAACTGGAGAGAGAGAGAGAACGCGAAAGGAGTAGAGAGAAAGGGGCTGGGGAGATAGAAATAAGGAGTGGGAACGAAAGATTATGTTTTTTTATTTTAAGTTTTCACTTGAGCCGGATTTTTTGCTCCGTGTTTTTGTGCATAGATAACGTTTTAAAAAAATGTTATCTAGTTAAAACAAAAAATATACCCTTCTAAATAGATAACGTTTTTTCATATATATCTATAACATTTTGTTAAAACGTTGTAAAAAAAATATCAAAATATTTTTTTATAAAAATGTTGTGGTTTAAGTATTGTCTATTTACTATTTTGTACTAATGCCATTTTATTTTTGAAATAAATTCAGGCCTTTTGGAACATGAAAATATATGATTCAAAGAAGCTCCTGTCCAAAGTTGAGCTTATTCTGTCGTAAATCGAGTGAGTTGCGGCCATTTCAATTTTAGGATTTTTTTGACGAAAACAGTTGTAACTAGAGTTCTATAATTCCAATAATCACGAAATTTAAATTGGAAGTTCGCGTTAATATATGTAAGATTCTGTAAAAATTTAGGAAATTTTGGAGTTGACCATGATATATCTAATTTTGCTAAGTTAATAACTAAAATTGGCTTTTGAAAAATATTTAATAAAAAGGAAAAATCACACAAAAATTATTTGTGTATGTAATATATGTATATATGTATGGACAGAAAATCAAAAAAAAATAACAAAAAGATTAAGGAGACTTAATGGGGGAATTAGGCTTTCAACGGATTATAAACTAATAATTACCGATGAGTCGGGAATCGTCGAGATAATTTCTATTGACTAGAGTATGTCGACATGTGACATATGAGATTATGAAAAGGTTAATCACATAATTTTATGCGAATGTTATAAAAATGATGTGAGGGGATGTGTGCGTTGGTATAAGTTAAAAATATAATTTTTAATAAATATGGTAGTTATGGATAGAAATGACCTATTTAAAAATAGGAAATGAAGTTACAAAATTTGAAGAAAATTATTTTGTGACTAAAATATTACATATTGAAGTTTTCCAGGAGGTAGGAAAATAATAATTTGATTAGGTATTTTTAATACCTATGAATGCGTTAAGAATAAATAAGAAAATTAAGTTATATTAAGTCATAAAATTTTATAAGGTGATTTTATTGACTAATAATCATTAATATGATGTATTAAGACTTTATGAGGGTAATTTGGTCATTTTTAATAAAATGAAAATGACATAAATAATATTTTGTTTGTATTTATCAAGCCCATGGTGCAGAGACCTAGGTGTTAGGACTCCAATAATACAATATATACTTTGCCTTCTTTATCCGGAAAAAAGTTGCGATTTTTTTATATTTTATATTTTCAATTTTAATAAAAATAATCTTTGTTTTTTAAACATATATATATATATATATATATATATATATAGTTAATTATGCCAAGTCTCATGTTGGCTTTACTACGATTGTACTCCCTCCGTCTCCAAATAGGTTGTTCAAGTACAAATTTCATACAAATTAAAGTAGTAACATAAGAAGAGAGTATGAATTTACTTTAATTGGTCATTGAGTTTTGTGGAGAGAGAGTGAATTAATTTGAACCGTTCATTTGTGATGTGAGATTTTCTGTTTGACTAAGATATAATATGACAAATAGTAAATTAGTCAATTTGAAATTTATAGTCGACTTATATGCTTTATATCTTTTCAAGAATAATTTATTTGTGACTTAATTAAAGTGGTGTGACAATTCAGAATTTTAGAAATAAAATTTAAATAAAAATTTAATAAATAAAATTCTTATTATAAGACATGACGAGTTTGAGTGTATAAATGTATATGAGTTATATATATTTAATTAATTTATATGATGAGCAAGATATTTGTTATGCGTATTTGAGGATTATAAGTGTTGTTGCTTCATAGAAGCGAATAAAATTATTGCGGGAAATAATGGTAAAATACTATTCACGTGGACACTATTCATGCCACAAATGTTATTTATTGAATAAAATAAATATTTTAATGAAAATTATTATGGGAATAATTTATTAGGTGTAAATATGATTACCAAATATATATGGGTTACATGTACTTAAGTGCATGGATATGGGGAGATCAGGGGTTAGAAGATAACTAATCCAATTGAAGGAACCCATTAATGAATGAAATTGGTGGATGGATAATTGACTAAATGGAATTGTTCATTTAATTGATGAATGGTTAAATCAAAATCCTAATTAAAATGATAAAGTCTGAATGTAAGGAATAAAATATTCCGATCGAGTATGTGGGAATTAAGTGTCCAATTTAATTTTATAATAAACTTAACGTCAATTCAATTTGTAATATAAAATTGATTTAATGGAAAGATAAATGGATATAATTATCAGTACTAGTTGATAGCCCGTGCAATGCACGGGCTAGTTTGAATAATGGGTTATATAATTTGTTAAAATTACAATGAGAAAAATATTTTTTTTATAATAAGTTATTTTTATATAAACTTTTCAATATATTTTTACATGACATGAGAAACAAACATTCAACAACATTCAATTGCTCAAAGTCCATCATGGACAAATTGCTATCTTCCTTCACAAAAAAGCTAGCTAATCTAAGTCCGACTCGAAACCCATAATCTAAGTCCCAGCACTCTGATGCACAACAATACAATCTACTATCTCCTATAATCATCAACAAATAAACTTTAAAAGACCATTCAAGTATCAATATTGTAAGTGAGAGTGTGAGACTTACCAATTATTAGAAAAAAAATCAAAAATAAGTAACCAAAAGAAATACCATTTAACTTAACCAATCAATATGTTAAAATAAATTTAGATAGTTTCAAACATCAAAAGTATTAACAATTTTAGAGGAACCAAACAAATTTAAGCTGACCCTAAATAATGAGACTAATTTCATGCCCAATAATTCAACAACAAAAATATAAATTTACTTTGTCTAAGTACTCTCGATGAATTGCTATAAAGAAGCTTGATGATGAAATTATCCCCCTTAGATTTTTTTCACCCTCTCCTCCAAATTCTTTGCTTCCTTCTAATTGCCCAATCTTCATTGCTTTTCCTTTTCTTCAAAACTACTTCATCTATGTACGTGAGAGACTTCGGTTCTTCCTCGATAACATGATCGACTGTAAGTCTCATTGATCCTTTGAACATATCAATTTTTGCATTACGCAAGATCGCGGTAGCACCCTATTTCATCAAGTCCACTGAACATAAGATATTTTATCAGTGTACAACCAAAGATGAGAAACTCAATTTTGTACAAATGTTAGAGGTTAAAATTATTCTTGCCTATGATATGAGTAGCAGTTGTAACCACAATTCTAAGTCGGTAAAATCTTACCCTTCTCAAAAAAAAAACTCGATATATTAAAATGCCTCTTAAGAACTATAAAGAAATAAGAATTTCAAGAAGCTAGCTATTTGGAAACCATAAATGATAATTTTCTCATTCCTCTAAACTCACTATCAAGTATCAACCTTCTAATTATATTTATAACATGAATTCATTACAAAACCTTTGCCATATCATCCATATATACCTCATACTTTGAGTCTTTATTCATCATATCAAGAGTGGTAAAGAAAATGAACAAATGAGGAGTCCACAATAAACATCAAAAATCAATTGGTCATATTTATGTAAATTGAAATTCTCAATTTGGGATGGAGGGGCTATCAGTTGAGATCTCTCCTAATAAAGCAGACCAAACTTAGAATAATTAACACATAACATTATAAGGAAATCAAAGTAAAGGCTGAATGACAATGCTTTCAAGTAACTTCAACAATAAACTTGATCGTTTCTTGCTGTGAAGATAATCATATAAACGTTTCAATACATTTTTTCATGACATATCACTTGCATTTGTAAACATGTTGATTTTGTTATAATATTGCTTCCACCTTTAATGCGATACACATTGTATTTTTATCAAACCCAATAGTCTCTTAAACAAATCTTGCAAAGTTGAATATAGATCCTAAGATATTTTATTCACAAACATTTAAGGTTCAACAACTAAATCTAAATGTCAATAATTTAACATAACAGAGTTTATACTTGGATACTATTACAAAATTTTGGACACAATTCAGTAGTACACAGTTGGCATATTGATACAACATGTTCAATATTTAACTTTTGAAGAAATATACCTCAAATTGATCTTACTGAATGTAAAAATCAAACGCATAAATTATAGCCTAATCTCAATTCAACAACTGACTTATAGTTGAATTATTCAATACTTCATTTTCAACAGATACAACAGAGAGCAAGTACTCTACAATGAGCAATTAAGGAGTCAATATCTAAATTAAAACTTAACTCAATAAACTGAATATAAACAGAAATCCTAACTTAACCAATTGCTCATAAATAAAATCAACTCATAATGGCAAGTAGCATAAACTTTCAAAAAATATGAACATATATGCATGTAAAGGGAAAAAAGAGAGAAAGAAACCTTTTTGATCCAACCAGAAGGTGCAAGGAGCTCCAAGGATAAAACTTATTCCTTCTTGTCAACCAAGCTCGCCATTTCCCAACTACCCGGGAAAAAAACAATTAAAACCTGAAGTTAACAATAACAATAATAACACGTTGAGTTATGTATAAGGTAATAAAAAAAACTTTTTATAGGAAAGGAGGGAGTAGCAAACTATAAATCAAAAAAATGGTATCAAAATTTACCCAACAGCATGGGTTCATTATCAAGACCACCTAGAACATTAAACACATAATAGGGGAAGAATCTTTTGTGGTAAAGGGAGTTTGAGAGTAACTGAGATATAGCAGGACCAAGCAAATTTGACGTTAGTTTCAAAAACAGAATTTAACCTCAAGTAACAAAATAATATAGAACTCAAAGTTATGAATTGGTATGTCTTTAATCATACTCTTAAAAAGCCTAGTAAAGAGGATAACGCCACTAGTTAGATATTTGCAGTCTCAGACTTTGATTCGCCCGTTGCTCATAAGTTCCTTCATTGTTCTCTGTGTCCATGTTCCCATGTGTTGGGCTCTTATATTCAAGTTCAACTAAATATTAATTGATTAGATAATGGACTGAGGGTTTAAACCCCCAAAATTGATAGAAAAGAAATTTGTTTGAATACTGGAACACTTCCTAATTAAATTATGAAAAGTAATGTGAAATGTATTTCATCTTTATTCTAAGCTTATAAATAATCTAAAATGCAAAAAAAATTCTCAGCAACCATTAAAAGTTAGTCTAATACCCATAGGGAGGAGACAACCAATCTTACTCTTCCTTGTCTTCACCACAATCAACAATTTGTATGACTTCCCCGTTCGTTGGTCCCTTTTCATCCTAATTAACATAGCTAGCTTGACTACATGAAAGAAAGCCGCGATATAATACTAAAAGCAACCCAAATCACATACCCAATTTATTTTTGAATAAATCCATAAAGAAAAAACTCAAACCACATACAAAATTTTCAAGAAGAAAAAGCCCAAATCACATACGTATTTCATATTTGTACAAATTCATGATGAAATCGACACTCTGTATAACAAAATTTGCAGGTAGAAGCTCTTTTGACACTATCAGTTTAGTACTCCAATTGTTATTCCTTGGTTAGTTGATTCAAATAGGAGGGGTTTCCATGCTTGCTTGGAAACTCTAAGGAACTCCTTGGATGCAGGTATATCCCTATATAGTTTTAGGGGATATAATTAGAATAGAGAATCATCTTTTTATAGGATTTAGTTCTTATTCCAAAAACATGGAAAATTAAAACCCTCAAATATCAAACAAACACTCCAATTTACCTTTTTTAAGGGCGAATCTTGTTCTCTCTAAATTATCAGCAATTTTAATTGCGTCTGGAATGGCTGCAAGCATTACATAAAATGTTAATGGGAAACTAAAAAATCATACAACATATCCTTTATGAAATCCAACCCAATTAATCATGAAAAGTGATTCTAAAAACAACATTTACCCATCTCCACGGCACTAAGTTGAATCTCAGGATAATTATTCAAGTGCATCTGCATCAGTAAAAAATAAAAATAATTAATTTGAACATAATTAATCTCAACCGAACAATGATCCAAAAAAACAACCCAATATCATAAATTGTTGCCTTTAAACAAAATTGTGAAGGGATAAAAATTGATTCAGAAATAGAAAATGAAGCAAGGCACCTTGGCTTTATTTAAGTTATCAGTGAAACACTTATTGTTGCAGACGTTGTAGACAGGGGCACTCTTCCCAGGAAAATAGACATGCTCAGGGACCAAAAAATCAAAAAGCTACCTAATTCCTTCTTTTCTGTTTCAATAGTCGTGGTGTGGGAACGTTCCATAAGGACATACCTTAATGTCGTCGTCATCGACAACAAAAATCGAACGATACAAACTCCATAGTTTGTAATTTCTCGAATTGCTCCACCCAAAAAGCCCCAAATCGTATTCGTTTATCGAAGTTTAGGGTGTGTGAGTCCATGTACAAATTAGGGTTCACACATACAACCTAAAGAATGGAATGACAAATAGAAAAGCCAAAAATAAAGAAACAAGACCTGAGAGAATCTTCCACATGTCCCGAGACAGAAGACACATGGAGGCGACTCATTTTTGGGAATTGATTGAGGGATTGGATTGGTGGCTAGAAGGACAGGGCAATATGGGCATTACTCTAATGATTAAAGGGTATTTCTGGAATTTTCCTGAAAGCATGTGTCTGGCACATGACCACTTTTTAGAAAACCCTATAAATACCCATTCCATTCTATTGGGAAGGGGACTTCTCTTCAAACTCAGGACTTGGACCTTTTGGAAGACATGGAGATTCTCTCTCAACCCAAAAACTCAAGAAGGCTCTCTGGATCCTTACTACCCTAACAAGGTTCTTGGATTCTAAGAGTTCTGCCATGTGTTGTTGGAGTAATTGCCCACCTGTTCTTCTCCCCTCTTCAATCAATCAATCAATTCCGTACTTTTTGTGGATTTCTCTCCTCCTCAGCTAACACGAAACCCTAACCCTAGCAAGGTACGATTTCCTTGCCCACATTTGTTTGGAGACTCTGTTGGGGAGGTGTAGAATTCGTGAAGGGTATGCCCACAACTTAAAGTGGGAGAACTACAGGAAGAGCTGCTTCACCAACAAATAGCATTACCTCACCAGATCCAGTTCCAAGGCAAGTAACTCAAATATTCCGAGGCGCAAACCTGGATTTTGACCAACCACTGGTTGAAGACGCTTCAGAAGGGAGTTCGACATCACCACATATGGCCAATCAACAACAAACCAATGCAGGAAGACAAGGGATGATGATGGCTATGATGGAGACCAGACGAATGCTGTGCAACTGGAGATGCTTAAGGCATTAAAGGAAGCACGAGAAAGGCAAGGGATGATGATGGCTATGATGCTGGAAATGCAGAGGAAGCAAGAGGAGATGGGGAATTTTCGCCAACAATTGATACAGATGCCCACTTTCAAGGCCATGTTCCCAGGAAGTTCGCATGGGGAACAAGAAGGAGTGGAAGACAACAACAATGGTAGCAACAACAAAGAGAACCAGATTGTACCTCCATCGACGGAAAGTCAATCAGTTCCAATAATCAACTTGGAGGCCCAGAACAGTGGTGACGTGCCATAACCTAGGTTGGAAGCAAGCCAACCTCAGACAAACATCATCCCAACTCCTATCCCATCATTGTCACAGGTGCAAATGCCAACCATTCCAAGCAATGTCCAGCGAGTGAGCCAACAACTTCCACCAGTGCATGATGCAAGTGTGCATCAACCAACCTCTCTACCATACACACTGCCGATGCAGCAGTATATCATAACACCCCAGAGAGTTCACGCAACAAGCCAGTACGTAACGAAGGATGATATGATCGACGTGATCAATCAACTTCACAGGCAAACATCTCGACCTTCGTAGTTGGACTTTACTCCTCCTTACCCTGCACACATTCGGAGACAACCTTACCCAACAGGGTATATTGAGCATCCCCCGCAGTTTCCAAAATACAACGGGGAAAAAGGAAATGCCAGGGAACATATTACCAAGTTTGTAGAGTCAATGTCTCCGTGGCTCGGATATGATGAAGTGAATAACCACGACTTGTTGATGCGGGATTTCAACAAGACTTTGATGGATAGTGCCTTTAGTTGGTACTACAATTTGGAGAAGGGGTCAGTCCATGATTGGGATGACCTAAAATTATAATTTTTCAAGAAATTTTTCTATGTGCAGAAACAGGTAACCATTGTGGAACTCATGCGGTTCAAGTAGAAACCGAATGAGGAGTTGTCAGATTATGTTAACAGGTTCAGGGCCCAGGCACAGAAGTGCGCAGAGCCGATTGAAGAAAAGAACTTAGTCAGCATTTGCAACAATGGTGCCTTAGATTCTTTCAAGCCCCACCTCATCACCAAGGCTTGTGATTCCTTCGCGACCCTCTCATCTTTTGCACAAGACTTGGGAGGAATCATAACATTGCCCACTAACCAAGCGACGGTTACATGGAAGGGCAAGAGGATAGCTACTATGGTTTTGGCTGATTCTCGGTCAAAACCACAAGAGGGCAAGAGGGAGAAGCATGAGAAGAATTTTAACCAAAGTATAGGAAAGCCTGGAGACAAATATGCAAGAAAGCCAGTCCCGGAGGCTATCACATGTAGTGAGAAAGCATTCGTGGGTCAGTATGAACAATGGGTTGAACATGGGTGGTGAAACCCCAAGGCCTAGATTTGCAAGTGTGAAAGAAATAAAGAAGACCGGACTTACATGTATTCCACCAACACGGACACTCAACTATGGGTTGTTATAGCCTGCGGAGGATATTCCACGAGAAGCTGGCAAATGGGGAGATTGAACTT
This sequence comes from Panax ginseng, assembly GCA_020205605.1. NCBI lineage: Eukaryota > Viridiplantae > Streptophyta > Magnoliopsida > Apiales > Araliaceae > Panax > Panax ginseng. Next base: position 139,479,351 of record CM035134.1, on the reverse strand, counting down.
GGAAAGGAAAGTAGCGTTCATGACAAGCCTCTGCCAAACCACAAGGGGAAGGAAACGTGCAACACTATTATTCACAGCACAAGCCCAGAAGTGGAGATGATGATGGAAGAAAAGGAGGATTGTGATCCAGGCCTGCAGGTGACGGCATTGATGAACGGAGCCAAGTTTAGAAATTTTTTTGATCAGATAGGATTGGCCAAGGAAGCAAAGATTGAGGCAACCAGGGCAATTATCAAGGCTACCGAGACGCAGGAGACTTGCATGACCATAAGCAAAGGATTTGTGAAGACAATGGAGGAAGAAGAATATAAGATATCTTTCTCTAAAGCTGATAGAGAGATAAGATACCCGCACAACAGGCCGTTGTATGTGACAGCAGTAATCAATGGCATAGAGGTGCAGAGGGCGTTCATTGACAATGGAGCATCTGTAAATTTTATGCCCTACACCGTGTTCAAATGGTTAGTCCTGCCGGAGAAGAAGATTGTGAAAGAACAAATGAACATTACAGGATTCGCCAACCAAAGCACAAGAACCCTGGGACACATTAAGGTGGACATGCAAGTTGGGAAGATTTGAGGGCCTGTAATGTTCCATGTTGCCGAGGTAGATGCATCATATCATGTCTTGCTGGGAAGGGCTTGGCAAAATGACTACGGAGTGGTAACCTCGGTCTTTCATCAGTGCTTGAAAGCTATTTGGAAAGGGAGAGAAGTGAAGGTACCAGCAACTCGGAATCCCTTTGGACCAGAGGAGGCACACATCACCGAAGCAACTTTCTTTGATGATGTCGCTGAAGAGGGAGAGAACCAGATTGCAAGGCCTGATTCCCTAAGACTAGCAAGCTGGGAGGAAGTGCAGGAAGATAAATTTGTGCCTACAGAAAAAGAGAAGAAAAAGACCTCTGAACACGGAGAATGTTCCAAAAACAAGAAGCCAGTGGTAGTAGACCTAGAGAAAGAAGGAAGAGAAGAAAAGAAAAGGCTAGCAGACACTGAAGATGCCATAAATATAATAAATGCCAAGCTTATGGCACAATCTGAAGATGGCCAAAAGACAAAATGGGAGAGGGTTGTTAAACCCAACGGAAAGGTGGTGTTTCGATTGTGACGGTGCAAGGGGGAAGAGCCCAAGGAAGCGTGCTAACCCAATGGCTCAGGAGGTGTCCCCCACTTCAACAATAAAGAAGAAGGAGGAGTTGTACAGCAGAAGGTAGAACCAGCTCCAGAATGCTTCGAGGATAGGCCAAAACCTCAACAAAATGAATTAGAGGAAGTTGATTTAGCAACAGAGGGAGGAACGCCAAGGCCAACTTATGTCAACAAGGAACTGGATGCTAACTAGAAGGAGGAGCTTGTACAATTATTGCGAGAGTATAGGGATGTCTTTGCTTGGAATTACGACGAGATGCCCAGAATTGACACAATCTAAACATAAGCCCAGGAATGAAGCCAGTGAAGCAAGCACCTCGCAACTATGCACCCGAAGTCGAAACTCAAATAAAGGAAGAGATCAAGAAGTTACTGAAAGTAGGGTTCATCAAGCCAATTCAACATCCAATATGGCTATCTAGCATTGTACCGGTAAAAAAATCAAATGGACAACTATGAATATGTGTGGATTTTAGAGACTTGAACAAGGCATGCCCGAAGGACATGTACCCATTACCCAACATAGACACTTTAGTAGATGCAACGGCTAATCATGAGATGATGTCATTCATGGATGAGTTTATGGGTTATAATCAGATAAAGATGTCCATAGAAGATGCAGAGTTGACAGCCTTTCGTACCCCGTTTGGGAATTTCTACTATGTAGTAATGTCATTCGGGTTGAAGAATGCGGGGGAAACTTATCAAAGGGCAATGCACGCTATATTTCATGACATGATTCATGATATAGTGGAGGACTATGTGGACGACATAGTAGTGAAATCCAAGAAGGCAACAACTCATGTGGAGGACTTAAGGAAGGTGTTTGAGCAATGTCGAAGGTACAAATTGAGGATGAATCCGAAGAAGTGCACTTTTGGAATGACGGCTAGAAAATTCTTGGGCTTCTTGGTGCAAAACAGAGGTTTAGAGGTGGACCCAAGCAAGGCGAAAGCAATTATAGAGATGCCCCCACCAAAGACGCAAAAACAGTTGAAAAGCTTTCTAGGGAAAGTTTCGTACATGAGAAGATTCATGTCAGCATTAGCCGAAGTCACAGAACCTTTCGGTAAATTGCTAAAAGGAAAGGCACAATGGGACTGGGGGCAAGACCAACAACAGGCTTTTGAGAAGGTGAAAAGAATTTTGGCTTCAGCGCAAACGATAGTAGTGCCACAAAGAGGAATGTCATTGCAGTTGTACATCACATCTACCAAGAAGTCTATAGGTGGATTGATCACGCAGAAGGTGGATGGAGAAGAGAAACCTGTGTATTACATTAGTCGGATAGTCAAAGGAACGGAAACCAGGTATTCACAGGTAGAGAGGCATTGCCTAGCATTGATGTTCATTGCGCAGAAAATGCGGCATTATTTTTTAGCACATGAAGTAAAGCTTGCAACAAAAATTGATCCAATCAGATACCTATTAACTAAGCCAGCATTAGTAGGAAGACCTGCCAGATGGATGATGATTCTTTTAGAATACGACATCAAGTGTGCAACACCGAAGGCGATCCGATGCCAAGCCTTGGCAGACCTACTGGCTCAATTTCCAAATGGAGAATATGAACCCCCTTCTAAGGATCTTCCGGGTGGAGAAGTAGAATCAATCGAGTTGATGGATAAGGACCCAGAATGGTGGAGTTTGGCTTTTGATGGATCATCTGCAGAAGGTAAAGGCAGAGCAGGAGTGGTGTTGACCACCAAAGAAGGAAATGAAGTGGTTTTGTCATACAAATTGGATTTCTCTTGCACAAACAATGAAGCGAAATATGAGGCATTCATACTAGGATTGTTGGTGGCTCAAGAATTGGGAGCCAAACATCTTAAAGTAAAGGGAGATTCAAACCTCATAGTACAACAGATAAGAGGCCAATTCGAAGTGAAGGAACCTATCTTGGCGCCATATCGAACTGTAGCACAAAAGGTGATGGAGGCTTTCAAGAAGGTGGTGATTGAATATGTGCCAAGAGGACAGAATAAACAACTTGATGCACTAGCAACAGTAGCGTCTCGAGGGGTAAGCCAGGAAGTTCTTCAGGGAATACGTCAGGAAATTTATTAACAATAGAAATATCATTCAAGACTGACGTATTTTTGTTTAAATCCGTGACATGAGCTAAGTAAGCTTGACATTCGTTTTTCAATAAACAAATAGCTTTATGGCTTGAGATGACAGTGATTAACTTTAATGGTTTGGTTGCTTGAATTCGCATAATAGGTTGGTTAGGAATATGAAAGCTAACAACCTTACGAAAGCAATCAATTTTTGCATGATGGGTAGTTAACTAATCAATCCCTAAAATCACATCGAATGAAAGTATTTTCAAAGAGATAAGATCGACAGGTAACGTGCGGTTACCGATTTGAATCAAACAAGACTTATAAACAGTGGATGTAATGAAGGTTTCTCCCAACGGAGTTTCAACAGATAAATCAAAGTCTAATTTCTCTGGAGTCAAATTTAAACATTGAGCGTAATTATGAGAAATAAAATAATGGGTAGAACCGGTATCAAATAAGGTATAGACTTCGCTAGAGTTTATGATTAGCTTACCCATGATCACCTCGTTTGGATTCCTCGCTTTTTGGGAGGTTACAACAAATGCTCTCCTTTGAACTACCGGTTTTGTCTTGTCAGGGATGGTCTTTGATGCCTCCATACCAGCTGGACTTGACTTTGTTTCATGACAAAATTGGGTTAGGTGACCTTCTTTTCCACAATTGTAACATGCTTTGGACTACTGCGTACAGTTTGGACTGATGTGTCCCTCCCCTCCACATTTATAACATACGACCGGAGGTCATTCTCCTTCCTTAACAACATGTGCTGGTGCTGACGTCTTTCCATCATTATTGAATCTCCTCTTATTGAAATTTCCACTTCTATTATCTTGGCCATTATTACCACAGAAGTGGTTACCATTTCTAGCATGTTGATTCCCTCCATGTTTGTTGTCACCGCTTCGATGACTGCTACCACTAGTATTATCGACTTGCCGGCTGCTCTCTTGGTTGGGTTGACTCATTATCGCGCTCTAATAACTGAGCCTTATTTACAACATCTGATTACAAACACAGTTTGTGAGAATGAGGTATTGACGTATTTCGGGTCTCAAATCTCGTAGAAACATTCGCGTCATTCTCTCCTCATTATCAACCAAATGGGATGCGAACCGGGACAACTCAACAAACTTAGCGTCGTACTGCAACACAGTCATATTATTTTACTCCAACTTAATAAACTCCACCTCCTTCATGTGACGAATACTTTCGAGAAAGTACTTGTCGTTGAACAGTTCTTGGAACTTTTCCCAAGACATTTTGAGTGCGGTAGGCTGAGTACGTTTTACTGATTCCCTCCAGTAATCTGCCTCTCCTCTCAACATGAAGGTGGCAAAGGGAACCTTTTTCTCCTCGAAGCATCCCAAGACATCAAATATCTTGGTGATCTACTTTATCCACGTCTTCGCCTTAAGTGGTTTTGGCTATCCCAAAAACTAAGGTGGTCCCAGCTCCTTGAACTGCTTAGCAGTGACCATTCGAGAGTTGCCAGTGTTTCCACCTGCATTTTGAATAGGAGCCGCTCTCGTCTGATGTTGCATGAATTGCATAAAGCCTCTGAACATCCCATCGTTCATCATTTGATCGGTGTTGTTGTTTACCTGAGGATTATTGTCCTCTTATTGCACATTATACTGGATGTTGATCGTTGGTGACTCAACGGTCTCATGTGCTTCATTGCTTATCTCGACATTTTCAGATGCCATTTTCAAACACTGCCACAAAACAAGGGTTAATTGACATGCCATATATTATCCCTATACTCTGACCGACCAATTAAATACCAAATAAACTTAGGTAGGTCATACTAGCGAAGGAATTTCTCGTCTCTCCCCTCCCAGTTCTTGTCTCAAATCTCAGCCAGGGATCATATCCCTAAGCTTTGATACCAACTGTGACGCCCCCAAAATAGGTATACATCACCCATCTTGGGTCACTAAATACATGGTACTGAATACAAATACAAACTTAATTATACAACATGAGCTGAGAGTTTTTACACGAATATTGTCTTCTAGACAATATCCAAACTCAAATGGAGTTCTCATTACATTTATTGTCACACTATTTTATAGAATAATGAGGACTACTATAACACCATCTCAAACCATCACTCAGTTCCTCGATTAGTTCCGACTACGTTCTCATTTCCTAAAGAGAATAATGGAAGTAAAAGGGCGAGCTCAACTATCCCAGTAAAAAATATTATGACTAAGATAATGCAAAATAAGTTATCATTAGCATTTAACAATGTTAAACTGATAGAATATAATAGACAACAAGTTTAACTGCAACGGAACAAGCAATCCATTAGAAGAGTCAAGTAGAGCATGATATCTATTATCTTCTATGATTTAAAAAGATTATCATTAACTTTATCGCTGGGACTCAACTTAATAAATAAATCACATCATCGAATCATCCTTACACTACGGGCCAAGGATATTCATTAGTATCACGTCCACAAATTATTCTTGCACTACGGGCCAAGAATATTCGGGTAATCATCAATGGTCATGATCATACCGAATTATCCCTGGTCATAATCATACCAATTAACAGTCCATCTATGCACGTAAGCCAAAGATGACTTTTATCACAATATAAGCATGAGGATGATGACAATGATATAAGAATTCAATTAAAAGAAAACAAAGGATAAATTTTTAAAGATTTATATTTTAATTTATCCAGAATTCAATAATGTCCAAATTGTCAACATGATACTGCTTTGTGGAGTAAAATTCAAGAATAATATCCAAGAATCAAAAATAATTTGGACAGAAAAGAAATAAATTTTTCGGTGAATAGTACCTCGTGAATAGTACCCTATGAATGGTACTTCAGGAATAGTACCCCGTGAATAGTATCCCGACATGAAAATATTGATATTTAATAAGAAAGTTGTGATCAATATTTCATTGAAACGATATTGGTTGAAGCGCAAAACTCAAAAATATTCCACTAATTTGAAGGATTATAGAAGCAATACTTACCATAGTAAGTTTAAATTTCAAAATATGAAAAGAAATAATATACGAAACTGCAAATGGATTTTCACATGTCATACGGTACGTAATCTGCTTAGACAAGTTATTCCAACATATTAAAGGATGAATACGAAAAATTGTATTCCTTATGAATATGAAAGAAATAATACCCCTTACCTTAGTAGAAGGCTGTATACTGCAATAGTGAAGGAGCAGAATACTCTTCTTCTCACTCTCTATAGTTTCTCTCTCTATAGTGTCTATTATGAATCTCAGTGAATTGGTGAGAATGAAAGAAGAATTAAGCTTTTATTTATAGAAGAATGGACTAAATAGTAAATAATTCATGAACAGTCCAGATTAATTTACTATTAGAACGAACGGTTCATATTGATTACTATTAAAACCACAACCGACGGTCCAAATTGATTTACTTTTAAAACCACCACCGATGGTCCAGATTGATTTACTTTTAAAACCACCACCAACGGTCCAGTTTGATTTACTATTAAAACCACCAATAATGGTCCAGATTGTTTTACTATTACAACCACCATCAATGGTCCAGATTGATTAACTATTAAAATCACCATCAATGATCCATATTAGTTATCTATTAAAACCACCATCGATGGTCCATAAAATTAGTAAATCTTTCCATGGAATACTAAGTTAAACTTACAACAAACGCCTCATAACAATTACTGTAGCAATAATTGAGTATAACTGAGTGACTTCTTATGTAAGCATCAATAATCAATACCCTATGCTACTATGCAACCACGCGAATTACTGTACTTTTACCACCGGGTAGTTCAACGGTAAAACTTTCGCCGTTATTTTTATAAAAAGATATTTATGTCGTTTTCTAACTACGACAATACTTACGTTGTGGGGTCCACTAATAGTTGTACCGTCGTACGAATATTCTCTGTTAAAACGAATATTCCCCGACTAATCGAATATTCCCCGACACAACGAATATTTTATATCAACTTGCTTACTTTGCAAAATTTTCAAATATTACCCACAACTATAACATTATATCATATTCACACCATAATATTTAAAAATATATTTGAAGAAAAAAATTATTCTTTATTCAAAAAAGTTGGGGTCTTACACCCAAACCACATTATTGTGTTAGAACCAGACGAGGTAGCCGAAAATTTAACGTATGAGGAGGTACCTGTCAAGATCTTGGATAGGAAGGAGCATGTCCTACGTATAAAGGTTATACCACAAGTCAAGGTTTTGTGGAGGAACCATGCTATTGAGGAAATGACCTGGGAGTTAGAATCGGAAATGAAAGCGAGGTACCCTCACCTTTTCGAAACACCAGGTACGTACGTCAATTTTGAGGACGAAATTTCATAAGGAGGGGAGGTTATAAGACCCCAACTTTTTATAAATAAAATTGAATTTCCTCTATTCATTATTTTGAAATAGTAAGGTGTAATTTGATATAATGTGGTTAGTTATGGGTGAAATGTGCAAATTTTTCAAAATAAGCAAGTGGTTATAAAATATTCATTGTTGTCAAGAAATATTCGTTTGTTCGTGGAATATTCTTCTTGTCGGGGAATATTCGTACGACGGCGCAGCCATTTGTGGGCCCCATAACGGAAAACGGTCGGATGAAGAAAATGACAAGTTTGAGTTTTTATAAATAATGGCGTAGTTGTTACCGTTAACATTGTTGGAATACCCGGTGGTTAAAATACAGTAATACACGTGGTCAGCTTAAAGAAGACACCTGATCTTATATAATATTTTTGTATTATTGATTCTTACATAAGAAGGCACTACTCAATAATTGTTACAGTAATTATTGTTCAATATTTTATTTTATTTATTCAATAATTTCTACGTTGATATTTTATATTATTGTTGTTTTAATAATTGTCACTGCACAGTATTTCCATTATCAGATCAATAATTCATATTATTGAATGATATTATTAGATAGCATTATTGGCAATGTCTAAGGAAGTTACATTCAGGAAAGGGTTTGGTCACCTAATTCTTGCGCCAAGAAGGAGAAATTCTTATCGGAAAGCCCCCTCTTTCCTGGGAATGACCTGATTGTCATTATTGTGATTTTGTAATATTATTTGTGAATAATTAAATATTAATTTATATGATAAGGAAATATTTATTTTATGTGGATATAAATAAAGGAATTAATGTTGCGGTATTTTATCAGTATTTTGTTAGAATGAATGTATTAAAAATTATTTGTATGTGGATTTCGGTCACTTTCTGTTTGTAATTTGGAAAAACTTTCTTCCACAAAGTTGTAGAGAATTAAATTTCATATGGAAAGGACATAAAATTCGTATTTTTCTGATAAAAGGACTATTTATTATGAATTATTGAAATTTCTGAATATTGTTTAAATTTAAAATATTTTGGTGGAGATTTCTAGAATGGGTGGGCCCCACTCTTGTCCTTTGAGAAATGTACTAAAAAAAAAATTCAAAAGTGGTGTGAAAAATTTTCAAAGATGGATGCGTAGAAAGGATTTTGTCAATCCTGGCGTGCTGCACTTTTCTTATAAATAGGGTGCTTAGTTAGAAATGAAAATCATACCAGAATCAGAAGTTTTCTCTCTCTATAATATCGAGTGTATTTTTGTGAGTATTTAGATACTTTGAGAGTTGTTATTCAGTGCAAGTTTCTTTCATCATTATATCCGATATTTCAACCAAAAGTACTATTCTTTTGAGGTAAGGGATGTTATTTTATTCGTAAATGATATTATTTCTTTCAATATCATTATACCAAAATATTGGTATGAATTTTATTGTAAAATTTATACATTTTCATGTCGAGGTTACTATTTACGTATACAGAACTATTCACGTATATGGCACTATTCACAAAAAAATTAAATTTTCTTTTCTTTGTCTAAGTTGTCTATTATGGTTACTATCTTTGATTGTATCTATGTTTTGATCTTTATTCTTGAATTTTGCTCCATAATTGATTATTATGGAGTATTCTTGAACTTTGATAAACTAAATTATGAATCCCTAATCGTGTTCTTTATCTCACTGGATTCATTTTTTAAAATATTTTTCATCATCCTCAGTCTTAAATGACGATACTTGATAAATATCTTTGGCCTGTAGTGCAAAGATGAATGATTACCTGATGAATATCTTTGGCCCGTAGTGCAAAGATGGACATGTGTTGAGATGAACATGATCAACTGGTGATACAAATGAATATCTTTGGCCCGTAGTGCAAACATGAAAATTTGATTCAATATGTATATTGATTGATGTTACAGGAATAAAATATTGATGATGGACTTTTAAATCATAGAAGATAGTAGACTTCATTCTCTACTTAACTCTTCTAATGAATTGTTGTTTTCGTTACAGTTGTTGATCTATAACTTGTTGTCTATTGTATTCTATCAAATTTTTCTCTGTTGAGTACTAAGGATAATTTGTTCTACATTATCTTAGTCATAATATTCTTTACTGGGCTAGTTGAGCTCACCCTTTTTCTTTTTGTTCCATTTTTCTTCTCAGGAGGCGAGAATATAGCAGGAACTAGTCGGGGTGTAGAGTGATGGTTCGAGTCAGTTGTTTTAACAGTCCTCACTATTTTGTAAAATAGTGTATCAATAATTGTAATGAGGACTTATTTGAGTTTGGATATTGTCTAGAAGATAATATTTGTATTTAAACTTACAGCATATGTGTTGTCGTATTTTGCACGACAATTGTAATAATAAAGTTGTAGTTGTTTTCTGTACCATGTATTTGGCGATTCGGAATGGGTTGTGTGGACCTATTTTGGGGGCGACACAGTGACACATGGCCATGGAGTTGTTAAACAACTTTGAAAAAAATGAATTAATCAGATGTCTTTCTCTCCCTCTTATCTTGCCGGGTACATCCCCCGTAGATCACCTGGAGGTCCCTTGGAGATAGGAAAATGCCCCAATTTTGATTTATTTAATTGCTTTATTTACTTATTAAATCATCTAGAAGGTCCATCTTAAATGGCTAGGGTTTGGCTCATTCTTTTTAGGGTCCTTTACAATAATATGCAACATGTAGTAAGTAATTATACTATTAGTGCATCCACAAAATAATTACAAAAATAACACAACACAATAATAAGGAAACCTAAAATCAAAGAGAAATAACTGCCATAATTAATAATTTAAATTCAAATATCTTGGATCTAAGAACAAAAATAAATTCAAATTCAAAATAATAGTTTAAATTCAAATATTCAAATTCAAAGAATGTAGTCTGGCCCAAAGCTGCTTGGATTAGCCAGACACTGAAAGTTTGGCAATGTCATCTTCCTCCTCCCCTTCGTCGGTCACCTTCCTCCTCCCCTTCGCCGGTTAGACAGAGCGAGAGTCAACCAAAAAATGGTCGATGAGATGTAGAAAGGAGGTGGATATTTGATTTTTCCCAATTTATTCATGTCCGGAAATTCCAATTCTAATTTCATGTCCAAAAGAAAATAAGAACACTACATAAGAAAGAGAGAGATAAGAGAGTGATGTGTAATATATTGTTGATAACCAAACCTTCATAAAAAAGTAACCAAACTTTTATACCAAGGTAACCAAACCTTTATACCAAGGTAACCAATCTACATCCACTCCTACAGTATGAATTGGTTACCTTGGTCTGAAAGTTTGGCAACCAACTGCATGAAGGTTTGGCTACCAACTGCATCACATTCAAAATAAATTGGTAACTTAATAAAACTGAATTTGTTACCTTGGTATGAAGGTTTGGCTACCCACTGCATGAAGGTTTGGCTACCAACTACATCATATTCAAAATAAATTGGTAACCTAATAATACTGAATTGGTTACCTTGGTATGAATGTTTGGTTACGGGTTCTTGAGATTGTACCTCATCAACTCGTCATATAAAATGTGACCCATTGGGGCACACCCCATGGGTAGACCCGGGTGACCCGAATTGGCATTCTCCACTGCATTAATGACCAGGAACCGAATCGTGTTCACCGATTTCTCCACCAATGAAGTCTTCGTCTTTTTGAGCATCTCCACGACGGCGGCCCTGACTACACGCCGTCCGGCGGCTGTGACAACTCGAATTTTTATAAATTATTAAAATAAGAATTTAATAATTAAAATTTTTATTATGAGATGTTTGAGTTTGAGTATATATATATACGTGCTATATATGTTGAAATATGTGATCTGGTGTAAAGAGAAATATATATTCATATATTGGGAAAGTGAGGTTTAATAGTTAAGTTAACTATTGAAGGGATTAAATGAATTTTGTAATTTATTTAAAATATTTATTAAATTAAATAAATATTTTAAATAATTTATTTATTGAGAAAAATAAATAATTTATGAAATTGTGGTATAATAATTTAGTTACGTGTGTATGATAATTAAATTAAAGCAAATGTAAATTTTATTCCTTGAAGAATGAATCTAATGAATTAATTAAATTAAATGAGTTGTTTAATATTAAAGAAAATAAGTAATTAAATAAAGCGATGATTAAGTTTAATTTATTAATTAAATTAGATATATATAATTATTTATTAATCATCAGAATAATTGTAATAAAAATTATAATTATTATAATTATTATTGTAAGTTATGAAAATTGGTTACAGGTGTAACAAATAAAAACTATATAATATAATATTATTAAAATAATCTAGTTTGGGGAATAAGGAGGTAGCCAAACAAGGCCTTGTGGCCTTTGGCTTATTTAACTGACACTTTTGTTTTTTTTATAACTTAAGTATGGGGGTAGCTTCAGTTTATTTTACGCATCTATTTCCTAAGGCTAACGCTCAGTTAGTTTATTTTTTATTTCACGTATTTTGTCTAAGGCTAAGGAACAGAGGGTTGGAGAGAAAGCTTTGTGAGAAGAGAGAAATTGTAGAGATTCTAGAGAAGGAGAGGAAACACAGTGGTGTTGATAGAAGGGTTGCTAATTATTTTACTAATTCAAGGTATAACTCATTCCTAAATTTTCTAGTTGGAATTGTAATTGATTTAAAGTTCTCTATAATGGGTTTTTTTGTTAAATTGTTGTTTCATATATTGATTATATATATGTATACTCTTGATAAAGGGGTTGGTTATTATCTATAATTATATATTAGTTATCAAATTCGTGTACTTTGGTTTGTTGGAAGAAAAAAATAGATAGCAGTGTTAATACATAAAAATTGGCTTTAGAAAGTACAAAAGCTGATGCTTAATATGTGATATATTCTGCAAGTTGATGTTAGATTATGTTAATACGTTAAGAAACGAAAGCGGCGTAGTTCAAATCGTGTCAATTGGTTAAGAAACGAATTCGTGGTGATCGAATTCGCTAAAGGTGTCAAAAATTGAGTTTTTTATGAAAACATGAAATTTAAGGAATTAAATTAGTTTAAATTGATGTTTAACTATTCTAAGTTGATGAATATGTGAGAAAACATGTTTGTGTTAGTTTAATATCAATTGTATATGCTAATTTCACTATGAAATTTGTGTTAGTTGAAATTTAAAAGCTACTCTTATTACATCTGCGTTTTTGTTTTCGGTACGTGCACCAAACAGTAGTTCTTACCGGTGCTAAGGCAACGTAAACAATTAAGAATTATGCCTATACCCTAGTCTGAGACAGTGAAGTCTGCTTATTTGTAGGACATGACTAATGGACTTAATCTAGTTTGGCAAGCATGTTAATGATGTTTTAAGACATAATGTGGACTATAATAACAGATTGTAGTATGATATAACACCAAAATATGGAGATTTTAGTTCACTTGAGTAAGTCATGTAATGAAACCAAATGTGATATTTTCAAAAGTTAAAGATAAATGATAAGGTTTATGTTGGTTTATAGAGAGATATAAGTTAAAAGAACGATTTGAATGATAACTTGATTAGTTAATCTAATATATGTTTAAAAGGATGTAAATACGCGTTAGAAGACTTAATTGTCAATTGTAAGAGAAGTGTAACGAGATATAAGGCGGAGGTTATGACTACGTTGATTGGGTATAGCATGCTGATTGAGTAAGGAACTCAATCTTTATACTTGTTATATGAACTATAACATGTATGTTATATTAGTCCAGTGTTTATGAGATATATGTTGAGCATGTTATTATGTACTATGTGATGCATGAAAACTGTTAGATTTTGCTGGGCTGTCGAACTCAACCTTGCAAATAACCATTTTTACAGGTTAAGGATTGAAGGTAACACTATGTGCTACTTGAATGACGTGGATCAGAAATAATACATGAAGATTAATATTTTAGCTAAAGTTGTTGTTTCTCTATACCATGGTTAAGATTCATGAGATGTACTAAATGTTTTATAATGTATAGTTTTATGTTGAGTTGTAAAGTTAAAGTTAGATTTATCTGATATGTAAAGGTTATCGGATTGAAATGTAAAATTTTATATAATAATAGTGATAAAGCGAATCATAAAATAATATTAATTCAAAGACATGTAGATAATAAAGGTTTTGATTCAGGGAATTAAAGTAAGAAGACATAAAAGTTTAAATTATTAAGCATAATATTAAGTTTAACATCGAATAATGATGTAAAATCAGAAGGTAGATGTGTTATTAACGATCAAAGTTGAGAATTAAATTATATGAATTTTGGGGTCGTTACAGCGGCTGAGTTGTGGAGGCAAGAGGAGGATTTGAGGGAGGTGGAGAAAGTGGGTAGGTGAGAGAAAGAGGGGAGAGAAGAATAGGGTTATTGGGTAGAAGAATTGGAGCCGCCATGGCGAGGAATAGAGTGAGAAAGGATGGCCTGAGAAATAGTTAGAGATGAATAAGCTGTCATGGCAGAGTTGATAGGTGGATTTTATATCCACTTATTCGGTATCTTTTACTTGAATTAGTTGCTTATATTCATGTGTCTTAGTTACTTTTCATGCATTTTGTGTTTATTTTGTAGATCTTATGCTTGGGAACGATGTGAGCGATTATTGGTATGAAAACGCAAGGAAAAGCAAGGAAAATGCAAAGAAAAGCAATCCAGACATCATTTGGGCTTTCATGTTTACTTCATGTTCTTGGTTTGGAACTTAGCTTACATTGTAGAGCGTCTTCGTAACTTTTCGGAACATCTTTAATCGTTCTAATCAGAGTTCATATTCAAGAGTTATGATCTTTGTACCAACGGACATCAAACTTCGCTGTTTTGGTTAGCCATTTTCATAGAAGTCCCTTCCAGCCCAATTTTATCCTTGATTCATCAAGAATTTCTCAATCCTCAAAGAATGAAATTTGTAGATCTCGTCGATATCTTCAATTTGATAGGTAGCAGGCCCCGTAACTCTTCCCAGATCAAAAGTTATAGCCATTTTACCAGAGGACACTGCAAAGAGAAAATGAACGCGCGTAGGCGTATGAATTTGTCTTTCGGCCGCAAGCGACCACGGAGCAAAAATGCAATTTTCGCAAGTCGCGGCCTGCGTGACCCTTCAAAGCCAATTCTGCGTGGCAGCGCACGACTTGACGATGACCACAACTGACTTTTCATTAAACAGAGCAATTAAAGCGTAATTGAGAGAAAGGTTCAATTAGGGCTTATATATTAGACGTATTTCCATTATGTAAGAGATATTCCATCCCTTGGGGGCTGAACTTACTGCTATATTTTCTTTCTTCAACTTTCAATAAGTAGATTAGAGTAGTGATTTTCTAGAGTTGATTAGATTGAAGACTTGAAGCGATTGGAAAGCATTGGAGATTCAACCTTGGATCAAGAGAACAGATTTGCACTACCATTCTCTATTCTTACTCTCTCTTTGATTCCTAATTGTATCTTATGATGTTTATTCAATATGTGAATGATAGCATTAATTCAATTATGATTTAAATTCTATTCTGAGATTGCAATGGAGTCTATGGATTAGTTTAATCTGATATATTTTATTGTTAGCTTTATTGATTTCTATGGGATTGTCTATTAAGATTCATGCTTGCTTGTTTAGTTGATTGGCCATCAATTACTGTGATAATCTATATGGACTTGAGAAACGAAGTATGGGTTTAGATCTGATCTTTTTAGCTTGTGATTGTATATTCTACATTGTGTTGGGATGTATGATTTGTGCTTAGGATAGACATATACCGAAGCACCATTCGTAGTCAATTGAGAACTTACGCTTAAACCCTAATTATTTATAAATCATATAGACATATAGTGGTTTAGGTAATGTGGGTGTTCATGTGTATTCTATCAAATGTCGATTATATGTGATATGGGTATAGTACATTGAGAGATGGCTATACTTTACTTTCATGTTCTTGGCTAACAATCCAGTATAATTAGTTTGGCTTAATATGGAATGTGTGGATTTGAATGCGTAAATAGATGAAATTGTAATCTCAGGTCTTCATTATCTAGTTTCACTCTAGGAATATTTAGATTTATTTAATTTTATAGTTTAAATATAAAATATACTATCATTCGTTTAAATAAGACTGAAATGGTTATGGGTTAATGCTTGGTGAATTTTATTAGTTAATTCCATGTGGATCGATACTCGACTTACTCTGTATTACTTGTTGACGCATGTATACTTGCATGAGTTAGAGCTCTTTTATCAGAACTGAAAAAGAGTCAACAAGAGTCTAGAGAGAGAAAGTAGTCCCGGTGAAGAAACTGAGATGAGAAGAAGCTGAGATGTACTATGTAACAAGAGGAGAGAGAAAGTTTGCTGGTTTACTTATTAATTACTTAATTTAATAAGTAAATCAATATTAATCCCCTAAATTAAGGAATCTTAATTGCATACTAATTCCCTAAATTAAGGAATCCTAATTGCACTAATATTATAAATAAATATGGGAAAGTGTATTAATTTTGTAATTATTTTATGGATGCACTATTATTGTAATTATTTCTAAAAATGTACTAAAATATGTAGTTAACCCTTCTTTTTATTTATTTGGGCTCTCATTTAAATTGTTTGGACCACTAAAATTATCATGGGTCCAACACATAAATTTTACATTACCTTATATATTTCATTAGGGTTTCTAGTTCACTCATTTTGGACTTTAAATACTTACTCATATAGATTTAATTCTATAACTCAATTAGACTTTCTTAATTAAGTTTAAAATAAATAATAAATTGAGATAGTAAAACAAATCTCTTAGGTTAGTATATATTTTAAATACTAAAATTATTCAATACTACAACCCTTGGGTTATTTAATCCATATTCCTAATATATAATATTAGGTTATAAAGCTTTCTTTTAATTCTCTTTAATAAATAAATACATATACATATTTATAATATAAATATTTATTTATACACATACACTTTCCACGTAAATCATAACACATTTATCATTCACAATATGTCACAAATTTTTTAATATCATTAATATTTAATTAATATATTCTTATTTCTTGGCTTTCCTTTTTGTTCTGTTATTTCATTAACTTAATTAGCCCTAATTGGCTTAATAAGTTATTACATAATCATATAATCACTTTATATTAGTCATATCAATTTAATCACTTAAAGATTATCAATCTTTTTAATTTAACATTAAGGTTAACATTCAAGTTATGTTAATTCTCAACATAACTTATCTTACTCTTCTTTAATCAAATTGATTAAGTATTCATTATACTTAATTTAAAATAATTAAATTAACTAACTCACTTAATTCACATATTCACTTATATGCTTACAAAAAATTATTCGTAAAAATATAAATATATAATCGTATAAAATTCTTGGTCCTTACATATGCATTCATGTAGTTGAGTTAGTTTGTTTATTTTTAGTTCTTTTGTGTTTTTGTTTGAGGACAAGCAAAGGTTTAAGTTTGGGGGTATTTGATGAGTGAGTTTTATACCCATGAATTGAGTGCGTTTGAGCTTAATCTTTTAGAAGTTTTTAAGTGTTTGTGTCTATTCATGCTTGTTTTACGTTGTTTTGTAGGAATTGGGATAAAAGTTATTTTGATCGACATTTGGGGTTGCTAGATTCGTATTTTCGGCTTGCCATTTACATAGCAGCCACTTCAGAGCCAATTTTAGTATTGCTCCAGTTCTTAGTTCGAAAAACTCAAAATGAAAGTTGTAGATCTACGTCTTCTCTTTCCGAAACATCTTGAATCATCGAAATCGAAGTTCGGACGAAGAAGTTATGGCAATTTTTCCAAAGGACGTCAGAGCAGAAAATTCCCAAAAAGAGCGCAGCGCCAGGGCACCCATTTCTAGTAAGCGTCGGTATTTGGGAGGCGATTTCAGCGTCATGAAAGCAAAGACAAAATACTGGATCGGGCCGAAAAAAAGTTGGGACGCGTTTTGGGGTGAATTTTGATATTTTTTTACTCCAAATTGGATTGGGTTTCCTTCTAAGCTAGAAATTAGACTTGTAGCCTATAAATACAAGATGTGAGGCATAGAATAAGAGAGATGAGATAGATTAGATTAGATAAAAACACTCCAATAGATTAGAACATAAACTCTAGTTTATATTGTCACTACAAAAATCTGTGTCATAGCCGACGGGTCTATTGGCGACGGGAACAACGCCGTCGGGAATAACATTGATAGCGACGGTATAGCCGTCGCTAATGACTACTGTCGACAATGATCTCCTAAACCTTATCCACGCCAAGGATGCCATTACGCGTGCGCGCCAAAAGTGAGGGTCGACGGGGAAAAGGGAATTGGCGACGGTATGTGCCGTCGAGAAAGAGGCATTAGCGACGGGCTCAATATCGACAATAATAGCCGTCGTGAATGACGTTATATTTAATCCCCAAATTTCAGTTTCTCTTCTCTTTCTTTTCTTTTTCTTTCTCCCGCTTGAATTTTCCTTCCCTCCCTTCCTGTTGCCGTCGTCGTGTCCTACCTCGCCGTCGCCATCTCCATCATTCTCCTCGTCGTCTCCGTCCCTCTCTCTTTCCTCACCGTCCGGTGCCCTTCTCTCCCACCGCCTGGCCCTCCCGTTTCTTCCTCCCCTTTCTTGGCCACTGTTCTCCCACTTTCTTTCCTCTTTTCGTCGGCCCTCTATCTGGTTCTCCATTTCTGAAGCTTCAATTAGTAAGTTAATTAAACTTACATATTCTTAAAGCTTTTATTTGTAATTCAATGTTGTCAGGTTAATTAGGGTTTAATTTATGTTTTCTATAATTAAGATGTAAATTTTATTTTGTTTTGATTTAGGATT
This sequence comes from Panax ginseng, assembly GCA_020205605.1. NCBI lineage: Eukaryota > Viridiplantae > Streptophyta > Magnoliopsida > Apiales > Araliaceae > Panax > Panax ginseng. The sequence goes on along the minus strand of CM035134.1, from coordinate 139,460,937 downwards.
GCAGTACATAACAACATCTTGAGTGGGCGCCGCCTCCGCATAATTAATCTCCTAATTTGTAAGTTTTGGATGTGATTTAATATATGGTAATGGTGATATACATTTGATTTTTATGTCCCTTTGTGTTAATAGTTCCATTTTTATTGATAAGTTTGTGTTAATAGTGAGTATATATTTGATTTGGTGTTAATAGTTCCATTCTACTTTAGCTATATCATAAGTTGTCTTCCCATAATTAATAGTGATATAAATTTGGTAAATGTGACTACATTTAATTAAATTTGTGATTACATTTGCATCTATATCTGTGATAATCTTCAATGTTGAAGTTTACGTTGTAATATTTTTCCCATGGCAAGATGTTGATTTATCACAATTTGCTTCATTCTCCATTAAGTATGTTTAGATATAACTAGGTCCAACAATTTAGTTTGATTTGTTGGTTTAGTTTGTTGATATCTTGCCCCTTTATTAATTAGGTGCTCAATTCACATATGCATTATATCACAAATTCACAAATGCACAACAACGTTTTGTATCTATATTTGCATGTCTTCTCTTAACACACACACAGCACCGCGTAGGTATTAGGCACGCGTTACAACTGACGGTACTCGATTCCGACATACGGAGACCGAGTTATCGCCTAGTTTGCGAAACTAAACAACACTTAGCCAAAAAGCCGAAAAAGAGCCCGAAACCCGCATCGTCCGTCCGAACGCCACGCAAACACACACATAGCACCGCGTAGGTATTAGACACGTGTTACAACTGACGGTACTCGATTCCGACATACGGAGACCGAGTTATCGCCTAGTTTGCAAAACTGAACAAGACTTAGGCAAAAAGCCGAAAAAGAGCCCGAAACCCGCATCGTTTGTCCGAACACCACATAAACACATACACAGCACCGCGTAGGTATTAGGCACGCGTTACAACTGACGGACTCGATTCCGACATACGGAGACCGAGTTATCACCTAGTTTGCAAAACTGAACAACACTTAGCCAAAAAGCCGAAAAAGAGCCCGAAACTCGCATCGTCTGTCCGAACGCCACACAAACACACACACAACACCGCGTAGGTATTAGACACGCGTTACAACTGACGGGACTCGATTCCGACATACGGAGACCGAGTTATCGCCTAGTTTGCAAAACTGAACAACACTTAGGCAAAAAGCCAAAAAAGAGCCCAAAACCCGCATCGTCCATCCGAACGCCACGCAAACACACACACGGCACCGCGTAGGTATTAGGCACGCATTACAACTGACGGTACTCGATTCCGACATACGGAGACCGAGTTATCGCCTAGTTTGCGAAACTGAACAACACTTAGGCAAAAAGCAAAAGAGCCCGAAACCCGCATCGCTCGTCCAACGCCACGCAAATACATATACACACAAGACCGCGAGGTATTAGACACGCGTTTATAACCGACGGTACTCGATTCTGACATACGGAGACCGAGTTATCGCCTAGTTTGCAAAACTGAACAAGACTTAGGCAAAAAGTCGAAAAAGAGCCCGAAACCCGTATCGTCCGTCCAAACGCCACGTAAACACACACACAGTACCGCGTAGGTATTAGGCACGCGTTACAACTGACGGGACTCGATTCCGACATACGGAGACCGAGTTATCGCCTAGTTTGCAAAACTGAACAACACTTAGGCAAAAAGCCGAAAAAGAGCCCGAAACCCGTCATCGTCCGTTCGAACGCCACGCAAACACACACACAGCACCGCATAGGTATTAGGCACGTGTTACAACTGACGGTACTCGATTCCAACATACGGAGACCGAGTTATCGCCTAGTTTGCAAAACTGAACAACACTTAGGCAAAAAGCCGAAAAAGAGCCCGAAACCCGCATCATCCGTCTGAACGCCACGCAAACACACACACAGCACCGCGTAGGTATTAGGCACGCGTTACAACTGACGGTACTCGATTCTCGACATACGAAGACCGAGTTATCGCCTAGTTTGCAAAACTGAACAAGACTTAGGCAAAAAGTCGAAAAAGAGCCCGAAACCCGCATCGTCCATCCGAACGCCACGTAAACACACACACAGCACCGCATAGGTATTAGGGCGCGTTATGTTGACGGGACTCGATTCCGACATACGGAGACCGAGTTATCGCCTAGTTTGCAAAACTGAACAAGACTTAGGCAAAAAGCCGAAAAAGAGCCCGAAACCCGCATCGTCCGTCTGAACGCCACGCAAACACACACACAGCACCGCGTAGGTATTAGGCACGTGTTAGTTAACTGACAGTACTCGATTCCGACATACGGAGACCGAGTTATCGCCTAGTTTGCAAAACTGAACAACACTTAGGCAAAAGGTCGAAAAAGAGCCCGAAACCCGCATCGTCCGTCCGAACGCCACGCAAACACACACACGGCACCGCGTAGGTATTAGGCACGCGTTACAACTGACGGTACTCGATTCGACATACGGAGACCGAGTTATCGCCTAGTTTGCTAAACTGAACAACACTTAGCCAAAAACCGAAAAAGAGCCCGAAACCCGCATCGTCCGTCCGAACGCCACACAAACACACACACAAAGACCTGGCGTGAGGTATTGAGACACTGTTATAATCGACGGGACTCGATTCCGACATACGGAGACCGAAAGTTATCTTAGTTTGCAAAAGCGAACAACACTTAGACAAAAAGCCAAAAAGATCCCGAAACCCGCATCGTAAAATCAACGCCACGCAAAAACACACACACGGCATGCGTAGAGGTATTAGGCACACGCTATAACTGGACGACGGTACTCGATTCCGACATACGGAGACCGAGTTATCGTCCTGTTTGCGAAACTGAACAAGACTTAGGCAAAAAGCCGAAAAGAGCCCGAAACCCGCATCGTCCCTCCGAACGCCACGCAAAAACACACACACAGCACCGCGTAGGTATTAGACACGCGTTACAACTGACGGTACTCGATTCCGACATACGGAGACCGAGTTATCGCCATGTTTTTGGGTAAACAACAACTTCAGAACCACAAACTAAAATAATATAAATATGATCTATTTTAGGGACTCCGTTATTAATATTTTAATTTTGTAGGGTCTTGTTGATGAGACTCGTGGAGGTGGAGATGGCGGCATGTGATGCTCGTGGAGGAGATGGTGATGATCTCCAGTTCGATCTTGATGAGACTATGGAGGATGGGACCCATGATGGGACAGAGATTCCGATCTTGGGCGAGTTGTTTATATTTATATTTTGACTTTCATGTATGTATTTAGCTTTTGAGTTGTCTGATTTGAGTTTAGTATCTAATTATATTAATTGTTGATAGTAAAAGATATGATTGTTATTGATATATTATATTGTCATTATTTATTTTTCTTAGTTTATAACAGGTACAATGTATATGTAAATGAGCAGGGGAATTTTGCAATTTTATTATTATTTTTTTAAAGTGGGTCATTGGCGACGGGGGAATTGGCGACGGCCATGCCGTCGACAATGAGTCATCAATGGCAACGGCGGCGTCAAGGCAATGACCCCGTCGCTTAATGACCCACTGCCGACATGACGAAGGTCGGAGAAGGCGACGACCCATCTGGCTGACGCAGTAAGATGACAGACGGTCTGCCGTCTTAATGAACTCATTACGACGGCAATAGGGTCATTGGCGGCGACGACGCGTCCGTCAAGAATGACCTTATTTTTTGTAGTGTGTATTGTTGGAGATTGAAGCAACTTGGAGATCATTGAAGATCAAGAGTATGAGCAAGAGGGGAGCATCAGATTTGCAGACAACATATTTTATTCTTTCCTCTACTTCTATTCTTGTCTTTTAAAGTTTATTCAATTGTGGATTCTTGATTTTAATTCAATAACAATGAACTAAATTTCTTGTTTAAGATTGTAACGGATCTTATTGCATAACTTATTTTAGTATGCTTCTCTGTTAATTACTGTGATCGATTCTATGCATTGTCTATTATGATTGCGTATAATTGTTTAATTGCCTAGCTAATAATTACCATGATAATTTATATAGATTTGGGAGATGAATTATAGATTTAGATCTGATCATAATAGCATGTGATTGTGTTTTCTACGTGGTGTTGAATTGAAATTTATGATTTGTGTTTAGGATAGGGATATGCCTTTACGCCGCGTGTAATCTGATAGGGAACATTGTAAGACCCCGAATTTTATGAAATGAAAGTATTCAATTTTTTTATAATTATTAAAAAAAAAATCGTAAATGGTTAAATTGATAAAAGGTTAAAGTTAAGGGTGATATGTAAAATTTTTTTGCAAAGAATGCAAGTTGTTATAAAATATTCGATTGGTTGGGGAATATTCGTTTTAATAGGGAATATCTATACGACGGCACAATCATTAGTGGACCCCACAACGAAATCATTGTCGTAGTTAGAAAACGATAGAATTATCTTTTTATAAAAATAACGGCGAAAGTGTTACCGTTAAAACTGTTGAACTACCCGATAGTAAAAAATACGAGAATCGTGTGGGTTGCATAGTAGCACATGGTATTGATTATTGATGCTTATGTAAGAAGTCACCAGTTATACTCAATTATTGCTACAAGAATTGCTTTGCATCATATCTCTCATATTATTGATTCAATTATTGTCACAAAGATCATCGTATAATATGTTATATTATTAAATCAATAATTTAGATGACAAAGTTATTCATATTATTATTTACAATATTGACAATGTCTAGAAGTTACATCGAGGAGAGGTTTCGGTCACCTAATTGCGCGGCCTTGATAAGGAGAAATCCTTATCGAAAGCCCCCTCTTTCACAGGAGCGACACGGTTGTTAAATATTGTGAGTTATAATATTAATGATGAATAAGTTTGGGTTGATTAAAGATGAAATTGATAGTTCCATTGTGTTGGAATTATTAGTGTTAGTGAAAATTGACATTTATTTCGATAATAATTGATGTCTGGAGGTTATATTGACCAATCGGGTAATTAACCAGATAAATGATTAATTAATTGCTATTGATTCACATGATTATAACTATTTGTTCACACGTGTGTACTATTGATTCACATTCATTTACTATTAGGGGAGTTGGTGCAAGATTGATAATACTTGCATGACTAAATTAAAAATGGAGGTATAGATGAAGGTACTATACTATAATTAATTTTTTTCACATGTCTAGAACTATTGAGTCACATGATTTACTATTGATTCACATGATTTACTATTAGGGGAGGTGGTGCAAGTTTGATAATACTTGCATGACTAAATTAAAAATGAAAGAAAAGAGGAAGGTATTATCTTTGTAATATTTGAGCCCCAAAAGCGTGCAATTATCGAAACTATATTTTCCTATAAATAGAAGCTCATTCTTCCTTCATTTCTCACCAATTCACTAAAGCTATATAATATGCAATTATTATAGAGAGAAATTATAGAAAGAAAGAAGAAGAAGTCTGCTACCTCCACTATTCCAAGTATCCGGTCTTTCTTTTGAGGTAAGGGTATTATTCTTTCGTATTCATGAAGAGAGTTATTTTCATTCAATACTCGTAAGGGTTTTTATTCCATTCTTTATTATTATGTTGGAATAACTTTTGTCTATCGCAATACCGCATACATGGTGAAATTCTTACATTATTCCATTCATTATTATTACATTGGAATAACTTTATGCATGCTTGATTCTATCGCATACGGTGAATTCTGTTGTTATTCCATTCTTTATTATTCTATTGGAATATCACATGCATGCGGATTACGCATGACCTGGTTCCATTCTTTATTATTCTGTTGGGACCTGTTTGTCCGGTCTATCGCAGGAATGGTGAATTCTTCTGTTATTCCATTCTTTATTATTCTATTGGAATAACCTGTCTATATGGATTACCGTATGTATGGTGAACGATCCTTCGTATTCATTCTTTATTAAATTGTGGAAATGATCTGTCTACGTGGATTACCGCATGGCGGGTGAAAATTCATTTGCAGTTTTATATATTCTATTATACTCATCTGGGATATCATTTCTTTTGTACTCGTCATGAAATATCGTTTTCTTTGGTATTTTTCTATTACGAGTTACTATTTATGGGTTACTATTCACCCAGTTACTATTCACTCTGGTATTATTCATTCGGGTATTTGGGGTACTTTTCGTGCCAGAGTACTATTCATGAGTTACTATTCACGAGTTACTATTCACCCAATTACTATTCACTCTAGTATCATTCACGGGTATTCGGGACACTTTTTAGGTATGGGGGGTACTATTCACGGGTACTATTCAATTGAAAAATATATTTTTTTTACATCCAAATTATTTTTGGTACATGAATATTATTCTTGAATTTTACTCTACAAAGCAAAGACATCATGTTGACAATTTGGATATCTTTAAACTCTGGATAAATTTAAAGTCTTTAATATTTATCCTTGATTTTGTTTGATTTGATTTCGGTTGATTATTTCTTATATCATTGTCATCATCCTCATGCTTATATTGTGATGAAAGTCATCTTTGGCTTACGTGCATAGATGGACTTGGTATGATTATGACCAGGGATTATTCGATTAATCATGACCGTAATGTGACGAATGATGTGGTAAAAGTCATCATTGGCCTGTAGTTCATTGATGGACAGTTGTTGGTATGATTATGACCAGGGATTATTCGTTATAATCATAACCATTGATGATTACATGAATATCCTTTGCCGTGGTGCAGGGATGATTTGATTTTATTTATTAAGCTGAGTCTCAGCGATAAAGTTGATGAAAAACTTTTTAAATCATAGAAGATAATAGATTTTATTCTCTACTTGACTCTTCTAATGGATTGCTTATTTCCACTGCAGTTGTTGATCTAAAACTTATTGTCTATTGTATTCTATCAGTTGTTATACTGTTGAAGACTAAGGATAATTTATTCTGCATTATCTTAGTCATAATATTTCTTACTGGGCTAGTTGAGCTCACCCTTTCTTTCATTGTTCTCTTCAAGAAATGAGAATATAGCTAGGACGAGTCGGGGAATGGAGTGATGGCCCAGGATAAATGGCTTTAGTAGTCCTCACTAATCTACGGAATAATGTGATAATAATTGTAATGAGGACACCATTGAGTGTGGATATTGTCTAGATGACAATATTCTTGTTTAAACTCTCAGCTATGTTTTGTCGTATTTTACATCGTTGTATAATTAAGTTGTATTTGAATTTATGTACCATGTATCTGGCGACTCAAGATGGGTGATGTATACTGTTTGGGGGCGGCCACGGTTGGTATCAAAGCTTAGGGATATGATCCCTGACTGAGATGTGAGACAAGAACTAGGAGGGGAGAAACGGGGAATTCCTTCGCTAGTATGACCTACCTAAGTTTAGTTGGTATTTAATTGGTCGGTCAGAGTATATGGATAATATGTGATATGTCAATTAACCCTTGTTTTGTGATAGTGTTTGAAAATGGCATCTAAAAATGTTGAGATCAACAATGAAGCACATGAGACTGTTGAGTCACCAACGATCAATACCCAGGATAATATGCAACAGGAAGACAATAATCCTCAGGTAAATAACAACACCGATCAGATGATGAATGATGGGATGTTTAGAGGCTTTATGCAATTCATGCAACATCAGGCGAGAGAGACTCCTGTTCAAAATGCAGGTGGAAACACTGGCAACTCTCGGGTGGTCACCGCTAAGCAGTTCAAGGAGCTGGGACCACCGGAGTTTTATGGAAAGCCAGAACCACTTAAGGAGGAGACGTGGTTAAAGCAGATCACCAAGATATTTGATGTCTTGGGATGCTTCGAGGAGCAAAAGTTTTCCTTTGCCACCTTCATGTTGCGAATCAGAGGCAGATTACTGGTGGGAATCTGTAAAGCGTACTCAACCTGCCGCACTCAAAATGTCTTGGGAGAAGTTCCAAGAGCTGTTCAACGACAAGTACTTTCCCGAAAGTATTCGTCACATGAAGGAGGTGGAATTCATCAAGTTGGAGCAAAACAATATGACCGTGTCGCAATACGAGGCTAAATTTGAGGAGTTATCCCGGTTTGCATCCCATTTGGTCGATAATGAGGAGCGAATGACGTGAATATTTCTAAGAGGTTTGAAACCCGATATACGTCAATACCTCATTTCTCACAAACTTTGTTTATATTCAGATGTTGTGAATAGGGCTCAGTTATTGGAGTGCGATAATGAGTCAGCACAACCAAAAGGCAACGAGCAACAACACGATAATAATCATACCGGTGGCAACAACCATCGGAACAATGATAACCATTGTGGGGGAAATTATCATGCCAAGAATGGTAACCACTTCGGTGGTAATCATGACCAAGATAATAGAAGTGAAAAATTCAAGAAGAGAAGATTTAACGATGATGGGAAGACGTTGGCAACAGCACCAACACCAGCAACAAATTCTAGGGGAGGAGAACGACTACCAATTGTATGCTTCAAATGCGGAGGGGAGGGACATATCAGTCCAAACTGCATGATGCAGTCCAAAGTATGTTACAATTGTGGAAGAGAAGGTCACCTAGCCCAATTTTGTTGTGCACCAAAATCAAGTCCAGCTGGGACGGTGGCACCAAAGGCGGATACGAATAAAATAAAGTCGGTGGTTTCAGGAATAGCGTTTTTCGTGACTTCTCAAAAAGCGAGTAAGATGGACAAAGTTATCACGGGTAAGTTAATCATAAACTCTTGCGAAGTCTATACCTTATTCGATACCGGTTCTACCCACTCTTGTATTTCACCTAGTTGTGTTCAATGTTTGAACTTGGCTATTGAGAAATTAGACTTTGACTTATCAGTTAAAACTATGTTAGGAGAAACCTTCGTTACATCCACTGTTTATAAATCTTGTTTAATTCAAATCGACACTTTCACGTTACATGTCGATATTATCTCTTTGAAAATACTTGCATTTGATGTGATTTTAGGGATTGATTGGTTACTACTCATCATGCTAAAATCGATTGTTTTTGTAAGGTTGTTAGCTTTCATATTCCTAACCAACCTGTTATGCAAATTCAAGTAACCAAACCACTAAAGTCAAATCACTGTCATATCAAGCCATAAGTAAAGAGTCCTGAGCCTTTCGTTGGTGACTTCCAAGTCTTGGAATACACCGAAGCCAGAATATCCGTAGGGGATGTCATGAATAACGATGGCAAGTTGATAGGTATCAATGTGACGTACTATCCAAGTCTTGGATGAGGGTCATAGTTTTTAAATGATATTTCTATCGTTAATAAATTTCCTGGCGTATTCTTAAAGACTTCTTAGCTTACCCCTAGAGCGTGAAATCGAATTTTGTATTGACCCCAGTAAAAAACCCATTTCTAAAACCCTCAAATATTTCTTCAACCAAAATGAACGTATAATGCGCCAAAGACGTTGGCTCAAGCTGTTGAAGATTACGACTATACCATTCAATATCATTGTGGAAGAGAAGCGAGCGTGGTGGTAATGACGCGTTGAGTAGAAGATCGTATCGTTCTGAGTGCGATGTTGTTAACACAAAACCCATTTCGTATAACTTACAAATGATGAAGATAGAGTTAAAGACTCTAGGGACCCACGTGAAGATAACGAATATACGAGTGGAATTGACTTTAATCGATAAAGTTAAAGCCTCTCAAACTACACACCCGAAGCTGATGAATGTGAAGAAGAAGGTTCAAGAGGGCGTTATTCTAGAAGCAAGAATCTACTAAGAGAGGAAATCTCATCCCTCGATTTAATTGGCTCATTTGAAATCCTCGATCGAGTAGGAACTGTGGCCTATAGACTCGTTTTACCGCCAAGTATGTTGCGTGTTCATAACATTTTTTTCACGTATCGATGTTACGTAAATATGTGGACGACCCGAACCACATTATTAAATTGGAACTAGACGAGATAGCAGAAGATTTAACGTATGTGGAGATACGTGTTAAAATCTTGGATAAGAAAGATCATATTCTACACTTAAACGTTATACCTCAAGTGTTAGAATCTGAAATGAAGTCAAGGTATCCTCACCTCTTCGGCATACCAGGTACGTACGTAAATTTTAAGGGTGAAATTTTATAAGGAGGGGAGGAAGTAAGACCCCGAATTTTATGAAATGAAAGTATTCAATTTTTTTATAAATATTATTTTTTTTTCGTAAATTGTTAAATTGATAAAAGGTTAAAGTTAAGGGTGATATGTGAATTTTTTTGCAAAGTATGCAAGTTGTTTTAAAATATTCGATTGGTCGGGGAATATTTGTTTTAACAGGGAATATTCGTACAACGGCACAATCATTAGTGGACCCCACAACGGAAGCATTGTCTTAGTTAGAAAATGACATAATTATCTTTTCATAAAAATAACGGCGAAAGTGTTACCGTTAAAACTGTTGAACTACCCGGTAGTAAAAGTACAGTAATACGTGTGGTTGCATAGTAGCACACGGTATTGATTATTGATGCTTACGTAAGAAGTCACTCAGTTATATTCAATTATTGCTATAGTAATTGCTGCATCATATCTCTCATATTATTGATTCAATTATTGTCACAGTATTATCTGCATAATATGTTATATTATTAAATCAATAATTGAGACGACAAAGTTATTCATATTATTATTTATAATATTGACAATGTCTAGAAGTTCTGTCAAGGAGAGGTTTCGTCACCTAATTGTGCGCCAATAAGGAGAAATCATTATCGGAAAGCCCCCTCTTTCCTGGGAACAACTTGGTTGTTAAATATTGTGAGTTATAATATTAATGATGAATAAGTTCGTGTTGATTAAAGATGAAATTGATAGTTCCATTGCGTTGGAATTATTAGTGTTAGTGAAAATCGACATTTATTTCGATAATAATTGATGTCTGGAGGTTATATTGACCAATCGGATAATTAATCGGATAAATGAGTAATTAATTGCTATTGATTCACATGATTAACTATTTGTTCACATGTGTGTACTATTGATTCACATTCATTTAATATTAGGGGAGTTGGTGCAAGATTGATAATACTTGCATGACTAAATTAAAAATGGAGGCATAGATGAAGGTACTATACTATAATTAATTTTTTCACATATTTAGAACTATTGAGTCACATGATTTACTATTGATTCACATGATTTACTATTAGGGGAGGTGGTGCAAGTTTGATAATACTTGCAGGACTAAATTAAAAATGAAGGAAAAGAGGAAGGTATTATACTATAATATTTCGAGCCCCAAACGTGCAATTATCGAAACTATATTTTTCTATAAATAGAAGCTCATTCTTCCTTCATTTCTCACCAATTCACTAAAGCTATAGAGCAATTATTATAGAGAGAAATTATAGAGAGAAAGAAGAAGAAGTCTCGCTACCTCCTTATTCCAAAGATCCATCTTTCTTTTGAGGTAGGGGTATTATTCTTTCGTATTCATGAAGAGAGTTATTTTATTTTAATACTCGTAAGGGTTGTTATACCGTTCTATATTATTATATTGGAATAACATGTCTATGTGAAGTACCACATACATGGTAAAATTCTTCTGTTATTCCATTCTTTATTATTACATTGGAATAACTTTTATGCGCTAGTCTATCACACGCCGGTGAATTTCGTTGTTATTCCATTCTTTATTATTACGTTGGAATATCCTGTTTGTGCCGATTACGCATGACTTTGGTTTCATTCTTTATTATTACATTTGGAATATCCATCACATGCGTGCGGATTACGCATTTGACTGGTTCCATTCTTTATTATTCATTGGGAAAATAACTTTTATCGTGTGGTCTATCGCATGCATGGTGAATTCTTCTGTTATTCCATTCTTTATTATTCTGTTGGAATAACCTGTCTATGTGAATTACCGCATGTATGGTGAATGATCCTTCATATTCATTCTTTATTAAATTGTGGAAATGATCTGTCTACGTGAATTACCGCATGGCGGGTGAAAATCCATTTGCAGTTTCGTATATTCTATTATACTCATATGGGATATCATTTCTTTTGTACTTGTCATGAAATATTGTTTTCTTTGGTATTTTTCTGTTACGAGCTACTATTCACCCAGTTACTATTCATTCTGGTATTATTCATTCGGGTATTTGGGGTACTTTAATTTTCGTGTCGGAGTACTATTCACGTGTTACTATTCACGGGTTATTATTCACCCAATTATTATTCACTCTAGTATCATTCACTCAGGTATTCAGGACACTTTTTGTGTCGGGGTACTATTCCTGAAGTACTATTCACGGGGTATTATTTACCCAAAAAATATATTTCTTTTCTGTCCAAATTATTTTTGGTATATGAATATTATTCTTGAATTTTACTCTACAAAGCAGTATCATGTTGACAATTTGGATATCTTTAAACTCTGGATAAATTTAAAGTCTTTAATATTTATCCTTGATTTTGTTTGATTTGATTTCGGTTGATTATTGCTTATATCATTGTCATCATCCTCATGCTTATATTGTGATGAAAGTCATCTTTGGCTTACGTGCATAGATGGACTTGGGATGATTATGACCAAGGATTATTCGGTATAATCATGACCGTAATGTGACGAATGATGTGGTAAAAGTCCTCATTGGCATGTAGTTCATTGATGGACAGTTGTTGGTATGATTATGACCAGGGATTATTCACTATAATCATGACCATTGATGATTACATGAATATCCTTGGCCGTGGTGTAGGGATGATTCGATTTTATTTATTAAGCTGAGTCTCAGTGATAAAGTTGATGAAAAACTTTTTAAATCATAGAAGATAGTAGATTTTATGCTCTACTTGACTCTTCTAATGGATTGCTTATTTCCGCTGCAGTTGTTGATCTAAAACTTGTTGTCTATTGTATTCTATCAGTTGTTATACTGTTGAAGGCAAAGGATAATTTATTCTGCATTATCTTAGTCATAATATTTCTTACTGGGCTAGTTGAGCTCACCCTTTCTTTCATTGTTCTCTTCAGAAAATGAGAATATAGCTGGGATGAGTCGAGGAATGGAGTGATGGTCCAGGATAAATGGCTTTAGTAGTCCTCACTATTCTACGGAATAATGTGATAATAATTGTAATGAGGACACCATTGAGTGTGGATATTGTCTAGATGATAATATTCTTGTTTAAACTCTCAGCTATGTTTTGTTGTATTTTACACGACTGTTGTATAATTAAGTTATATTTAAATTTATGTACCATGTATCTGGCGACTCAAGATGGGTGATGTATACCTATTTTGGGGGCGTCACAAACATGTGCTTTAAATCCTTTTTAATTATAATTCACATAGGAATATAGTGAATTAGTTAATTAGGGTGTTTGATTCAATTCCATCAACTGTGGATTTGGATTAATATGTTTGTGCTACATCGGAAGGTGGTTATAAACAATAATAAGTTTATGATTAACAATCCAGAATAGTGAGCATAATTAATAAGAAGTGTTGTAATATAAGTGAAACAATAAGTGAAGTTGTGGTCTTAAATCTCCATAACCTGATTTTAATCTAGTGGTATTTAATAGTAGTTTTATTAATTATTTTAATTCACAATCCTAAATCATTTGTTTAGATAAAATTATTTTGGTTACGAGTTAATATTTGGTACATTTTTATTAAATAATTCCTCGTGAGAATGATTTTCTACTTGCACTTTATTACTTGTTGACTGTGTATACATGCACATATGTTTTGATTGTGAAATCGATCAACAAGTTTTGTGGTCTTTTTTACTCGAGTTAGTAATTAAGCATTTAGGGGTGTATCTATACCTAACGCCCTAAAGCCAACTGGTTTAGGAGTTATTGTCGTAACACTCGCTACATGGATAATTTTGAAAAGCCTAAAAAAATGAGACATATTGCACAAGTCAAGAGAAAAAAAAAAGAAAAAAATGAGTTTGCTTGATTTTCATGGTAAAAATCCCTACTAAAAGTTACATCACAAACACAATGCATGCATCAAATGAAATTAATTTTATGAAGGATGGTGTCTAAAATGAAGATTGAGTATTTTTGATAAGATGAAAGTGTAATTTTAACTTTAATCTTGTTTGTGTATAATGCCCATGTATACTTAGAAGTTTTCTTTCAATTTCATAATTGGTCAAACTCAAAAGGATTTTATTTTAAATTTTAAATTTTGCAGGTATATTCACTACATACCTTCACGAGACATAACTCGTCCACTTGGAGTAAACTTGGGCTTTAAAAGCTTGTCGCACATGCTAAATGCAATCTTGTTTCCTACGAAAATGGGATAATATAATTTTTGTTTTCTTTTTATTTTACTTGAGTACGAGCAAAAATTAGGTATGGGGGTATTTGATATACACATAATTTATATATTTTATTATCCCTAATTTTGTCTTTTTAATTATATTAGTTTATTTATATTTAACATGTTTTATTTTATTTTATAAGATTTAAAATTTTATTACAATAAAGTAATAATCTTAGTGATCAAGCAATATTTAATACTTCTATTCATGGAAGGAAACTGCTAAGAAATTTTTTACAACAAGAATGAATGAGGTGGAACAATCTTGGTGTGCAAATCAAATCTAATGAAGGAAAGGAAAACACATCTAGAAGATCTCTTGGAAGGAAGTTGATTGCCGCCAGAAAGTTAATTTCCTATAAGGAATTAATTGAGCCTTGATGTATAAATAAAAAAATTACCAAGAGAGGTTGAGGGAATGAAATATTAGGTATTTTTTATGTATTAGTTTAGGGTAGAAGTAAGAGTATGATTAAATTATTTCTTCATTGTACGCTCATTGGATGATCCTCAATAAAAGGATGTTTTTTATTTATTTTTAATCTTCTTCTTCTTCTTTATTTTAGTTAGTTTTATTATTTTCATGTCTAGATAATTTCTTTAATCTAGGATGAAGATGAAAAATAAATAATTATTCATGATAATATTCTCCAACTCTTCTATTATTTATGCTTTTATGTTTAATTGATTTTTCCTTCATGTTTCATTATTGAAATACCTTCATTTTATAGTTCTTATGTAATTTAAATTAATTATGAGGTTTTGATAGATTATTGTTAAGATATGAGTTTTTCATAATTCATGCTTGCTCGAAGAAGTTTTGATGGATTATAATTAATCTTTAAATTTTCATAGTCTATACTTGCCCACGATAATTTTAAAATTACTAAATTAAAGGTTAAAGAGATAAAACCATAGTTAGCTTATAAGAATAGAATAAATTGAATTACTTGTTATGTTTATTGTTTAATTGAATCAAATTCCTAGATTGCTTCATTATTATTAGTTTATATATTTTAATTAGTTTAATTGTAGCTAATCAATTCTCAAATTTTATTTCTAATTCGCTTGAAATAGATATTAAGGATACATTAAAATTAATCCAGTCTCTATGGATTCAACATGTACTTCCTAGTTATTCAATTTGACACTATGCAATTGCAGTTACATATTTTTATGACATCAATAAAGATTGTAAATACCACCTAAAAACATTAGTAATTGCATGACTACTAGTAAAATAAGAATACGTGACGGAATTTTATGACAATTTTTAAAAACAATCACAAAAGATAGTATTTTGTGATGACCTTTTTGAGTAATCACAAAATAATAGTATATATTATTGCTCTTAGTGATGGCTAATTTTGCCATCAACATATTATAATTGTGATGGTCATATCAATTACCAATTGTTCACGCAAAATAAATTTTCCTTTGTGTCACACTAAGTCGTCACTTATGAATATATTCTTTTCGTGATTGCATTTAAGCTATCACCAATATTCTAATGAAAAAAATAATCAAAACAATAATTTGTGACGGTCATGACAATCATTAAAAAATCTAGACTTTTGTGACGGCTTTTATTTACAATTATAAAAAACGCATTTTGTGTTTGAATTCTCAAGCCACCATAAAACAATAAAATATATGACGACTCTCAGTGATAACTAATTTTATCGTAGTATTTATGATTGTCATTGCAATCACTAAATTTTATGTGGGACTAATTTTTTTTAGTAAGTCAACTCACATGTATTTCCTTTTATATTTTGTTTTTAAAATATAGTCATGATCTGACTTTTGGTGTAATTGTAATAATCATTATTTAGTTTGCAAATAGGGGGAGGGTTCGAATCCTACAAGTATCATTCAATACATTTAAGATAGTGGAATAAATTATTTATAAAAAGATATTCACGTTCGTATCTTTGATCCCTAAAGTCTTGTGTGTGTGTTTGATAACTTTGACAATCACAAGAGATTATGCGCTAATGCGATTGCTTTAACGTTCTCAAAAGAGCCACATGTTAATATGATTATATTAATAATTACAAAAGAATTATACGTTCACGTTCTTATCTTTGATCCCTAAAGTCTTGTGTGTGTGTGTTTTTTTTTTTTTTGATAACTTTGACAATCACAAGAGATTATACACTAATGTGATTGCTTTAACCATCTCAAAAGAGCCACATGTTAATGTGATTATATTAATAATTACAAAAGCATTATACATTTGTTTGATTGTTAAAACTATCACAAAAAACTGTTATCATGGGGATGTACAAGACGGCCTCCATTGCGGCTAAAGTTATCACAAATACCTTTCGTGATGATTTTTTAAATTTATGTGATGGATTTTCGTCACCACAAAAGTCCTTTTTTTGTAGTGATGGTTTATCATTACAGAACCTAAAAACATTACGTATTAATTAAATAATTTCAGAAATGTCTTTCATCCTCATTTTGTAAAGTAATAATTAGTGTTGTATTTTGAAATGGAGAGTATTTGTAAATGAAGAAGCCATGAATAACAAGTTTAACAACATTGTAGGAAGCACGAAACTTTTGATTAAATGAGATTTGAATGATAAAGTAACAAATCAATTTCTATACTCCTTTCATTGATCACTTTCATGATCTATATTTTAGAACTGCGGCAGTGTTAATTATAGATTTCATGCTGCAGAATTAACCATAATCTCCGCCTCTTCCCCGCGGTTTTCCCTCTTTATGCTAAAGCCTGCAGGCACGCTATCGCCTGCTCATCTTTGCATCCATCTCCTTTGCAGGGTGGCAAGAAAATTTCCTCGGACCCTTTGTTTCCAAGGCAAAGATTATGAATGTGCGAACGGTAAGTGCTCCGAATCCAAAGAGGAGCACTTTTCGTGCCGCATTCATGGTTGCAAAAGAGGAGATAATAGGTGTATTTTGCGCCTAGGAATTTATACAGAGCGGCCAGTTAGTTGTACTATATTAGAACATAATTTTGGATGCATGCCGATGAAATTGTAGGTGAAACTAAATTTCTTGTGGTTATTTTTCTAATTTATTTATGAACTAGAGGTTTATATTAAATGGCAGAATTAGGCAAACTATGTTTGGAGTATGATTCTGAATTAACTTTGAATGTGAAAGTTTGACAAGGGTGGATGTGTTAAAGCAGATACCAAGCATGCATGCCCTCGATTTTATTAAAAATGGGAAATAGCATGTTAGGTGAAATAAAATAAACATTGTTATGGTGCTTATGCTGTTAATGTTCTATAATGACTTCGTAATTGGTTACAAATAAAGGATTTATTTAGGTTTTTACTAAATTATCTATGATGTTTTCCCATTCTAACCAAGAACACAATCAATACTTATATATAAAGGGACAACCAACTATCCTTTTAATTAGAAAAATAGGTGAGTCAACTCTTAGATTAATTAAGTTAACTCGGTCAATTTTGTTCGAATTGGTCATCGTTCAATCTATTCATCTCTTTTATCTTCTTCAAATCGTTTGCGAAGGGAGCTTCTTTTCCTCTTCATCTACCCATCTCTTCTCCTCCTCTATAAATCCACCCAAATCCTATCTTGATTTCGGCGAGAACATATAACATAGATCCAGAATTGTAGAATGAATTTGATAATAAAGAACATAGATGCAGAATAGAAGGCGGCGTTAGGGTTTTTGGATTTGCCTTCTGTTTGATTTCGTTCTTGGCAATGACTGCTGACCAGAATAAGGGTTGGTCTCTTGACTCCTTCCACCGTTACATTGAGTTTATGTTTATTAATTTCACTTCCCAATCTCTCTCAATCTATATTATGTATATGTATTATACATTTATACTTATATATACCCCAAAATGAAAAAACCATTAAAGTTGGTAGAAAATATACATAAACAAAACCATTAGAATAGCAAGAAGAATGCCCCCATCTATCAGAAGGATTAAAGTCACTAGTACAAAACCATAAAAAGACAACACTTAAAAGATGACGTTTTTATAAAAAATGTTGTAGTATTTTTTTTCATAACGGTTTTTAACAAAACATTGTAGATACATATGAAAAAACGTTATTTATTTATAAGGTCAATTTTTGATTTTAAATAGATAACGTTTTGAAAAAAAACGTTATCTATATAAAAAACACGGAGCAAAAAATTGCGCTTAAATGAAAACTTAAAATTAAAACTCCGAGCGCTCTTTCACCCATTACTCGGAGAACGGAAGTGGTTTCACCAGTACAGAAACAAAGAATGGTAAGTAAATTATCACCGATCCATTTGAAACCCTAGCGCTCTTGCTGTAGAGCAGATCTTGAAACCCTAGCCTCTTCCTTGATAAACCGCTGCATTTCCTCAAGAATTGTTCACTTTTTTCCTTTCCAGAAGAAGACTTTCGTGATTTAATATCTGGGCAGTGGAAGGAGATGGGATGGCAAAGAAAAGATACATCAACAGATTTTAGGTACACAAGCATTTGTTTGTTTTTTTCCTTTCCATATCGACTCCTTTTTTGAGTCATTTTCAGCTTCCTCCCTGCCGCTTCTTTCTCTGATTTTAAACTTATGGGTTTCGCTGGTAGGGGTGGTGGCTATATATCTCTGGAAACCCACAACACTCAACAATCACAACCACAACCAGCCCAGCAGTACGATTATTACAACAATGTTTATCAGCACTAAGAACAACATTTTTCACAACCCGAATTGGTAATGTCAGTCTTTGTTCCTACCTTGAAAATATTCTTTATTGTTGAAGATTATGAATTTGAAGTTGCAGCATTTGAACATCTATGCAAACTTTTTACAAAGTGGATCACAAATAACCAAGCTGCAGCATTACAGCATTACAGCATTACAGCATTACAGTACAGTGTAGTTGATGCATGTGTTATAATTGTGATAACATGGTGACAGCATGGGGCTGAATTTCCAGAAAATTATATTGATCATCCATTTCATTAATTCACATATTTTCCTTACTTTAGAACTTTAAAATGTTAAAATATTTCTCTCTTATACTGCAAATTTTAAGTTATTGGAAATGATTGTTTGTGGAAACAACAATTATGACCAAGTTTTGTTAAGTATTTTGCTACTTTCCTGAGTTGATAGTAAATACTAAATTTTACTTCCTGCTTCATTATGTGGATTGTATTTGTAGTTTATATGAGCTTGGACTCTTACTGTTTTCTTTCCAGGATGGATAAGATTCAGAAGATCTGAAGCAAGGCACTGCTGATATGACCATTTTTGTGAGTTTCTTGATATCTACCTACCAGGGACCAGCAGTACTTGGAATTGCTATGGTAGCTATGGCAGAAGAGTTGGGCGTTGAAATGGCATGCTAATTTGTAATATACTTCAGTTAATATGCATGCCTAATTTGTTTTTTTACTTGCTGTTTTGACCAGGTCAATGTCATGGACACACTAAGTCGACAAAGTCATGACACAGATATAGAAGTAGCAATGGTACTATGATACACTGTTTAACATACATTATTGTTGCTTCTACAAACAAATAAAGAAAATCATACATTGTTCTTGCTGTTTTTACTACTAAGGATTCTAATACTACTACTTTTAGCTGAAAGTGAGAAATGATTTGTTGATCTACAGGCTGCTGTCATCCCCTTGGGGTTGATAGGTGCTGGAACCAACAATGCTAGAATAGTTGGTAATTTAATTCTTAGCATATAGATTTCTTGTGGTAATTTAACAATTTGCACTTATGACTTGTTCAGGTGCGAATTGCTCAAGGTCTTGTACATATGGGAAAGGGTTTGTTAACTCTTGCTCCATATCACTCTGAACGGTTCTTATTATCCCCGTATGTATATCTTTTGACTATATTATTTTGACCCTAGGTTTACATTACAAAAGTTATAATCCTTTTTCTTGCTTTCTTCCAGGACTGCATTGGTTGAAATTATAACTTTGCTGCACGCTTGTCTTGATATGAAAGCCATTATACTTGGAAAATATCATTATGTTCTTTACTTCCTTGTTTTGGCAATGCAGATTTGTTATTGATCTGAATCAGCTCATCATTATTTTTACCATTCCATTTTGGTACTTTTTATTTATTTATTTATTTAATTTAGGCCTCCCTCCAAGTGTTTAATTTGTGGTTTTATTTTAATTTCACAGCCAAGAATGCTGTTAAATGTGTAGGTTTATGGTGATTACTCGGAGGATGTTGGTGTGAAGCTTGAGAGGGTCAGCTGATGAAACAATGGTAGAGAGAGAGAGACGGAGGTTGTTGGAGCTTAGAAGAGATAGTTTTATTAAATCACCGAGTTAGTTTTATTAAATCACACTTGTGTTGGATGTAATGCTGCGGATTGGAATTTTAGTTTTGTTATTTAGATTAAGAGCAACTTTAAGATATATACTTTTGGAATCTGGTTTCGTGCTTTAATTGGATTAACCTGCATTTTATAATATATAATTATGCATTCTATATATATTGTGCATTGGAGTTATTAGTTTAAACTCAAATATAGGTGAACCACAACTATTACAACATCATGTATTACAACATTTTAAAGTCAAACTACAATATTTTAAAAACATTGTATAAAGTAGTCTAAATAGATGACACTTTATAAACGTTGTATAAATGAGTCTAAACGTTGTCTGATGTACCAAACCACAACATTTTAAGCCAGAAGACGTTGTGGAATCATATCATCTACAACGTTTTCAAGCATCCAAGAATTTATGAAAAACAAATATACAACGTTTTTTAAGAAAAAAACGTTGTGTAATGTGTCAAACTACAACGTTTTTAAAACGTTGTATAAAGGTGTCAAATAGATGACACTCTTAACCACGAAGTTTCTGTAAGATCTTCTACAACGTTTTTTACGCGTTATATATTTACTGTTTTATAGTAGCGAGCCCATAACTTTTGGACAGATCCACATTGCCTTCCTCTTTGCTGCAGTTTCACCTCCAAATGAACCCATTATTTGTTTTTCTTGTTTTGTTTTCTCTCTTAAAAGTTTGAAATAGAGCTTCTTCCTACATCCTGCTTGGCAAAGGGATGAAGAAACAGAGGAGAAACATGAGAGAAACAGGGATTAAAGGAGAAGAGGGTCAATGAAAAGAGGACATGAACAAGCCAAGAGACACATCAACTATCAATGTCACATAGACATGAAAAGATGGGACCTTCATCAAGTCCTAATCACTATTGCACCAAGAGCGGATTCAGGAATTTTTTCTAACACGGACAAATTTTAATTATTCTTTTTGTTGAAGTTAAATAAAAAAAACTTGAACTAATCATAATAATGTTTACAAATTACAATAAATATTCATAATCTAAATTAAAAAGAAATTTCAAATAAAAAATATTTAGATACAATTTAGAATTAAACTTATTTCAGTTACTTTTCATAGTTCAATTTAAATGATTCCCCAAATGCTTAAAGCCTCAAATCAAATTTGCTTTCTATATTCAAACAAACTTATGAATTAATTTCAAAGTATAAACTAGTTTTGCTATCTTTTTATAAGTTTCAAATAAGCCTCAATGTATTTTTTATTATTATTCTATTTTATGGGGTTTGTTTATGATTGATACATAGAGTTAGATATAATTATAAAAATGACAACCATCTTTAAAATAGAATTATATATTTTCATAAAAAAAACTTAACATATTTAATATATTTTTAAAATAGTTACTACTCCTATTTATCTATATTTGCTAATTTTCACTCCCATATAGTATCAATTGTATTTTCTTAGGTAATGATCAAGATGAAAATAAATGGATCTTTTTATTTCAAAATTTTGATTTGTATAGCTAATTTTTACATTACTTGCAATGAGTTTTTGTTTCGGTGATAAGGAAATGGAAGGAAAGCCTTCTCCTCGATCCAATTATTTGGTATGAGTAGTTCAGTTCAGTTCTAATTTGAATTTAAGTAATTCATACTGTGAATTGAAGAATAATTTGATAATTTCTGTAGTTAACTATTAATTCTCTGAAAGAGACGATTGATACTATATGGGAGTGAATTCTACGATGAAAACAAGGTTTGTTCATATTTTGTATCGTTATATATTACACATAATATATAATTGTAGACTATTTTTCTATATATCTCTTTCCTTCTTTTTGTTGACCCTCCTTTTTTTAGTATAATGGGTAGTGCGTAAGAACTCCTTCATTTACAGGGTATCTTGGCAATTGAATGAATGATCTAATCCATTTGAAATCCTGAAAAAAATCTCATATTGTCGGGAAAATATGGATTCAATCGTTTTCCATCCTTCCTCTGTACCTCGCTTGGTTTCTTTCTCCACTCTCAGCATACGAAAGTTGAAAAGACCTTTTCTTGCTCTGAAAGTACGAACTTTACCCTTATCCTAACCCTAATTTCCCATTTATATAAAATCCCATTGGATGAATTTTCCTTTGGGTTTTCAGTGCTATTTGGTTTGGAATTTGGAGTTTCTGGATTGCAAATTTAAAGCTGAAAGTTGGGATTGGTCTTTGAATATTTTGAAATTGAAACTGAATTTCATGGTATTTGATATTTCATGGGTGAATGCATTTCATGTTTTTGATTTTTATGTTATGCTATTGAATATATAGTAAATTAACTTGAATGCCTTGAAATTATTTACTTCAGCGAGCACATTGTTCTAACCATATGTGTCACTTGTGATTTAGCTTTATGAGGAATCCACAGTCATGCCTTAGGGTTGAAATGAAATGCCTAAAGATAACAACATGTCGGGGTTGAAGAAGTGTCCAAACAACAACGATTTGTTAGGTTCACGGTGCCCTTTCATATTTCTAAAAGTTAAATTCTTTATAAGTTTATGATAGAAGTCATGCAATGGTTTATATCTTTTTCTTTATGTTCCTACCAAGAGTGCAAGTGAGAGAAAATTGGATACTGCATTGATATGAAGTCAAAAATGAGAATCGATGGTCTGTAGGCATTCACAAAGTTGAAAACATATTATGGTTGTTTCCAAGGACTTGCAAGTACAGTGATAGCCTTTTTGCGTTATGTATGCATGGTTATATATTGTTGTGTAGATGCTTGCTATGAGATTATATTGATGCAGACATTTGTGTACATTGATCTTTATCGGTAAAATGCATACATTACATGTTTGATAAAATGCCAGCACTCCTGCCCAGGAGTCACTTATTGGCTTTGTGAGGTTGTTCGTTCCACCTACCCAGGTGGAACTTCACTTTCGAGCTTAAAACTCCAGCTTTTTGAAGCTTTCCCACTCCATACCGGAGGCGAATCAGAAAGTAATGTAGCCCTCGTAGGTGATGTTTCGGTAAGTGTGAAGGGGGACCCTGCATACCCTAGATAGTACTATAAGAATGAGCTACATAAGGGCCTATAAGGCGATAGAATAGCATTCTATAGATTCTTGTAGTCTATCATATAGTGTATGCTATTAATACCTTGAAAAAGTCCTCTGGTGTAATCAAGTAGTATTAGCATCAGTTAGGAATATCAGCTACATCAACTCAATAGCATCAGTAATGGTCGATCTTTTGATAATGTATTAATATAACAATCTTTTGATTGTATGTGAGATCCGAATTTTATGAAATGAAAGTATTCAATTTTCTTATAATTATTATGTTATTTAGTAAATGGTTAAATTGATAATGATTAAAGTTAAGAGTGATATTTGAAAATTTTGCAAAGTAAGCAAGTTGATATAAAATATTCGTTATGTCGGGAAATATTCGATTGGTCGGGAAATATTCATTTTAACAAGGAATATTCGTACGACGGAATAATCATTGGTGGACCCCACAACGGAGTATTGTCGTAGTTAGAAAACGACAGAAATATCTTTTTATAAAAATAACGGCGAAAGTTTTACCGTTAAACTGTTGAACTACCCGGTAGTAAAAGTACAGTAATACGCGTGGTTGCATAGTAGCACACGATATTGATTATTGATGCTTACGTAAGAAGTCACTCAGTTATACTCAATTATTGCTACAATAATTGCTGCATCATATCTCTCATATTATTAATTCAATTATTGTCACAGTATCATCTGCATAATATTTATTATTATTAAATCAATAATTGAGACGACAAAGTTATTCATATTATTATTTGCGATATTGACGATGTCTAGAAAGTTCTGTCGAGGAGAGGTTTGGTCACCTAATTGTGAGCCAATAGGGAGAAATCCTTATCGGAAAGCTCCCTCTTTCCTGAGAATGATCTGGTTGTTAAATATTGTGAGTTATAATATTAATGATGAATAAGTTCGTATTGATTAAAGATGAAATTGATATTTCCATTGTGTTAGGATTATTAGTGTTAGTGGAAATCGACATTTATTTCGATAATAATTGATTTCTGGTGGTTATATTAACCAATCGGGTAATTAATCGGATAAATGAGTAATTAATTGCTATTAATTCACATGCTTATAACTATTTGTTCACATGTGTGTACTATTGATTCACATGTATGTACTATTAGGGGAGGAGGTGCAAGATTGATAATACTTGCATGACTACATTAAAAATAGAGGTATAGATGAAGGTACTATACTGTAATTATTTTTTTCACATGTATAGAACTATTGAGTAACATGATTGTACTATTGATTCAGATGATGTACTATTAGGGGAGGTGGTGCAAGTTTGATAATACTTGCAGGACTAAATTATAAATGAAGGAAAAGATGAAGGTATTATACTGTAATATTTTGAGCTCCAAAACGTGCAATTATCGAAACTATATTTTTCTATAAATAGAAGCTCATTCTTCCTTCATTCTCACCAATTCACTAAGACTTTCAAGAGCAATTATAGAGAGAGAAGCTATAAAGAGAAAGAAGAAGAGAAGTCTGCTACTTCACTATTCCAGTATCCAGTCTTCTTCTGAGGTAAGGGGTATTATTTATTTCATATTCTGAAGAGATATTATTTTTTGTATTCGTATAAATATTATTTTCATTCAATAGTCGTAAGGAATATCATCTTCGTTCAATATTCGTAGGAATATTATTTTTGTTCAACAGTCGTAAAGGTTATTATTTCTTTCGTATTCATGAAGAGAGTTATTTTCTTTCAATACTCGTAAGAGTTGTTACTCCATTCTTTATTATTACATTGGAATAACTCGCTCACGGACTCACCGCATGCATGGTGAAATTATTACATTATTTCATTCTTTATTATTCTCGTTGAATAACTCGTCTCACGCGGACTACCGCATGCATGGTGAAATTCTTCTATTATTCCATTCTTTATTATTCTGTTGGAATAACCTGTCTACGCAGACTATCGCATACAGGGTGAATGACCCTTCGTATTCATTCTTTATTAGATTGTGGAAATGATCTGTCTACGTGGATTATCGCATGGCGGGTGAAAATCTATTTGTAGTTTCGTATATTCTATTATACTCGTATGAGATATCATTTCTTTTGTACTCGTCATGGAATATCGTTTTCTTTTGTATTTTTCTTTCATGGGTACTATTCACGTATACGGAACTATTCACGTATACGGTACTATTTACGAATACGAGTACTATTCACAAAGTACTATTTATAAAGTACTATTCATGAGTACTATTCACGAAGTACTATTCATGGGTACTATTCACAAAGTACTATTCGCGCAGTACTATTGATGGGGTACTATTCACCCAGAGTACTATTCATGACAAAAATTAATTTCTTTTCGGTCCAAATTATTTTTGATACAATATTATTCTTGAATTTTACTTCACAAAGCAGTATCATGTTGACAATTTGGATATTTTTGAACTCTAGATAAATTTAAATTCTTTAATATTTATCTTTGATTTCGTTTAATTAATGCTTATATCATTGTCATCATTCTCATACTTATATTGTGATGAAAGTCATCTTTGGCTTACGTGCATAGATGGACTATTGATTGGTATGATTATGACCAGGGACCATTCGGTATAATCATGACTCGTAATGTTACAAATGATGTGGTAAAAGTCCTCATTGGCCCGTAGTGCATTGATGGATAGTTGTTGGTATGATTATGACCAGAGATTATTCGGTATAATCATGACCATTGATGATTATATGAATATCCTTGGCCCGTAGTACATTGATGATTCAATGATGTGGTTTATTTATTAAGATGAGTCTCAGCGATAAAGTTGATGAAAAACTTTTTAAATCATAGAAGCTAGTAGATATCATGCTCTACTTGACTCTTCTAATGGATTGCTTATTCCGCTGCAGTTGTTGATCTAAAACTTGTTGTATATTGTATTCTATTAGCTGTTATACTGTTGAAGGCTAAGGATAATTTATTCTACATTATCTTAGTCATAATATTTCTTACTGGGCTAGTTGAGCTCACCCTTTTCTTTCAATGTTCTCTTCAGGAAATGAGAATATAGCTGGGACTGGTCGGGGAACGGATTGACGGTCCAGATGGTTGTTTTAGTAGTCCTCACTATTCTGTGAAATAGTGTGATAATAATAGTAATGAGGACTCCATTGAGAGTAGATATTTTCTAGAAGGCAATATTCTTGTTTAAACTATCAACTATATTTTGTCGTATATTACTCGATAGTTGTATAATTAAGTTTGTAATTGATTTTTGTACCATGTATTTGGCGACTCAAGATGGGTGATGTACACCTATTTTGGGGGCGTCACATTGTATTTTCTTAGGCAATGATCAAGATGAAAACAAGTGGATCTTTTATTCGAAATTTTTTGAGAAAAGTTTACTCTCAATGCATGGCAAATCTGTTGATAGCAAACAGTTGTTGAGTATTAGTTTAAGCATATGTAGTAAAGGTTGTTTAGCATTATTATGTGGTTTAATTGTGGTTTAATGGGTAATATGGTTATTCTTTGATGTAATGAACTCTCTTGGCTTTGTAAAATGGAAATATTATGAATAAAACTATCAATTGTTTGAAAGTAAATAGAAGAGACCAAACCTAGTCCAAAACCCCTTAACATTTGTATATGAATGACTCGAGCTATAATTCATGACTCGAGCAATGTTTTAAGTGTAAAAGCATGTAATGGGTATATAGCACCAAGAACCTAAAAGTTTTTACAAGTCTTATTAAATACGCTTTTAAAAGCAAAGTCAATAATGGTTACGTAGCTACATGGTTTGATAGAAAGATGTGTGGTCCGATTGTGTAACTTAGATAGAACTTGATATATGCTTACGTGGTTGGAAACGTGTAAGATTATTGGTTTATATATAGGGCTTGAATAACTAATGAATACATTTATATATATATATGATAAAATAGGACATTGTGGTGATAGTAAGCTATAAGTTGGTAATTGACGCAAAAGGCAAGTTTCATAACTTTATTTGATTATTACATCAAATTTAAGTTTTCCTAACTTGCACAAATTTGAATATATATATATATATATATATATATACATAATTATGATACAATAGGACATTGTGGTGATAGTAAGCTATAAGTTGGTAATTAACGCAAAAGGCAAGTTTCCTAACTTTATTTGATTATTACATCAAATGTAAGTTTTCCTAACTTGTACAAATTTGGATATTGTACAAGTATCTCTTTTGTACAAGTTCTCTAACTTACACAAGTTGGTGCACTGAGCAAATTCCTTCACTTTGAGTAAACAAATTGTTATTATACCAAGTAAACAAATTGTTATTATACCAACTGCTATATATTGTGCACGTTACTAACTTCGTTTAATTTTCATATTGAATGCAAGTTTCTAATCGATTCTTATATCAATCTTATATATTGAGAAAATGTCTGGGCTTGTACATTTATTGATCATATAAGTCAATTGCCTACAAATAGTTCTTGTGATATCCAAATTCTTGGAAATTATTATTGAAGCTTGATTAAATCATTATTACATCTTTAAAAGGATTCTTGAAAACATGTAACAAACATTGAACTTATAGACTATTTCTAAAAGTATTATAAAAGTTGTCTAGGCCATTTGATTCGGCTAGACTAATATCATGTGTTAGAAAGCGATCCAAACCAATTGCTTTGGTGTGGATTCTTATAAATTTGCTGACATGAACAACCCTCATAGAAGGGAAAACTATACAACGTCAGGAAACTGACATTCGCGCGAACAACAGGGTGTGTTATGCATAACATCAAGTACGGTAGGCTGATCACCTATTGTACTTGAACATCATGGATTATCAGTGTAATATTGTAAATCATAGTAGAAGTTCATGATCCGTAGCGACTACTCAGTATTCCATATTCATTAACTTAGAATTGTTGAAATCGTTGCATTCTTTTACTAATTCTTGGTCCACAGTGACACCCAGTGATATCTATTCATTCACTTGAAATTGCTGAAATCTTTAAATCCTTTAATAACTTCTTGAACTGTAGCGGTTCTTTAATGACTTCATAGAATAGAATTGGAACTATTGATGTTTGTTTTGTTTACAACATTCTTATTTAAATTTTTGAGTCGTTATTTATCGTTTTACCCTTGAGATTAAGAACCTTATATATACACCAGTACACATTTATTGTTATATTACTTGCTAAGCAAATTTGTTGCTCATCCTTACTTTCCTTAAACATTTTAGTTAGGACATAGCAAGGTGGAACCTCAGGAAACGACAAGAGCAAAGGCAATGCTATGGAGTGGCTTTGTACTTCTATGCTATGATTTTATCCTTATGTTGTTTTAAGACTTATTTTATGTTATGTATTAAGTTATGTTTTGGATTATGTTATGAAGTGTATTAGTACTAGTTTCGAGACTTGGGACGAGAATATTTATATTATATCAATGTAAATTATTATATTATCCCATTGTTTAAGATTTTTGTTTGTTATTAGAATTAGATCGTGAAGCACCGAATTCGAGATATGAGTATCTGAATTTGGGGGTATCACACAAAGTCCAAGAATAGACGTTTAATGTGAATGTTAATTATTATATTACCTGATGGAATTATTTATGTGAACCTTTTGTAATATTAAAGTTGTGTTTAAGTTAAGGTTAAGAAGACTTTGGGATATTGTTGTAAGACTTTATTATAATGAACAATGTATGTTTATTATTTCACAATAGTTATAGAATGCTTATGATTATGATGGATCGTGAGCACTAAATTCGAGGTTAGAGAACCCAGATTTGGGGGCGTCATAGAATCATGTAAAAATATTGGTGTGATTTTTGTTCTGCTCTTTACTTTGATCCGCATTTATTTTCTACATATTTAGTTTTAGTTCATGCTTGAAGATACACTAAAACGGACATGGATTAACTATCTGATTATAACTAACGAAGAACATATACTAAAACTGACAAGGGTTACTTGTCCAATTATAGTCTGCAGTTGTAAACTTTGAAAATTGTCCACTGTTAATCTCTTATGGGTTTGTACACTTATTCATCCCCCCTCTAGGTGTTCTTATTTACAGAATTACATTTGGTATCAAAGTAAGGTTCTGTTAATATTGATCTTTGTAGGTCGTAGGAAAAGATCCTATGGCACACCTCAATTTTCAAGAAGGTCAATCCACAAGACGGTCACCTCTATTGCTTGGAAATGAGAACTTCAACTTTTAGAACTTCAGAATGATGATCTATCTCAAATGAGACCCATGGGAGTGGTGAGTTGTTGAAAATGGACCTGTCATTTCTAGACATGATGATGGTAGACCCAAGACTCTCATGGAAATGGATGTAAATGAAACCTACATGTTTTCCTATAACTCAAGAGCCATGAACACCTTGCTAAACGGAATGGCCCAAACTGAAATTGATAACGTATCATTGTGCAACGCAACAAAAGAAATGTGGGACACTATTTTGATGAGTCGCGAAGGTACTACCAAAGTCAAAGAGGTGAAGTTAAGTATGCTAATGCACGATTATGAGCTAAAGGATGAAACAATCAATGAAGCTCAAGTGAGGTTTCTCACGCTAATGAACTCACTCATCATTCTAGGGAGAAAAATTGAACAAACGGAAATCAATAGAAAGCTATTGAGAATTATGCCTAAACGATTTGCACCAAAGGTTGCAACTCTTCAATATTTAACAACAATCAGTACAATGGAAACTCTCACTTTATTTGGAGAGCTTGAATAATTTGAAAATCAGCTAAAAAGGTATGATGAAGAAGATGAAGCACCAATAAAGAAGACATTGTCACTTCAAGTCGAGAGTAACAATGAAGGTAATAACAAAGATTTTAATAAAGAAATTGAAATGATCTCAAGAAAACTCAAGAGACTACTTACAAGAAAGAAACAAAGGAAGAATAAAAAAGGTAGCTCAACTCCAATGAGTAAGTCCAAAACAAAACAAGAAGAAGAAATTGGCCAACTCTGTTTCATGGGACTAGAAGATGATGATTAACTTGAGGTAACAAATTTTCATGAAGCTTTTGAAATATCTACATCTGATTATTTTTCTTTACAAAATGAAAATAAACAACTCAAAAAGAAAATTGCCTATTTTAAGAATTGCGTAAATGAGCTAATAAATGAAGTTAAGTCACTTATTAAAGAGAGAAAAGAAAATGAGTATCTTAAAAATGAAAATGAAGTTTTACAAGAAAATTTAAAAATGAGAGATGCATGCATAGATGCTTTTAATAATGGAAAATGATGAATGTGAAACATGATAATATTATAACAAATGCAGAAATAGCATCTTTAAAAAATGATCTTGCTAAATTTGTGCAAGGAGAAGAGAACCTAAATGTTATGTTAAGGGCATAAAGGTCTAATCTTGATAAACAAGGAATTAGGTATAATCCTATTAAAAATGTGGAGAATAGAACTAATAATAATATTAGAATGATTAATAGGAAACTGATGCATAAACCACTTTATTGTTTACCGTTTGTTACTTGTAAAAAATATGGTTTTAAAGGTCATTTTGATTCTAATTGTAATAAAATTAGAATAAAACAAATTTGGTTAAAGAAATGTGATTTATATGCTACTAACCCAAAAGAACCCAAGAAGATTTAGGTACCAAAAAGGCAAAGACTATTTGTTTGTTTTGTAGATGTCTCAAGATCAAAATGGAGACAAATAGTACTTTACTTTGAGAGACTATACTAAAGATCACAACTATCAAGCTTACTACTGGTAACAACAATATTGATATATAGGTAACAAATCATAAAGGTATGATAATCTTGTTTAATTGTTATATGTACTTTTGTTATAAGCTTGTTCCAATATCATTCTTTATCCTTGCTCTTATTTTTTTTAATTTGGCAAATGGGGTGAGATAACTAAATTCAACTAAGTTGATATGAATTGTTTTTTGTTGATAACAAAGGGAGAGAGATATTTGGGTATATTTAAATTGGTATTCATGTTGGTATTAAGATACTATATGTTGTGTTGCTGCAATGATGATTATTTGGATCAAGTCATTTATTACTTGACTTGATAGGGGGCATGTAGATTACAAATTTTAATATATTGTCATCATCAAAAAGGGGGAGAATGTTAGTTTTTATGCTTTGTAATTTTAATGATGACAATATGCTAGAGAATATAAGTTATTAAATGGGCTGAATTGACTTTGTAATGGTGTGCTGAAAATAATTAATAACCAGTTTAATATATGATGATGCAATATGTTTATTGATTATTGGATTGATTGGATTATATTTTGGGTTGATTTCATAATGGGTTGATTAAATCTATTGCTTTGTATGGTGGCTCACTTTATATTTATTCACTTAAGATAACCTGGAGCTTTGTATAAGAGATTTCTGGCTCATAGGAGTGTTTTCAGAAGGATGGATTCCTTTATTCCTTCACGGAATATGTTTAGATGAGAAACCAATTCAAATTTGGTTTGGAGTATATTAAGGAATTTCCTTATAAGTTTGTTTGACTTTAACGTTACCATTCATTTAGGAAATTGATGAAGATAGAAAATCTTTATATATATATATATATATATATATATATATATATTGTATTTATATTACTATTTATGCAGGACATTCTAATTTGAATAGCAGACTAGTAAGGTAACTTGTCTGTTATTGAAGGTGGTTAGAAAAAAGACTCTAAATATTTTATCTTCTCTAACTCCTTTTCTAATTTGACCCGATTTTGATTTTGGAATATATTTGTTAAGTATATCAGATCGTTTAAGTTTTAAAATCAATCTTAGGATTTCATGCTAACAATATTCAACTAGCCGTTGCTTCATTCTCTCTATATATATATATATTCAACCTGCTGAGTAAAAGAAGAAGACTTGAACCTGAAAATCATCATTGTGTTCATCCTGAAAGCTATCTGAGTCTTATTTAG
The DNA here is from genome assembly GCA_020205605.1 of Panax ginseng. Taxonomy (NCBI): domain Eukaryota; kingdom Viridiplantae; phylum Streptophyta; class Magnoliopsida; order Apiales; family Araliaceae; genus Panax; species Panax ginseng. The sequence goes on along the minus strand of CM035134.1, from coordinate 139,428,318 downwards.
GCGTGGCAAAATATGGTTATGGGTTGGTTTTCGTTTTCAAAATATGGTTATGGTTCCATTTAAGAACTAAAACCATATTAATCATTTTTAATATGGATAATGTGGGTTGGAACCATATGATTATGGTTAAAAATCATATTAACCATTTTAATATTGTTATGGGTTATGGGTTCCATGAAGGCCTGATTTGACACTAATATTATGTGATTATGTATATAGTCCTTACCCCCCCACCCCAGCCCACCCCACCCACCCCCCCCCCCACTCCACCCCCACTAAAAAAAAATATTATGTGATTATGTATATACCCCTTACCCCCTAACCCACCCCACCCCACCCCACCCCATCCCAACCCAACCAAAAATAATAATATTATGTGATTATGTATACACCCCTTACCCCCCACCCCACCCCCACTCCCACCCAAAAAAAATAATGTGTACACCACCCACCCCACCCCACCCCTTATTCCCACCCCACCCCCCACCCTACCCCCACCCCCACCCCACTCACTCCCCACCACTCTCTCCAAAAAAAAATTAATATTAAGCGATTATGTATACACCACCCACCCTCTACCCTCACCCACCCCACCCCACCCCACCCCACCTAACCTAACCTACTACCCATCCACCCAACACTCTCTCCCAAAAAAATAATATTAAGCGATTATGTATACCCCACCCACCCCTACCCACTTACCCCCACCCAGCCACCCTCCACCCAATACTCCCTCCCAAAAAAATAATATGGGGTGGTGTACACATTATTTTTTTGGGTGGGGGTGGGGGTGGGGGTGGGGGATAAGTGGTGTATACATAAACACATAATATTATTATTTTTAATTGGGTTGAGTTGGGTTGGGTTGGGGTGGGGTGAAAGAAAGGAGTATACATAATCACATAATATTATTATTTTTTGTTGGGATGGGATAGGGTGGGGTGGGGTGTGGGTGGTTGGGTGGGTGGGGTAGGTGGGTAGGGGGTGAGGTGGGTGGGGGTAAGAGTTGTATACATAATCACATAATATTATTATTTTTGGTTGGGATGGGGTCGGGGGTGGGGTAGGGTGGGTGGGGTGGGTGGGTGGATGGATGCGTGGGTGGTTGAACTTCTTGAATATGTAAATATGGGTGGAAAGAACTTTTGATTTAGATTTGGAATAAAATATGGGTCAAAAAATGGTTAACCGGGTTGGAACTATATTTTTTTTTTAAATATGGTTCCAAACTTTACCCAACCCAAATAAATAAAAATAGTTAACCAACCCATTTGGTTCCAGTTAATATGGGTTGGCCCGACAGTTAACCAACTATATTGTCAGGTCTAGTCTTATTTCAGTTATTGTATCTCTCTTGAATTCTCATTTAACTGGAAAGTCATTGTACTTCAAAAATCATATCTTTTGTAAACTAAATATAAGTCTAGGTTGGCTTGAGTAATCGTTTAATATTCAATTTGTACAACGGAAGCATCAAGATCTCAAAGGTGAGTGAAGTTGCAGAGGTGCAAGGGGGCAGAGGTGTCCAAGTCAGAATCGATCTTCGTTGTACAGGGAGTTTTCTGTAATCTTTTGAGTATTTAGTTTTAATAAAAAAAATGTCTCCAATACTAATTGATATTGAACATGAATTAGGCTACTAGACTAGAGGTTAGGGGCTGAACATGTAATTACCAGGAATTCTAACACTGTCCCACAATAAAAGTGTTTTTTGTAAACATTACAAACTTCACAAATAAATATTTTTTTTCTTTATATTTAAACCCTAAATGTATCCAGCATTAACCCCTAATTAAATATAATGAATATTAAGTTAAAAATTAAAATAATGGTGCATGATAATGGCAAGGCGGCTATAACCCAAGAAAATTGTGTATTATTTTGGAGTCTACATCTTCTGTCTCATCTCCTATCCCATATGTTGTTGTCATGTCTAATGTAATTACGATTGTAGATAAGATGAATGTACTCTTTGACTTAATTTTCATAAACATTTAAATATATTTCAGTACTACAAAATCTAATAATGAAAGCCTCTTTCTTAAGACTTGTCATTTGTTTACTAAATGAGATGATAATATAGACTTTCATTTGTTTTTTAAGTAAAACCCCTTGGAATTTCTAGTAAGCCCAGTACATAATAGTGTCAAATATACATATAGTCATTAATTTGTTTTGAATGCACCCGGATACATAAGCCCGCTATATAGTTTCCTTATTAAATAAAGTTTCTTAGTGAAAGAATTGTCTGCATAACTTTCGGCTATGTTGCTGCCAGATAAACAGAAATGAATAACTTGCCTGTTGTGCAGATGAGCTTACGACATTCAATCTATTACGGAGTTTGAAATTTCAGAGAGAAATATTATGAAGGATAAGGGTTTCACACTAAAAAACACCAACTCTAAAAATTTAAAATATAATTTATAAATTAGTTGATAATTTTAGAGATTTAGCCGTAGGTGACTACATGGTGAATATCAATGCTTATGTGCAGAAGTGTTCTACTGAGCAGTTAAGTGTGCAGGTGGTACGTACTAGTACAGCAGTGAAGTTGTGAAGTGCATATTGAAAAGTTCAGCAGTTCATCAGATTAGTGCATTTGAGGAGTTCTCAATGTTGCTATGTGCTTTCAGTTTATGATTTAAATTTATTGCAGAGATTTTGTATGGTTATGCTCATTTCCAAGCCATTTAGATGTGAGTTTTTTTATCAGAAAATAAAATTTTAAACTTTGCTAAAAAAAAAAATTAATAAAATAAAATTAGGGGAACAAGGCAGAAAATAGACAAAACTTTGGAAGTAGAAATATAGAGATAGCATATAGGAAGTTGTCGAAGTATTTTCGAATAGTGACAGCTGATCCTAAGGAGTCTCAACAGTTGATTAACCTTTTTATGTGAACTATAGATGAGATTTCTCCTTCGTGTTGAGCTCTGTTGAGATATTGCGTCATAGTAAAATGCTACATTGGCAGGCAATGAAAATCATTAAGATCTGTCACGTCTTAATCACGTAAGACGTCCTGATCCTGCACAGTAAACACGATCAACATCAAAAGCTTGACGGCTTCGACCGTCGAGGGACAACTCAGGCGTGAGAGTCAGTACAGGCAATCACAAAGTTAACAATAGAAGATAAAATATCTAGTGTATTGAAAGAAATAAAATTATCAGTTACCTGTTCTTAGAAGACTTCATTGCTATGTTATACTTTCTAGCTGGCCATCGTGTACACCACCTCACCGTCGATTACCACCCCCATTCCTCAGTGATCTCTGCCGACTGCATGCAGGCTGTCACCTTTTTCCTGCCCTGTTTATCCCGCCGGCCGACTATAATCCCATCCACATTAATGATCTGCAGACTCTTGGTCAACAACTATCCTTTTTCATTATTATCGGTCAAAGGTGGAGATATTAAAATATATAATGGATTAGTCCACTCAACTCAGCCCAAGTGTATCAAGATCTGATCAAGAGATTCCACTGACCCGGTCCAAATGGCCAAGCCCAATAGAGATGACCCAAGAGATTTAATTAAATGAATGGGCCCGAACCGATTGGCCCAATAAGTGAAATATCATGGCCCAACATTGCCCCCTAGTTTTTTATTAAACAGGATGTTTAATAGAAAACTATAAACGGTCCGTGATATGAGGAATTTGTTAAGAGTGAAATAGGCCCAAACTGAAGCATATTAAGGCCCAAACGGTAAGGAATTTAAAATGAGAAGGTAAATTGGAACCGGAAGTTCAACTGAAAAGGCTCAAACTGATTAATATCTAAGGCTTGAACTAAACGCTACCCATTCAAATTCCCCATCATTGCTGTTAATTAATGTGTCGCCTTCGAGTCTCGTGCAACTGTCAATATAAAAGGTAATTTCCCCCAAATTTGACAGTTTTACCTGTCAATTTGAAATTCAGACGCTTGAGCTCTTTTCTTCTCTCGAATTTTTCTTCCCTTCTCTGCAATATCTCAACAATGGTAACCCTAAACACGAATCAGAGTTCTCCCCTTCGTGTAACCCCAATCACCACCGTTCCACCTAGCTCCAGCCCCACTAAAGAAGCCTCGAGCTCAAACCATAAGGTTGCCACTCCAAGTAAGAACCCACATACGAAACCTCTTCCTAACCCTTCTGCATTCTTTAGAAGTAAAAAACGATACGCCCATGCCAACACTCCATCGATGGTTACTGAGACTGATTTGAAGAGGATTCAGATTCGATGCCATATCCCAGATACCCATTTGGTGAGAGCTCCTAGATCAGAGGAGGGAATGTACCAACGGCCAGAAGGATGGACGGCCGTTCCAGTGACAATTCTTGAGAAGGGGGTCCGATTCCCTCTTCATGTTTTCATAGTAACCCTCATAGGGTTCATAGGTGTTGGGTTTGCTCAACTAGTGCCGAATGCCTACATTCATATCCTAGCATTCATCACTTTCTGTCATGAACTTGGCGTCGAACCTACACACGACTTTTTCTTTACTATCTACAAAATCGGTCAGTCCCGAGAAAAAGGATTCAAAGCCTTGAGCAAGCAACCACCGAAGACAAGTGAAAAATTCGAGAGACGCTCTTTGGTTTCCACTCCTTCTAGTAACAGGGGATGACACGAAAAATGGTTTTTCGTAAAGGGACCAAAGATTGCTTCCCTGCCAAACTGGGCTACTGATGAGAAGATATCTGCTGACTTTGGGGATATTCCTGAAGAACGTGAAGCTGAAATGATAGAACTCTTCGATAATTTCTCGAAGGAGGAGTGGAACTATGGACTCCTTTCCAAACAGGAGTGGTTGTATGACCACAAATGTAAGTATCAACTCGACTTACACATATTTTAAAATTTATAGGATTTAGATTCTGATATATAACTGTTTACTCTCTGCAGTAACTTTGATTAAGCCATCGTCTTCGAAAGTAAAAGATTTGGAAGATTTCTTATCAGGAAAATTTACATAAGCTGCAGAGACTCCTCTACTAGAAACTCCGCCCGAAGATACCCCAATTACTGAAACACCCACCACTGAACTTCAAACAGATGCGGCAGAAGCTGAGGATCCCATCCAACCAGAAGAAACCCTTTAACCACGCCGAAAAAAGAGGGCTATCCGAAAACCCCGATCAATTCCTACTCCAACATCTCCTGAACCCATCCCAGAAACTGAACCACCCACTAAACCAGCCCCCACTCAAGGAGGTTTGCTCGATCTGCTTGTGGATGATCGAAAAAGACTCCTTCGAGTCAAGAAATTAAGGACGAAGATCACTCCTCTAACAACCGAAGAACTCTATGTGCCTCCTTCTTCAGTTGAAGTTCCCCCAACTATTCCAGTGGAGATTCAAGTCTCTGATGAGGAGGAACCAGCTGAGCCCATTCCTTCATTATCTCGAAAATGAAAACGATCATCTGATAACCAACCAAGATCAACGTCTGCTCCATCACCACCTCGAGAACCCATTCCTGTCCGATCTCCATCCCCCGAAAATATATACACGAACCGTCACCACCTCATGATCAAACCATACCCACTTCTCCAGGACCTTCTTCTCATGAATTCCAGAACGAAGCTATGGCATCGCCAACATTATGGCCTCGATACAATGCCAATTTCCCCTTTCATCTCTTCAATGCCTTCGTTCGGGATACCGACGATCACAAGTTTGGTAACAGTTCAATAGGGGATCTGCTCGATGAAGGCATGAGCTATATAGCACAGGTACCTTTACTTTCTCGATCTTTACATTCCTTTTCATGCTTGGATTAGATATCTTGAAATTGGCTGATTAATATTGAATATGTACAGGCCAATGATATTTTTGGGCGTTTACGCCCTAAACACCTTGAATCTGAAGCTGCAGAAGAGGCTGTACGAAAGGAAAATGCCATTCTGCAGTCTGCCATAGTGAAGGAAAGGCATGACCGAGACATTGCCGAATTCAATAATGAACGTCTTCGAGAAGATTTGGCTCAGACTAAAGAAGAACTGAAGGCCATCAAGGAAGAATTAAAGGTGGTCAAGACCAGCCAACAGAATATGACTAGTATGAATGCCGACCTTGTCGACTAGAATGAAGTCCTGAAGGTCAAGAGTGAAGAGCTAGCTATATCTAATCAAAGCCTGGCAATACAAGTAAATGAAATTCAGGTGAAGGCCAAACTTGACAAGGAAAGACATCTGGTCAGACGCCAGAAGCTCCCAGATAAACTGAATGCCTTGAAGGAGCTGGGTCCTCCTTTGACTGAGGATCTGCGTAAGCAAATACAGACTGAATACCGAGCCTCCGATGAGCTGAACGCAGAAATTCTGAAAGTATACTCCGAAGGTTATGAAGTCTGCAGAGGCCGAGATAAGGAGAAGCTAATTGCAGCCCAACTAGACCCAGCTCTTCTGGATTCTTCTGAAAGCGAAGATGATGCTTGAAATAGGATTCTTCTGGTTTTAGGATTTTTGTAAATATTTTCAACTTTTTATGTAATCGTTTAATTATGAATGAAATGTCAGTTTTGAACTTCTGCTCAATTCATTTCTTGTCAATAATTCAGTATCAATCAACTTAAAACTAAATAAGTGTCTTTTGAACTTAACTTAAATTGTGAATCAGATAAGGCATATAACAGTTAAGTTAAGAAATGACACAAACTGAATTTAATGGACCGAACTCAACACTTGAACAAAATAAAGTAATACATACTTATCGTTTCCAAAGTGTGAGACAGATCATGTATAAAGTGAATTCGGCTGATCCTCCTTGCACCATCAAGATCTTGTTTACCACTCGGGGTAAAACAAGTATATAAGGACATTTTTTTACCACTCGGGGTAGAACAATTTCATAAGGACACACCTAACAATAAGGCTACCATCGAATGGCCAGCAAGTCCACCCGAACCTCCTCACACCATTGTGCATATTATTTACCACTCGCGGTAAAACAATATTAAAAGGACTATGGAATTTGTCTACCACGCAGGGTATAACAAACCCATGAGGACACTCCTGCCGATAAGGCTATCATCGAATGGTCAGCGAGTCCACCCCGTCCTCCTTACACCGATGAAGTTTGCCTACCACGAAGGGCCTGACAAATTCATAAGGACCACCTGCCAAAAATGCTACCATCGAATGGTCAGCGAGTCCCCCCCGTCCTCCTTACACCATTATGAATTTAGGACCAAATAGAGAGAAGATCAATGGTAAAACTGAATCTTTTATTGATGACGATCCAATATTTACAGACTTCCGGGATACTGACTCGGTCTCTACTGAAAATACTTCTGAAGTCTACCAGCATGCCAAGTGTTCTTGATCTCGAATCCGTCCAATGCCCTTAACCGATAAGTTCCTGGCTTCGGAACTTCAATTACTTTATACAGTCCTTCCCAGTTCGGCATCGCTTTCCTAAGTTCTGAGGCGTAGATGCTTCGACTTCCCTGAGGACGAAATCTCCTACTTCAAATCTCCGAAGCTTTACCCCCTTATTGTAATGCTTGGCTACTCTCCGTTGATAGGCTGCCAGTTTGATCAAAGCCACCTCTCTGACTTCTTCCAACAGATCCAAGTTGACCTTCAACCCTTCATCATTGTAGATCTCTTTGAACTGACTGACCCATCAAAATTATTGGTGTCCGTAGTGGCCAGCTTCGACAAGGCGTCAGCGATAGAATTGTCATTACGCTCTACGCCCTAAAATTCATAGGAGATGAAATACTGAAGTCGATCCTTCAACTCTGCTAGGTACTTGATCATTCTTGAACCTCGAGCTTCGTATTCCCCTGAAACTTGTTTGACGACCAACTGAGAGTCACTATAAATAATCAGCTTTTGAACTTCGAGACTCTTCGTTAGTCGAACTCCCTCCAGCACTGCTTCGTACTCTACCTCATTATTGGTTGCTCTGAACCCAAATCTGATGGTTTGTTGCACTTTAAATCCCTCTGGACTTGTCAAGATAATCCCAGCTCCACTGACGTCCGAAGTTGAAGACCCATCTGCATATAACGTCCATGAACTCTAGTTGTCAAGAAGCGCAACTACTCTTTTTACGGACACTTGACCTCTAGCACTTACGCGATCGACGGTGAATGAACATTCCACCATAAAATCAGCCAAGGCTTGCCCCTTAATAGCGGTTCGGGGATGAAATTCAATAAAAAAATTGGGACAACTCCATCGTCCATGCAGCCAATCTCCCCGAAACTTCTGGTTTGCTCATCATCACCTTCTTGTTGGTTGATCCAGTATAAGCGACTGTGAGCCGAATTTTGAAAATATCTCCTACGCTTTCGACTAGCAATTATCAAAGCAAAGGCAAATTTCTCAATATTCGGGTACCTGGTTTTAGCATCCCTTAGAACATGACTGACATAGTAAACCAGATGCTACTTCCCCCCAACTTCTTGAACTAGCATCGCTTCCCATCGCTAACGAAATTGGTCGCTAGATATAAGTAGAGTGGTTTTTCAAGAAGAATCGGCTTCACCAAAGAAAAGTGCCGAAGAAAAATACGTCTTTATGCCTTGGAAGGCGTCTTCACATTCTGAAGTCTATTGGAACATTTTGGCATTCTTCGGTCCTTTCAACGTGCTAAAGAACGGCAAACACCTCTCTGTCGACTTGGACATGAACCTCCTCAAAGCTGCAATTCTCCCTGTCAGACGCTGAATATCTTTGAATGACTGAGGAGTCTCCATGCTCAAATTAGCCTGGATCTTCTCTGGATTGGCCTCGATGCCCCTCTAACTAACCAGATAACCTAGGAACTTTCCCGCACCGAGCCCGAAGGTGCATTTGGTAGGATTGAGCCTCAATTTGTGATGACGGACCATCTGAAAGCATTCATCTAGATCATCCAGATGCTTCTGAATGATCATGTTCTTCACTATCATGTCACCCACATATACCTCCATATTCCTTCCTAGCTGCTTTTGAAAGACAAAATTCATCATTCTCTGATAAATAGTTCCAGCATTTATCAAGTCGAACGTCATCTTCTTGTAAGCATACAACGAACGGTGAATGATGAAAGCTATCTTCGGAATATCCTCTTTGCACATAGAAATTTGATGATAACCTGAAAAAACATCCATAAAGTTTAGTAGTGCATACCCCGAAGTCGCATCAATAAGTTGGTCAATGTGGGGCAGAGGATAGAAGTCCTTCGGGCAAGCTTTGTTCAGGTCCGTGTAGTCGATGCAAACTCGTCACTTCCCGTTCTGCTTCTGGACCAGCACCACGTTTGCCATCCACTCCGGATTGTCAATCTCAAAGATGAAATCAGCAGCTATCAACTTCGTAATCTCTTCATCGATGATCCTCTGACGCTCAGGTGCAAAAATCCTCCTTTTCTGCCGAACTGGCTTCTTTGATGGGTCTACATCCAAACGGTGCTCAGCAATCTTTCGCCTGACTCCAGGCATATCATGTGGCTCCCATGTAAAAATGTCTATATAGCAGCGAAGAAGTTTCATAAGGTTTGTCCGGAGAGGTTCCGGCAGACCCAAACCTATCTTCACCATTTTGTCTTTCTTTCCAATAACCAGCTCAATCTCCTCAGTTTCTCCTGCCGGCATGACCAATGGCTCTGAACTGCTTTCAGTAAAAGGTTCGATCTCAATCACCATGGTTTGTTTCTACTTGCTGACCCTTACTCCCGAGGCAATCACAACATTCCGATAACATCGTTTGGCCAGATCCAAGTCCCCGGCCACCTCTCCAACTCCATGTACTGTTGGGAACTTGATCTTGAAATAAGGAATGGAAGTCACTACTTGTAGGGCTGTCAAAGTAGGTCTATCCAGTATGGCGTTGTAGACCAAATCTACATACACAACATAAAATTTACATGTTATTTCTACCTGCTAGGGAGCTGTGCCGAAGATCACTGGTAGTTCAATGGTGCCTGCACCTTTGACTGGATCGTTGCTAAAACTGTATAAAGGAGCCTCCTGCCCCACTTCCTTCTTTCGCCCATCAAGATGCATCCTCTGATAAGCATGGGCATACAGAATATCCACGGAAGACCCGTTGTCTATCATCATCCGTTTCATGTCAACCGAACCCACTTGTGCCGTGATCACCAATGCTCCTTCATGGGGTTCGATGGGTTCCGAAGGATAATCTGCATCAGTAAAAGCTATAACTGTCCCTGGAAATGGTCTATCAATCTTCGGAAGAACACCCGCCACGGACATGATCGAGTCCAGATACTCCCTCCTCTTCTTCCCTTCCAATTTCCCTGCCGTCCCACCGGTTATTACATCAACGACGTGCCTTGGTGGCAGATTTGGAACAGGTTGTATGGGTCGAATCGGTTGAACCATTTGAAAAGTCTGATCTGCATTCTGATGTTCCTGCTGATGATCCCTTCCGGCCACATATTGAACCAACATACCTCTCTAAACCTTCCTTTCCACAAAGTCCTTCAGATTACAGCATTCATTAGTGTCGTGACCTGCAGCTTGATGATAGCCACAAAATTTTCGAGCATTGCCTAGTCCTGGCTTAAAATTATAATGAGGTGGTTCAAAGAATGGCTGGTTCCTGATCTAATCCAATATCATAGACTTATCCGTGTTCAGTTTGGTGTAAACCTTATTCACCTTCTGGGTAGGAGCAGGCGGGCGATTATTTCCCTGTCGCCATATGTTATTATACTTCTTCGAACTGCCCTCTGGCCGATCATTATTACCTCCCACCTTCTTCTGATCGCCTTCATCTTTAGGAGTATCTGCCTCCTTAATTCGGTCCGAAGAAGGACGTTTCAGGCTATTCATAGCCTCCTCCACTACAATATAGCCTTCGGCTTTATCAAAGGCTTCGGTCAAACTCTTCGAATGGTGAAACATCAGCTTCTTCACCAGCTTCTCTGACTTTACCAGATCTAACCCATTCTGAAACAACCCCACAGCTTGAAGATCATTAAGGTCAGACACCTGGCCAACAGCTTCCCTGAATCGTTTCACATACAGGCCCAAGGACTCATTAGAAAACTACCGAACTTGAGCCAATAAACCAATAGGCTTTCCCCTCCTTCGGTTGCTCCCAAAACGAGCATGGAACTTGTCACACAGCTCATACCATGACATGACTAAATCAACAGGCAAAGTCCCCATCCACTGCCTTGCATCCTTCCTCAACGTTGTAACAAACGTGTGACACTTAGCAGCATCGGTGAAATCATAATAGTCCATCAGTCTATCGAACGCCTGGTTGTGGTCATAAGGATCCCCTAATCCATCATAGCTCTCCATATGAGGTAACTTCTTGGTGGTATCTGCTTTCTCCTTAAGAATATCCGAGGAAAAGGGGGATGCCTTCTTTCCAGGAGTATCCTTCACCTGTTGAACCTCAGCCAACTATTTTCGAAGCTCCTTCAACTCCTTCACCAAGAAATCCACACCTTCTGGTTGCAAGGAGACTTCTTTCTCCTGAATAACCTTCTGCTTCTGGGAAGATCGACCCCTTCCACCAGGATCCACGACCCTTGATGGACTTCTGGATTTACTTCGGCGTGTGGCCATGTCATCACGATGAGAATATTCACGCTGGTGCTCTCTCCCTCTATTCTCAGGTACATGATCCCTTGATCGGCTCCTCTGTCTGCCTCCATCACGACCTTGAGAATTGATAACCAGAAGTGCTTTCTTCGACACCTCAGGGGTTCTGCTCCTTGATCTTCTTCGTTCCTGAGGTCGTCCTCAAGAGGTATGAATAGAGTGTTTTGGCTCCTTCCCTTCTCGTTATTGCCCATCCTTAAGCCTACTACGCTTCTCGGACTGCACATAAGTGGACGTCTCGTCCCTCAGATCAGCCATCCGAAGCATCTGCACAGCTATATCCTCCCTCTGCTTCAGAAGAACCTCCAAAGCCTTATCTGCTTCATCTGCCATCTTCGCCAACTTGGCAGCCTTATCATCCCGACCACTTCGGTGATGAGTTTTAGGTGGTAAACCCTCCACCTGCCTTCGGTCTTGGTCACGACCTTTATCAGCAGCAAATACCAACCTTCGTCTGGCTTCACCATGAGCTCTCGAATAAGAACCCCTGGAATCATGCTTGGAAGAAGTGCTCTCACTCTCATAAGCACTCTTTGAGGGACCCAAACGATCCTTAACAGAGATATGTTGGACAGATGAGCTCACAGCCTTCGGCTGTCCTTCCAGTGTATCTGCTCTACTCCTCACCATCTTTTCTAACGTAGAAAAAATGAAAGTTTGTGATTGAAAACTACAAGACACTAGAACACAACCCTCCTTCTAGCGCCAATGTTAACGCCAAGATCTTCTGCCACGTCCCAATCACGTAAAACGTCCTGATCCTGTACAGTAAACATGATCAACACCAAAAGCTTGACGGATTCGACCGTCGGGGGATAGCTCAGGCGTGAGAGTCAGTACAGGCGATCACAAGGTTAATAATGGAGGATAAAATATCTAGTGTATTGAAAGAGATAAAATTATCAGTTACCTGTTCTTAGAAGACTTCATTGCTATGTTATACTTTCTAGCGGGTTGCCATCGTGCCACCCACTCACCGTCGACACACCCCCCATTCCTCGTTGATCTCTCGCCGATCGCATGCGGTCGTCACCTTTTTCCCCGCCTGTTTATCCCGCCTAGTATAACTATAATCCCATCCACATTAATGATCCGCAGACTCTTGGTCAACAACTATCCTTTTTCATTATTATCGGTCAAAGGTGGAGATATTAAAATATATAATGGATTAGTCCACCTAACTCAACTCACCAAGTGTATCAAGATCTCGATCAAGAGATTCCATCGACCCTATCCAAATGGCCAAGCCCAATAGAGATGACCCAAGAGATTTAATTAAATGAATGGGCCCGAACCGATTGGCCCAATAAGTGAAATATCATGGTCCAACAAGAACGTATATGATATTTTACCATAGATCTAATAAGTTAATATTTTAAGTTAATATTTGGTTTCAAATGAGCATATATATGTCGGATATTCCCAGCGATTGGTATTAAATCCATGACCATAGGCTTTGGGTCATGGGTCTGGTATGGATATATTAATTGAGTATGATGGATGAAAATAATTTCTTGAGTATGATGGATGAAAATAATTTTTTGAGCAAGTGGTGTAGTACTTTTCTCACAGACTCTTGATTGACTCTTGACAAAATATATTGAAGAGTGGACCCGTTTATTAGAAATCATGATGGGCTATACTCAATGAGTTATAAATCTTTGGTGAATTGTACTCCTCTTTAGGGGGGGCAAAATTTTTGATTTTTTCAGTTTTTGGCAAAATGGGACTGGTCTGAACCTGCTGATTTGGACAAATGCAGTGGCGGAATCAGAACATTTTTAGAGGGGAGTCAAAATACATCAGTAAAAAAAATTATTTATTAACGCTTGGAGTGTTTCTTTCAAATTCATTTTGCTCAATTATAATATTTCACAACATCATATTCCAACCTTTGTCAACTTTTGAGTTGTGAGTCTAATAGCTTTAAATACATACATACATATACATATATATATATATATATATATATATATATATATATATCAATATGGATCGCTAGTTTAAAGTTTTAATAGTGAATCAGTATGGACCGTTGCTTTAAGTTTTAATAGTAAATCAATATGGACCGTCCGTTTAAAAGTAAATCAATCTGGACCGTTCATGAATTAGTTACTAGTCAGTCCATTCTCCTATAAATAGAAGCTCATTCCTTCATTATTTCTTACGAATTCACTAAAACTGTAGAGAGAGAAATTATAGAGAGAACTTATAGAGAGAAGCTATAGAGAGAAAATCTATAGAGAGAAAGAAGAAAAGAAGTCTGCTACCTCACTATTCCAGTATCCAGTTTTCTTCTAAGGTAAGGGATATTATTTGTTGTACTCGTAAGGGGTATTATTTCTTTTGTATTCATGAAGAGAGCTATTGTTATTCCATTCTTTATTATTCTGTTGGAATAACCTGTATACGCGGACTACCGTATACATGGTGAAATTCTTCTATTATTTTATTTCTTATTATTATGTTGGAATAACCTGTTTATGTGAAGTACCGCATACATGGTGAAATTCTGTTGTTATTACATTCTTTATTATTCTGTTGGAATATCCTATCGATGCGGATTACGCCTGACCTGGATCCGTTCTTTATTATTCGTCGAATATCACATACGTGCGCTTACGCATGACACGTTCCATTATTTATTATTATTTCATTGGAATAACTCGTCTGCATGCGATTCTATCGCATGCATGGTGAATTTTGTTGTTATTTCATTATTTATTATTCTTTGGAATATCTCGCTTGCACGGATTACGCTCGACTTGTTCGCTGTTTCTTTATTATTACATTGAGAATAACCTCGCCTATCGCATGCATGGTGAATTCTTACGTTATTCCATTTTTATTATTACATTTGGAATAACATGTATATGTGGATTACCACATTCATGGTGAATGATCCTTTATATTCATTTCTTATTAAATTATGGAAATGATCTGTTTACGTGGATTATGATGAAAGTCATAATATAAGCATTGGACTATTGATTATGATGAAAGTCATAATAAAAGCATTGGTTTGATGAAAATCATAGGTATATGTACTATTAGTAAGTGTTATGATGAGTTATGTTGGTTATTATGTGAAAACATGAAAGTTTCTAAGAAATCACAGAGGGTTGAAAATCAGATTTTGGTGAAAATGGAATATGAAATTCAATTGACCATATCTCCTATTATATTTTGAATTTTTGAGTGTGGTCAAGTTCTAGAGTTAGATCTATGAGTTTTCTAACTTATCCAAGTGGAATCACTGGAAAAGGTGTTGTAGATTTTCGTATGGACTGATTTTAGCAAAGGAGTCAAAAACTGCAAAATACCAAAAAGTTACTGCCCATAAATTTAAAAGGGTTGTTTCGGCCACTTAATTTGTGAGAAAAATTTTGGCGTTTTGGGACATGGAAATATATGGTATAAAGTACCTCTTGTCCAAAAATGAGCTCATTCGGACTTAAAATGAGCAAATTATGACTATTTTAATATTTAGGTTTTTACGACAAAAAACGCTATCTTAGGAGTTCTATAACTACGATGACCATGAAATTTGAACTGGAAGCTCACGTTAACATGTGTAAGATCCTGCCAAGATTTGGTAATTTCTGGAGTTAAACTTGAGGTAGCTAATTTCTTAAAGAATTAATTAGAAATTGATTTTTGAAAAATACTTAAGGGAGTTGAAAAATTATAAAAAAATACTTGTTGTGTATGAAATATATGTATATATGTTTGAACAAAGGATAGAAAAATTATAATTTGATTTGGTAATTTTTCATGAAAATAGTTTAGTTACAAACATATGATTTAAATATGTTATGTGAAGTTGAAGAATTGGTAAATAGGATTTTAGGGCTTGAAAATACTATATAAGGTATATGCAGATTTTTGATGATGGATTTGATTATTGGTGATGAAATCTTATGATTCTGGCATTTTTGAATGATTAAATGCATTATTTGGTAAAGTGTAAACAACTGAAATAAATTGTTTATGAGTTTAAGAAGTGATTAAAATATTGTTATAATATTAATAATATTAGATTATGAGTTTATTAAGTAATTGATAATATTTGGATAAATTTAAAGTCTTTAATATTTATCATTTTTTTCGTTTGATTAATGTTTATATCATTGTCATCATCCTCATGTTTATATTATGATGAAAGTCATCTTTGGCTTATGCGCATAGATGGACTGTTGATTATTGATTTTATAATTATATATCTTTTGCTTACGTGCAAAGATGAACTATTGATTGATGAGTATCTTTGGCTTACGTGCATGGATGGACTGTTGATTATTGATTTTACAGTTGTATATCTTTGGCTTACGTGCAAAGATGAACTATTGATTGATAAGTATCTTTGGCTTATGTGCATAGATGAACTGTTTATTGGTATGATTATGACCAGGGATCATTCGGTATAATCATGACCCGTAATGTTGTAGATGATGTGGTAAAAGTCCTCATTGGCCCGTAGTGCATTGATGGACAGTTTTTGGTATAATTATGACCAGGGATTATTCGGTATAGTCATGACCATTGATGATTTAATGAATATCCTTGGCCCGTAGTCTGAGGATGATTCGATGATGTGGATTATTTATTGCTTCGAGAGTCGTGATAAAATATTGATTATACACTTTTAATTCGTAAAAGATAGTAGATTCATGCTCTACTTGACTCTTCTAAAATATAGTTCTATGTCTTTGGCCTGTAGTGCAAAGTTGAATTGTTAATAAATATCTTTGGTCGTAGTGCGAAGATGAATTTATTAGTATGATCATGAGCAGAAATTTTGATTTTGTATAACCATGATTTTTGATGTTTTAGGTGAAGATAGATGATGAAAATTATCTTCGTCCTGGGTGCAAAGAGGAATTTAGAATCACAATTATGACTATGAGTTATTCATATGATTGTGGACAGGAATTGTTGATTGATGTTACAGGGATAAAACATTATTGATGGACTTTTAACATGGAGGATATAATAGACCGGATAGTTTATTTGACTCTTCTATTGGATTGCTCGTTCCGCTGCAACTAAGGTTGAAAAGTTTTATCATCTACCATATGTTCTAAATCTCTGATTTATTACTGATGAAGGCTATTGATAATTTAATTATCTTTAGTCATGATATTCTTTTTATCGGGTGGTTGGCTTTCACCCTTTTGCTTCACAATTCCTTTCGTAACAAGAGTGTAGCTAAGTAGAAATGGGGTAACAGGAGAATAGTAATGTTGGTCTATAGTTGTTGAGGTTCTCCCTAAATAGTATGGAAATAATTTTATTGAGAACTTTAGATAAGTGTGTCGTATTGTATACGCTATTTGATATTTAATTTTGGTGAACCAAATAGGGTGAGGTGAACCCAACTTTGGAAGGGTGTTTTGCCACTATCATACAAGATGTCTAATGACATACAACCTTATGTTATCATAAGACAGGGTTGTGCACATCCACTTGCTGAGTATATCTACGAGCACTACCTATATGATCTTGGAGTTTGGTTGAAACATAATGTTCAATTGCAGACAGTGGAGATAGTTATATGTCAAGAGAAGACTCACCATTGGAAGAAACATGATAGTAATCTTCTCGTTTTTCTTTGGGGTCTATTGGGTCAACCAAGGATAATTCTCTGGACAAATGATATCTATCATAACTTAGATTCATGGCCTCCCATATACACGAAGGTTTCTTGAGAATTTTCCAAAGATTTTAATTTTAAAATAGCTTATCGATGTGTACTTTTATGTAAAGTACCTTTGTAAGGTGTTGTGGTCGAGGCACCATAGAGAGTTACATAGATTTTGTATTGAAACTCACGATTTATCTCATTGTGTCGTACTCTACACGATAGTTCAACAATTGTATAAATGAAGTTTGTATTTGATTTTTATGGAGTAATATCTGGCGACTCAGAATGGGTCGTGTGGACCTATTTTGGGGGCGTCACATTTTCAGTACCAGAAACAGGAACGAGTTTGGCTCATTTGGTACTAATTTATTAATTTTATAGGCAAATAAATCTATCATGGTGAGCGACGAAGATAGGAAACAAGCGGCAATATTTTATAACAATGTGTGGTGAGCGAAAATCAAAGGAATCCGATGGAGGTAAAGAGGATCAGAAACAAGCGTCAATATTTTGGTGAAGGCGATATACAAAATTCGCACTACCCCAAAAACTCTTCTACTCCTTTGCCCAATTTCTCTTTTTCCTTTGTCCAACCAACCGTGAAGCTTTCTCCAGCTATGAAAGGTTGATCTGCACTGTTTCTCACTAAATCGGTAACCCTTTTTCTCTAGTCATGGAAGACCAGAAATCCTTTGCGGCTATTACAGCAATTATATCTATTATTTCTCATATATACCCACCAAAATAAAACATTCCTTTGTCTATTTCCCCCCTATATAGCTTTTATATCATCTATGAACAATAAATTCTAATATTTTTTAATTTATATATATTTAATAGGTTCATGTGAATATGAAAAAATCACAGTTACTATCCGAGCTAACACTTACATTCAATTTCAGTGATTGCTGCAATTTGTTTATTTGCTGGTAGTAAAATGAAGAATAGAAATCTTAAATTTATGTTTTGACAAAGCTCAAACTTGCTGCAAAAGAAGTATTTTTGTTATAGTTTATGAATTGCGTATCCAAACCATTTTGACATTTTAGCTTTCACGGTGGGGTATTAGATAAAAACTTGTACCGTATTGATGTGATAAAAATACGTAATTGTAAGTGCACAGTGTCAAATTAAAAAATTGACAAGTACAAGTTGAACCCGCATAGACTAGATTAATTTTAAAACATCCTTATATTTATTTCAGGAAAATTAAAAACAAAGATGGAGAATTTATTAAGTACAATTAAACTAATTATAATATGAAAATTACTAATAATGAGGAAGTAATTTAGAAATCTGAATCCATTAAACAATAAACATAATAACTAATCAAATCTCTTCTATTTTTATAACTTAACTATGGTTTTAATCTCTCTTCCCTTTAATTTAGTAATTTTACAATTAACATAGATAAACATAAACTATGAAAATTTAAGGTTTAACTATAACATACCAAAACTTTTTCGAGCAATTATGGATTCTGAAAAATCATATCTTAACAATAATATGTCAAAATTTATTAATTAATTTAAAATCACATAAGAACTATAAAACGAAGGTATTTCAATAACAAAACATGAAGGCGATATCAATTAAAAGAATAAATAAAAGAAGATATAGAAAATATTATCATGAATAATTATTTAATTTCATATTCATCCTAGATTAAAGAAATTAACTAAACATAAAAATAAATAAACTAACTAAAATAAAGAAGAAGAAGATAAAAATAAATAAGAAAACTCTAATTCATCTCCTCTCTCTCAAACAAAAGACATATTTATAGGCACAAATGAATCGTAACATAATACTAATACATTTAACTTGGTCTATTTTGTTTCCTTTTATCATATTCTTTCCTTCTTGACTTGAATCTCTATATGGTAATTGTAGCGTCCCCAAATCTGAGAACTAATCACCACGAACCTGGTACACCAATTCTATAACTATTGCGAAAGATATAAACATAAATTGTTTATACATTGACATTTATACATAATCTCAAAGGTCGATAACCTTAACTTATAACACAAATTCAAATCCTAAAGGACTTACAACGTTATTTGCCTTCGCTTGTATCCAACGTATTCGTCCTAATCTGCAATGTTTATCATGATATAGCAAGGGTGAACAACAAGTTTTCCCAGCAAGTTTAAGTTCAAAGAAAGATATATCATGATGGAAAGAATGAATAATAAGCGGACAAACTTTCAACAATATAATGATTACGAAAGAGCATGAATCAATTTTCATAACTGAACGACAGAGTCAATAAAAATAAATGGCCAACAATGAATATGAACAACTATAACTGAACCAATTGATAATGAAGGTGATCAGCCTTTCATACCTGATGAACATATGCCACATGCACAAAGTGCGAATCAATAAATCATAGACGTGATATAATCAACAATGATTAACCACTAGTTAAAAGTTTAGTTCAAGAAAACTTGCCTGCACCATCGACTACTGCTATGCAATCTATTTAGCTTCATCTGTAGACCTAATATTAATAATATCGATCTCCCAATTAGAATAATATCATCACATATACTACTGTTAATTACAGTTATAAAATAACCTAAACATATTACCACATAATTCTAACAGTCAATAAAGCACATAAGACCCGGTATCAAGTCAAACTATTTCAGTCTGAGTTGAATTCGATACTATTTCGACATCCCGATTGCCTAATCGGATAATTATCGAATCTATTATCAATAAGACTCTACTTAAACACTTCAATATTATCTTAGATAATTTATTATTTAATCAAAACATTTTTCAAAAGCTCATAATAATTTTCAAATAATTATTATCATTTATAAAGATTTTTCAATCCTTAATATCATTTTTATATGATTTAAATACCACATAATTACATTATCATTAATATTTAATTAATTTCAAATATTAATAAAATACATGACATAATATTTTAAGTTATTTATAATATCTCAAAGTACTTTTAATACCTTAATATCACCTTTAAATGATTTTTAAACATTTAAAACCATTATTAAAGAAATGCCATTAATATTAAAATATTAATGTATTTCATGACAAAATATTAAAAGTTATGTTTTATAACTTACAACATTTTAAAAACCTTTAAATCACTTTTATATGATTTTTAAAACATTAAAACTATTTTTCCATAATTTATTTAAATAATTTCGCGTTTGAGCAAGTCAGCGGCGATGAGATCAGATGTCCTAGTAAGAGGTGTGTGAATGAAGTGTGGAAGGAAAGGAGTGAAGTCATGTGCGACTTATTTGTGTATGGGTTCAAGCAAGGTTATATGACATTGATCTATCATGGGGAAATATGGTTCAATTTACGGGACTCGATTCTGATATACGGAAGTCGAGTTATCATCCCGTTTGTCAAACTTGCCGACACTTAGGCAAAAAGTCAAAAAAGAGACCAAAACCCGCCTCGGTCTTCGGAATGACACGCAAAAATAAACATAGCACCGCATAGGTATTAGACACGCGTTACAGCTTACGGGACTCGATTCCGATATACGGAGGCCGAGTTATCACTCTGTTTGCCAAACTTGCTGACACTTAGGCAAAAAGCCAAAAAAGAGACCAAAATCCGCCTCAATCCTCAAAACGACACGCAAACACATGCATAGCACCGCATAAGTATTAGGCATGCTTTACAACTTACGGGACTCGATTCTGATATACGGAGGCCAAGTTATCACCCTGTTTACCAAACTTGCCGACACTTAGGTAAAAAGCTAAAAAAGAGATCAAAATCCGCCTCGGTCGTCGGAACGACACGTAAACACATACATAGCATTGCATAGGTATTAGGCATATATTAAAACTTACGGGACTCAATTTCAATATACGAAGGCCGAGTTATCACTCCGTTTGCCAAACTTGCTGACACTCAGGCAAAAAACTAAAAAAGAGACCAAATCCACATCGGTCGTCGGAATGACACGCAAACACATATATAGCACCAAATAGGTATTAGGCACGCGTTACAACTTACGGGACTCAATTCCGACATACGAAAGTCGAGTTATCATCCCGTTTGCCAAACTTATCGACATATAGGCAAAAAGCCAAAAAAGAAACCAAAACCCACCTCGGTCATCGAATGACACGTAAACACATACATAGCACCGCATATGTATTAGGCATGCGTTACAACTTACGGGACTCGATTCCGATATACGGAGGCCGAGTTGTCACCCCGTTTGCCAAACTTGCCAACACTTGTAGAACACAAACTAAAATAATTTAAATATGCTTTATTTCGTCTTCGTTATTAATATTTTAATTTTGTAGGGACTTGTTGATGAAACTCGTGGGGTGGAGGCTGCGGCACATGCAATGTCCGTGGAGGAGATGGTGATGACCGCTGGGCTAATGCTGATGAGACTATGGAGGGTGGGACCGGTTCTCGGACTAGAGGTGGGACCGGAGGTGGGACCGACGGTGGTACAATAGATGGTGGTGATGATGACAATGACATTCTTGATCTTGGGCTGTAGTTAGTTTATGTTTATATTTTAACTTTCATGTATGTATTTATATAGCTTTTGAGTTGTACATACTAGAGTTTTGTATCTAACTATATTGATTGTTGATAGTAAAAGATATGATTGTTATTGATATGCGTACATTGTCATTATTTGTTTTTCTTTAGTTTATAACAGGTACAGTTATGTATATGTAAATGAACAGGAGAATTTTCCAATTTTTATATATATAAAAAAATTTAAGCAGGGAATTGGCGACGGGGTGCCGTCGACAATGACCTATAGCGACGGTTCCAAAAATAGATTAATTAAAGGTCATTGGCGACGGGATAGGCCACCTATATTGGCGACGGCAGTGCCGTCGGGAATGACAGTATCATTAAAATAAAAAATAGTTATTCCTGACGGTTTTATTCATCACTAATGTCTCATGGGACGGCTTGCCATTGCCTAAGAATGATGATATATATTCCGACTACGAGCGACGGGAGCGAAGTGGGCGACGACCTGGGGGCGACGGTTTATTGCCGTCGCTAATGACCTCATTGCCGACGGCAAGAGGGTCATTGACGATGACACGGCCCGTCGGCAATGACCTTTTTTTGTAGTGAAAAGTTTAAGAGGAGCTTGGTGTCAATGTGAATCCATTGAGAGAGAACGCGTTAAGACGGAGATTATTAAAACAACACGTGATAGTAAAGTCCCACAACAAAACAAGAAGAAATATTAAAAAACATATATGATGCTTAATTTAATGGACCATACACCTAATATATTAACATTTTAAGTTAAAATGTGATTTCAGATGATCCATATATTGACCGATTATTCCCCCACAAACTCCTTATATCATAAATAGAAACTCATCATGAAACATTGGAAGTTTTAAAAGACTTTATGTGGTGCTTCTTTGTCATAGATGGGGAACCCTAGCAACATGCATGCTTCCTCGTCCTCAACGGAATACTCATTCGAAATTAATTCTGCAATTGTCGTAAATGCATGCATATTCATGCATGCACGGGGCTACTTAATAGCACTTTTATCGCTCCAAGATCTACCTCTTTTACAATCAAGCACATAAAGCACAAATGAAATAACTTAACAAGTGCTCCTGAACATTTGATTGAGTTTTATATATGATTTTTAAGTGAGTGTGTGAGCTCGAATTTAGACCATAATCGTTACAATTTTGATTTATTTTGAGTCAACCTTTTTATTAATATTAAATAATTTTGTATTTTGATAATGTTGATAAAGTTACCTCAACATGTGTAGTTCATAAATCCTAGCTCTTAAATTTTTGCAAATTGCCCTTATGTCTCAAATTAATAGTCCAATTTGAACTTTTTTTGGTCAAATTAATTATTTTTTTAATTATAATAAAACATACATAAATATATTTCTGAAATCATAAAAACTAGAATTAATAGCCATCAGAACACCATAATAGACTTAAAAATGAAAACCAAAGAACCACTGAATTACATTTATTCTTAACTAAATATTATCATTATCTAACTGAAATTTGGCATCACATGCACCTAATTAAACTGCAATTTTATATCCTGTAACTTCCTGTTAATGCACTCAGTTAGAATCAATGTGGGAATAGATTGTTGGGCATGCAGAACCATGAACTAAATTAAAGAGAGACTTGAATTGAGTCCATCAGCAAGAAACGTCAATACTTTGTCAAAATTACATTAGAACTAACCAAACTCATGGGAGTGACGCTTAGACCATGAGAGTTATTTGAAGATTCCGAACAAAGTAAAAAATAGTAATTGAGAATTAATGTCCCAAAGTGAGTTAGGATTTCCATGAATTCGACAGAAAAATGCATCTATAATATAAAGTTAGTTTTGTTTAAAATAGTACAAAAAATAATTCTTAAAACAGTCAATTTAACCAAACAAATCAAAACTAAACAATTATTTTGGGATGTAGGGAGTATATAAAAAGAATTTTATGTGCACAAACTACGCACAAATGATAAGACAAGTGTAATGCATACCAATAAAAATATGTAAAAAAATTCAGATAATAGATCACATTCCTAAATTTTTTTTAATAATGTTTGTGAACAACTTTTATATGTAATTTATGCACATAGAACTGGTCTATATATAACACATTTTGTTATTTATATATACTAGACTGATATCCCAACAGGCACATGTTAGAATCAATAATATAATTTAAAATTATGGTGTGTAATATTTAGTATTATAATTTGATTATAAATAGTATAATATAAATGTAGTCATACATTTAACATAAAATTGAAGAATTGCATGTATATCGAAGTCATTTTATATGTTTTTTAATATAACAATGGATACAAAAAAAATAGTATAATTATAAACATGAAGTCGGAACTAACTCGATATTAACTCGGGACTAACCAACAAAATGACTCAATTAATTTGGATAAAATTTCAAATTGCCTTATATATATATATATATAGTATAATAGATAATAGATTACTCCATTTTACTCCCAAAAAAAAAAGTTATGAGGTGCTAAAATTGGATTCCATTTTGGACACGTGAGACAACTGATAATAGTGAGCTAGCTTATTTGACCTTATGCCAAACAAGCCTTATGAACCGGAGCTAAAAAGACCCACAGGCCACAACAAAAACAAAAGCCCAATTTCCCCAAATTCCAGAAACATCGGCAAGCGAACCAAAACTCTGCAGTAAAAGAAAGAATGGCCAAAGTTCCAAGCAAGCACGGGCGTGATCAGAACCTAGTAATTCCTCTCTCCCTCTCATTCTTCCTATATATGTATGTATGTATGTGTATGTATATACGTGTTTGCTCTTTTTGTTGATTGACCGGAAAACTGATTCAGCTCCGGTGGCTACCTATAGTGAAATAATCAAAACATTGAAAAAAGAACGAATTGTATGTTTTACGAAATTGATTAAATTTTTGTTGGATTGGTTTTGATTCTTTGGGAAAAGGAGTTTGGGATTTTTGATTGGGGATAGTGGAAGCTTAAAGCTTTTAGATTAATCGGAGTTTTGAGTTAAAAGTACTCCAATTTACTCTCCCCTCTATTTGTTTCACCATTTTCTGTTTTTTCTTTTCGGGTCATGATCTCTGATTTGCTGATTTAGTTAATAAAAAAGAGGAATTTTTGTGTGCTACAAGGGCTCTCGTTTTGGGACAGATTATGATTATTTAGTAGTATTTACATTTAGGTTGTATAATCGTAATATGCAGCTCTATTTTAGTTAAAGAATTCATATGTTTTATTGGGTAAGGTTTAGAGAATGTAAGAGTACTGGCATTTTACCAAGTCAAGATGAATGTGTTACATTTTGTGATATATTTTTGTTGCATGGTTTATAAACAATGATGTGGTTCAAATTTATTTATTTTGGCCAATAAATGAGATTGAGGTTCACGTTTACTTGCTCTCATTGTTATCCTTTTCATTGTAGTTTCTTGGAAACCAGGATTTCAAGGGGTTTTTGAATAATTTGCAAGATTGGGAACTCTCACTCAAAGACAACGAAAAGAAACTGAAATCTCAATCTCTTGGCAAGGAGAAGTTGGTATGTTATGAAGCCAACTACAATTAAAGAAAATAGAAAGTTGTTACGTTCTTAATTTCCTCTTAATGCATTGATAAGTATCCTTATATGATGGGTTTCTACTTTCTCCTGCTAAGAAGCACAACTACATACAAATAATTAGCTAAACATGAAACAACCAGTACACTGATGTGACACATTTTTAAAAAGTTTACTATATGGGGATAGGTTTAATATGGTCCTTTGAATCTGTTTCAGTAATATGGACATATTATGCTGAATACTCTGCTCCCTAGTGCTTGTTCACGTTAAAAAATCTTCCTTCTATCATACTTACTTTTGATGGTCCCTTCATCCTGAAAAAATATTACCTATTTTTTTCTTTGTTTTTTTCAAAGAGAACCGTACCCTTTCTTTAGGATATAGGAATTACAATATTCCTTTTGCATCTTTTGAAAGCATCCATGTTTTTTTTTATTGTGCTTTAACAAGTTTCCAAGGAAAAAAATTTGTCAAAAGGATTCTTGAATTTGCAAAAAATTACTTTAATCCTGGAGATGTTGTAGACGTGTTGGATACATAAGGAGAGATGTCCAGAGATATCATATCCCTATTAGCTTATGTTATTAAGTTAACCAATAATATGTATTTTCATATTCCTTTGTTTTCTTTTTAGGATTCCCCTACTCAGACACATGGTGTGAGGAATGCAAGTGAGCTTTCAACCAGTTCTGGAACTAATGGGAAACTCTTTCAATCAAAAGAACAAACAAGTAGAAGTTCTCAAGTAAGTAGATCACATATTCCAGTCATTGAATTATGATATTGTGTGACCAGAAGATTGGATCTATGACATGTGCCAGCATGTGTACGCATGCTAATTTTATATTGTAAGATTATGTAATAGCTGATATTGGATGGTTATTTATGATAATTCTTCATCTTCTTAGAACATTGGAATAGTTGGAGAAGATCGAAGCCCCATGGAAAAATCTCCCTCGGTTAATAAATCGAGTTCTGCCAGTCAGTATGATTACTTGAGAAACTTCGATGAATTCGGAAATTTATCAAGTGGTTTTATGACAAGAGGGAGTTCCTTTGATGCTAATTCAGAAAAAGAGTTGGTATGACGTGTACCTTTGAAATTTTTATCATGTCAATTCAGGATAGTAGTAGTATAGTTTGGTTACCTTATATGTTTATTCTATTGCACTTTACAGGGTAATGAAAATTTTAAGCAGAAAAAGTTCAAAGAAGCAATTGATTGCTATTCTAGGAGCATTGCTTTATCACCAACTGCAGTAGCTTATGCAAATAGAGCAATGGCCTATCTTAAAATCAAAAGGCAAGATCTTCTATAAAAAATAATGCTAGCACTTTGATAGGTGTTTTTTTAGCTTTTATCAGAATTAGCGGTACAGTAAGTCTATAAGTAGCCATCTAATGAATTCAGCCATATACAGATTAATTCAGGGAGTACAATGATGCTTATTGAGATCCCCTTCAATTTCATTACAACATCTAACATTAGATTCGATGACTTTGAGAATCGTGGTGTATATTTATTTTCTTAATTTATTGGCTCATCAAATCCTTCAACGAATCGACCATGTGATCAGACTTTTCTTCACCATCACTGTTAAAGTGAAAACAATATTCATATCAACTGTTCCATCATACCCATAAGGCTTAATACATTAATAAAGGGCCGTCCCAAAAGGCCAAATTTATACTTAAGGGTGTAAACGAGTCGAACCGGAGCGAACAGAGAGCTACTCGAATTCGACTCGAAATGATAAATTCGTACTTGAATTCGGCTCGAATTTGAATTATATTTGAAAAATTCTACTCAGATTCGATTCGATTCGATTCGACTCGAATATTTAGTATTTGAATATCGAATATTTATTCAAACTACTCGCGAGCTTCAAATTCAAGCTCTAATTCGAGTTTCCACATAATAACTAGTTTTATAATAAATATAATTATAAATTGAATTTGTTATTTTACTTAAAAATGAGAAAATATATTTATTATTACACTTTACAAATATAAAATCACAATTAAAATTAAAAACACAACAAAATAATAACTAATTATCCTAATTTGATTTAAATTTGTATATATTATAAGAGAATGTATCGAACATCTAATCGAATATGTATTAACCGAGTATATATCGAATTACAATCAAAAATTCGAGTAGTTTGAATCTTAAACGAGTCGAGTATAACCTTGCTCAGATTCTACTCATATTTTTATTCGAACTATTTTTAATGCTCAGATTTGGATCATATTATTAACGAGTCGAGTATAACCTTGCTCAGAGTCTCGCTCGTATTTTTTCGAGTCGAGCTCGAATCGAGCCCGAATTGTGTTGGCTCGTTTACAGCCTTATTTATACTTTATAGGCAGAAATCATGTCACCAAAGAGTTACTGCCCGTAATAGCCCTTATTTATATTTTCCTAAGCCTAATGTATTTATTTCCATACATTAGATTCCAAGACGCTGAGGATGACTGTACAGAAGCCTTAAATCTAGATGATCGTTATATTAAAGCATACTCGCGCAGGTCAACAGCTAGAAAAGAACTTCAAAAACTTAAAGAATCCATTGAAGGTATGTTCTCAATTTACTTAGTTAAATGGATTCATCCCTCTTAGTTCTCTATTCTGTCTGATTTACAAATTAACAAGTAGCTGACTGCAGATGCTGAGTTTGCCTTAAGATTGGAGCCTCACAATCAAGAAATCAAAAGGCTGTATGCTGAATCCAAATCTTTGTATGAGAAGGTATATATGATACCTTGTCTATCTTCCTTTTAAACAAACAACTGGTTGCAAAAAAAATTGCATGCTTTTAGAAGCTGTTAATCCAGTGTTACTTTTTTGGATAAAAAACAAAAAATCATGGATGCTTGATTTTATTCTACTTATCATGGTGAGAAGTGTTGTAGTAGTAGTTTGTTCCTCGTTTGTTTAGATAGGAATACTATGAATTAGTCACCATTGCTGGGTATGAAATGCATATTTTGTTATGCCCAATCCAAGGTATGACTATGAATTAATTGACATGATGGATGTAATGCTTTATGGAAGAATAAGAGAAAATAGTTGAGAGAAGTGTGAAAACAGAACTTATGGTTAATCCTCTATGGCACTATCATTTTGGAGAAACTGGTACTGTGACTTGAGCTAATATGTCAAGGATGCTGTCTTCCCTTCCTCCCCACCCCTTCTCTTCCCCTGTTACCTGTCCATGGAATAAGGTGTCAATGATGGCTGTAGTGTGTGTGAGTTTGTATTAATTGTTTCTGTTATGTGCCATCGAAGTGACTTCGACTGATCTGTCCAGGAGATCTTTAAGAAGGCATCTGAACCATTGAAAGGCACAGTGCAAGAGGTCCAAAAAGCAGGGAAGCCGGTGACGGAAATGAATGGCGATGATCACAGTGTCCAATCTGTTTCAAGTGCCTCTCAGAGAACAAGCGTGGCTGCAATGGAAGTAGATCATAGCAAGGTATAATGAATAATGTATACGTTTACTTCATTATTATCGATGTGATATTTTATTGCATATTTGTTTTAATGGGTGAGGAAATGTGGATTTTCGCTCATTGATCCCTGTCTGAAGACACGGCTGTTTGTTGCTGTAAATGAAGTTGCTTAAAGCTTCATATCAAAGTTTGAAATCTTAAGAGCACCTTTAAGACCATTGAAGATCTCCCAAGTTCACAATTATTTTAAATAAATAAAAAACTTTCAGAGACATTGGAAAAATTAGGAGGTTATCAAGAACGTTGTTACTTTCTAGTCATCCTTATTCTCATTGATGGAAATGTAGGGAAGGGGAAGACAAATATCTGTGGAGATAATAAATGAGGAGAAATGAAAGCTTGCTTTTTTAACAGATTGTGGCAGTGGACAGCACATAATGCTGATATATGAAGGAAAACACTTTTTTTACTATATTAAAGTTAGTAAATGCAAGTTTAATTTTCTTGGAATTTTGATGTAAGTGCAACTCGTAAGATGGATAATGAGAAAACACTGCACGAGAACTAATAAGGGGAATGAGTGGATGCTATTTGTTTTCTTTTCCTTTTTTCGGGTTTCTTACCTTAATCATCAAACTTTATGTAATCGTTATGTGATAATTATAACTGCTCGTTGAATTATCATTTATCAAATTGAATGGGTGGTGGGATTATGATGGTCAATGGTGGAGTTGCCACTTTAGCCTTTTACTTTAATATATCCATTTTTTGATTTATGAAGTGTCCATGACCAAAAATATATTAGGAAAAGCCATTCCTTCGATCCACGATATGCTGCTTCATGCAGTGGGGTGTGTACTGTATATCTCTGTAAGGTGTCTAAATTTGTATGAAAAAATTACTTGTTTAAAGAAAAGAGCTTTAGAGCCTGGTACAATCCCCCTAAAGTATTAAATTTTTCGAAACTCGAAATGCAAGAAGATATGTGATCAATGTCATTAATCTAATTCTGTAAAGGTCTGTATATGTTATATAATTATTCTCTGTTGTATTTTGTTACGAAATTTCCCTTCAGATCAAAAAATAGATTTAAAAAATTCTTACATGCTCGGAGTTGGATCTATACGAAAAATCATGTGATATGTCTTGGCAAATCTTTTATTACCGAGTTGGTCCTTAAAATTCTCTCTTTTCCCTTCCCCTGACACTTTTTATTGGTTTTTAATTGTTTCACAGAGAAATCACAAAACTGGCCAGGAAAAGCTAAAAGCATCAGTTGAAGAGCTTGCTGCTCGGGCAGCTTTTCTTGCAAAAGCTGAAGCTGCAAAAAACATCACACCACCTAATTCTGCCTATCAGTTTGAGGTTTCTTGGCGAGGACTCTCTGGTGATCGTACTCTACAGGCTCAATTGTTAAAGGTTTAGATAAGCATTCTCATTAAATATGCTTATTCAGATATCTTACTCAAGAACATATAGCAATTTGAACTACTTTTCATTTATGCTGGTTGTCTGCCTGTCTTGCTCCTACACAAAGCCTTCAAACATCTATATATATATAGCTTCAAGCTTGCATTTGGACACAGCAAGTGAATAAAACAACAGTAATTATCAGATCTACTTGGCATCTTATATGGGCATTATTATTTTTTGCAATTGCTACTCTATTTTACGTCTTTTTCTTTTGTTTATGTTCCCCAGCTGGTTCATCGTGTGTCAACTAATAGTTGTTTCCTTACAATTAGGTAACAGCACCAGCTGCATTGCCTCGTATATTTAAGAATGCGTTGTCTGCTCCAATACTAATTGATATTGTTAGGTGCATTGCCACATTTTTCATGTAAGAGAGTTTAGCTTATTATTTTAATTCTGAACTTTTTAGTTCTAATATAAATCCTTTTATCATTTTCATAATCTAATTAACTATGTTTTACATATTTGTGACAGTGAAGAAATGGATTTGTCGGTCAAATATCTAGAAAGTTTAACCAAGGTCTCAAGATTTGACATAATCATCATGTGTCTTTCATCTGCAGACAAAGCTGGTATGTGAACAATACATTAATCCTTTGGTGCTTGGTTTCTAAACATTAATACTTTCAGTCACTTTTACTTAGATCTGGCAATATAGTTAGTTAACTGTTGGGTCAAATCATATTAACTGGAACCAAATGAGTTAGTTAACCATTTTTATTTATTCAGGTTGGTTAAAGTTTGAACCCATATTTTTTAAAACAAATATAATTCTGAACTGGTTAACCATTTTTCAACCCATATTTCTTGCAACTACAACTAGTTCTACTAATGATTCCAAACTCTAGAGACGGTTAAAAAAAAGAGAAGAAGATTTAGATAGAGCAACTAAAAAGCAAAAAGGCAGCGAGGAATTCCCAATCCCAGCAATAAAACCCAAATATATTAGTAGGAAACAGTAAGAGTGAAGGATTGGAGAGAGAAGATTTCTCAACTAAAATTAATAAAATAGAGCTGCCTTTCTTATTACTAGTACAAAATGGCCAAAATTATATTATATTCGTTGAAATTATAAGATCATTTGATTTCTATAAAATAATTTAAAAATTATAAATTTAAAATTAATATATTATGAAATAATAAATATCACAATAAATAGTATTTTTTAAATAATTAATAATATTAATTAAAATTAAATAAATTTATGTTAATTTTAATTTTGAAACTAAAATGGTGTGATATTTATGTTTGTACTAATAGTTGTATATTATATTAATAAAAAGGAGTTGTTATTTTATACCAAGTAAATATTGATATTTTTTTAAAATCTCTCACAAATGTAAATATGAGACCCACTTATTAATTATGAAATAAAAATATTGTTCTAATTAATATCATTTTTATTTATCATGAGTTTAATTAATTACAATAGATTATCAATTAATAACATTTGAACATGATCATTGTCATTTTAGATGAAAGTAAAAATATTAAATAATATAACGATGTTTTGTTTGATGAATCAAATTAAATATAAAATTAATATGTTCTTGTTTTTGGGTGACTAATGTTGTTCTGTATGTGTCAGTTTATGTAAATTCTAGTATTCTAGATACAAAAATATTATAAATATGTTTCAATATTTAAACGACATTCATAGAATTATACTATGGTGTATTTTGGATTCCAACCTTTCTATTAGCAGGTTAATAATAATTTTGAAAAATTATTTAAATATGAAAGGGTATTAATAATTTCAATTTAAAATTTTATTAGTATAATTTTTTAGCATTTTATTATTTATATTAATAATTTTTATATCATATTATTACTTAATTAATTTAATTGTGACGGTCACAATTTCATTTTTCAAAAGTTTTGTTTAAAAGTCAAAACATCTTAAAATAGTTAATATGGTTTTGAACCATAACCATATAGTTCCAACTCACACAACCCATATTAAAAACGGTTAATATGGTTTTAATTCTTAAATGGAACCATTACCATATTTTGAAAACCAAAGTCAACCCATAACCTTATTTTGTCAGGCCTACTTTTACTGTAACTTGGTCATGGCATGCTACATTCATTTTGCATCACAAAGTTTTATGCACTCATATATGAAGACAAGGAGAAATGGATCTGATTGTTTTTATCATTCCATTTTGGAAGCTGTCAATTTAATAACAACTGCTATTCAGAATGATATTCCACGCCACATAATTTTGTAAGTTGCATATCTTTTAAGTAGATTAAAAGTTACCTCGATCTTGAGAGCTTAGGAAATACGTTTCACATTTTTCAATCTTGGATGAAAATAGATTTTTTTTATAAAAAAAATCTCAAAGACCCACGCTAATTAGTGATAAGAATTTCAATTTGGTAAAAGTTTTTACAATAGCATAAAATAGAAATGTTAGATGAATAAATATGATCCTCTTTTGCAGTTCGAAACTAAAATCTTTTTGCCAATTACCAAATTGCGGAGTTAAATAGAATTGGTTTTTGATAAATTTGGTTTCTCCTTCAAACAGATATTGTGAAGATATGGGATGACAAATTCTGTAACGGAACTTCGGCAGAATATGCGGAAGTGCTTGGTAAACTGCGTTCGAGATACTGCCCCAATCGGTGAAGGTGTGCTTGATCTTCATGAAGTTAACTAGTGTATTCTCCAGTTAAACAAAATCATGTGTAAATCAGTTGATGTGTGTTGAAATGCACTTTTTGGTAATTAAACTCTTCAGGATAGGCCAACTTGTTAACAATTTGAGGTGACAATAGAAGTATATTTCTTTTAGTTCCCAAGTATTATTATTAGTTTTTGTTTTCATTTTTATTTATTTATTTATTTATAACAGACAGGTAAAGTTCTTTTGAGATGAACTCTCAAAATATTAGCAAGGGACAATCACTCTCAAAATATTTTCAAAAATCTCATATATCAAACTTACCTCCTAGATTGTCATCACTCTCTTTACAAGGCTTAAAGTTCCCAATTTCTTGAGGAAAAATGGAAAATCCACACATGAATTAAAATTTCCCCTTCTTGATTGGGTTTCTGGCTCTTCTTCATCTAACTCCAAAATTTGAGGTTCCATTTCTAGTAGATATATAATTTTTTTTTTTATCTAAAAAACAGTTGAACTTTTCAGGTAAAACAACCTCCTGTATATCATCGGCTCCGTGTGATTTAGATTCAAGCTCCAAGTTAATTATGTCATAAATCTCCTTAACGTCTCCTATTTGAGTCAACAAATAAGCAATCTCCATTCTTTTAGAGGTTCTGTCGCCCCCAATCCATCCTTCAAAGCTAGTAGTTAACCCATTTAACAGTTGAATGTCACTTCTGTCCCTCCACATTATCACGGGATGTCACACTCGTCCTTACAATATTTTTATCATACTAAAGAGGAAGAGGAGTTGTTGATTTTGACCGAGTAAAAACATACAATTCTACCGGATTTAACAATATTTTAAGTTAGAGAGCATGATGTTTTTATATATTAGATTTTGAGTCCATTTTATAAATCTAATATGATATCAAGTGGACTATCATTGGACCTAATTAAACACTATTTTTAGGATGAATTACATATTCTATTACATTTTTAAGAATAATTACAACAATAGTGTCCTCATAAAATTTTTCTACAACTAATACACTTCCATATTTATTTACAATACTAGTGCAATTAGAATTCCTTAATTTAAGGAATTAGTATTCAATTAGAATTCCTTAATTTAAGGATTAGTTATGCTTCTTCTCTCTCCTCATTATAACAACTGCATTTAACTGAGTCTAAAATACTGGATGATGGCATATACTGCGACAGGTGGAGATTCAGCGTGAAGACAAATGACGCTGGAAAGTGGAGTAGAATTCCAAAGAGGTGCATACACTACGTGAAGAAGTACATGACCGACGATGGGTTCCGGTCGAATTCTGAGATGGTCGTCGATAATTCGGTGGAGTTTGCAAAGACGGTGAATCTGCTATCCAATGTGTCTTACTATGCGGCTCCCGGTTACGGGTGAGTTATTCAAATCCTTCGGCTCATTGTCATTGGCTTAGTTGAATAATCAGAATTGAAGTTTAGAAAATACTCTCTGTATTCCAGAGAGAAAGATGAGAATTTATATTTCATGTTAATCTCTAAAATAATTGTTACGTTTATAGTGATGAATTGATAACCAAACTTTCATATCAAGGTAACCAAACTGTCATATCAAAGTAACCAATCATCCTACCCACTTTTCAATTTTTTCTTAGTGCAATTGGTAACCAAACCTTCAGATCAAGGTAAGCAAACCTTCATACCAAGGTAACCAACTGCACCAAGACACCTGCAGTTTTTTCATAGTGCAGTTGGTAGCCAAACCTTCAGACCAAGGTAACCAATTCAATTTTATTAAGTTACCAATTTCGTTGAATGTGATGCAGTTGATAGCCAACCATTCATACAAAGGTAACCATTTTATTATTTATGAGTAACAAAATAGTTATAAAAAAATTTTCAGAACATTAATAGTTACATCTATTTATTTTTAAACTTTTTGTAGGGCGAATCTTCTTCTTATTCTCATTGGCAACGGAGATTTGCGGCGGTGTAGCGACGGTGTAGCGGCGGACTATTATTTCAAAGTGTATGTGAGGGAGATGAAGATTTGAATTTGAATTATTATTTTGAATTTGAATTTGTTTTTGTTGTTAGATCCAAATATTTGAATTTGAATTATTAATTATGGCAGTTATTTGTCCTTGATTTTAGGTTTCCTTATTAATGTGAATTGTACTATTTTTGTAATAATTACATTCTTTTTGTAATTATTTGGTTGATACACTTTTCTTGTAATTACTTTCTATTTGTTGTATATTTATGTAAAGGACCCCTATTTTTAACCTTAATTCTTACCCACTTGCAGTTCATTTCTTAACTATTCATTTCTTAACTAGTATACTATTTATCAATAGTAAGGGTGTAAACGAATCGAATCGATCCGAGTATTGAGTTGCTCAGATTTGGTTCACAAAATTTATCGAGTATAAAATAAGGTTTGATTGAGGCTCATTTAGCTCTAGAGTCGAAAACGCGATTCGAATCGAGTAGAATAGTTTGAACTTTTCAAACGAATATGATCCGAGTATTAATAGAAAATTATAATTTGAATAGGTTCGAGTAATTTATCGAGCTTTAAAATGTGCTCATATTTGACTCATTTATATTTCGAGTCGAACTCGAATTGAACTTTTTAAGTCGGCGAATCACGAATCGATTTCGAGGAATTTGGGCTTTCATTTTCTGATCTCTTTAATCAATAGGGTCAATAATTTATTTGTTAAGGGTCAAAGTTATCTATTTCTTAACTATACCAGTCTTTTCTAATAATCTCTCTCACACTAGTTAACCATTTTATTGACCCCCCTCCACGAAGTGGGAATTACCATTATAACCTGTAGATTAGCAATCAAAACAGATCCAGGAAGAAAATAAATGAGCCTTTGGGAAGCCTTTTATATATTTATCTAGCCCAAGCTGCTAGAAGATTATACTACAGTCTACAAGGACTACTTCTGACCGGATCGACTAAGGATTGGCTCGGGTCGACTAAGGACTACTTTTCTGTGGATTTGAAATTAAAAGAGTGGAGAATTTGGTTCAAAAACACTTTTAGCTTAAGGAGAAAATTTGTGTTTTTGACTTCATCACTTTTGGCAAATGTAAAAAGTAGTACACAATTATCCTTATAATAGAAATGATGAAAAAATTACAATACAAAAAATTAAAAAGGTAATCCTTTCAAAAATATCAATAATTAATCGGGAAAAATAAAATGGTTAATCGTAACAATAACTAACGGACACCAGAAAAACTCTTGAAAAGCAGTCATATTCTAAAAGCCAATAATAGAATATACAGATCTGAGTAGTTTTTCAATACTAACAGATGAAGAACCGACCATTATGATAACGATGTATCCCAAATCTAAACAATCTATCTTTGAACTATTCACACGCGAATAAAAATATGAGCTATGTAATAAGTGATGTTGTGTTTAATAAATATATATCATTATTATATATTTGTTATAAATTGTAGAGATGAATTAATAAGAAGATGGATAAGATTTATCTATCGACATTAAATAATTTATAAAATTATTTTATCATAGTGAGTTGGTGACATTAAATATCTTTGATGGATAATCACCATTTTCTTGAATATATATACTAGTAACTAGTATGATGTAATATGAGTTTTAGATAGTGCTTAAGCTATCCATGGATAGATTGAGATAGTAAAACATAAGTTAGTTAATTATGAGAATTAACTAACAAGTAGAAATATTGGTTAATTTATATTAAAGTGGAAGTTATATTATGGAATAATATAATTTGAAGGGGTTTATTGTGACACCCCCAAAATAGGTCAAATCCATCCAACCTATTCTGAGTCGCCAAATACATGATACAGAAAACTACAACTTTATTACTACAATTGTCGTGCAAAATACAACAACACATATACTATGAGTTTTAATACCAACTGTGACTCATGTCCCAACTATGGACAACACCTCACAGTGATACCTTACATAAAGGTACAATCTAAAACTGTTTTAAAAATTAAAATCTTTGGGAAGTGCTCAAGGAAACCTTCGTACATAGGAGGCCATGAATCTAAGTTATGATAGATATCATATGTCCAGAGAATTATCCTTGGTTGATCCAATAGACCCCAAAGAAAAACGAGAAGATTACTATCATGTTCCTTCCAATGGTGAGTCTTCTCTTGACATATAACTATCTCCACCGTCTGCGATTGAGCATTATGTTTCAACCCAACTCCAAGATCATATAGGTAGTGCTCATAGATATACTCAGCAAGTGGATGTGCACAACCCTTTCTTATGATAACACGAGATTGTATGTCATTAGACATCTTGTATGATAGTGGCAAAACACCCTTCCAAAGTTGGGTTCACCTCACCCTATTGTTGTTCACCAAAATCAATTATTAAGTGACGTATAATATACGACACACACATCTTAGGTCCTCAATACAATTATATATTGTATGTCATGCCGTTTTATAATGTGTTGAGAAACTTTGATAGTCTTGGACCACCACACTATTCCCCTGTTATCCCCGCTCGACCTAGCTACACTTTTATTACCTGAAAGGAATTGTGAAGCAAAAGGGTGAGCACAACTAGCTCAGTAAAGAATATTATGACTAAAGATAATTAACTTATCAATAGCCTTCATCAGTAATAAATCAGAGATTTAGAACATATGGTAGATGATAAAAATTTTCAACCATAGTTGCAGCAGAACGAGCAATCCATTAGAAGAGTCAAATAAATCATAGAGTCTATTATCTTCTCCATGTTAAAAGTCCACCAACAATGTTTTAACCTTGTAACATCAATCAACAGATCTTGTTCACAGTCATGTGAATAACTCATAATCATATTTGTAGTTCTAAATTCCTCTTCTCATCCAAGACGAAGATAATTTACATCACATGTCTTTACCTGAAACATCAAAGATCATGGTTAT
Source organism: Panax ginseng (assembly GCA_020205605.1). Classification (NCBI taxonomy): domain Eukaryota; kingdom Viridiplantae; phylum Streptophyta; class Magnoliopsida; order Apiales; family Araliaceae; genus Panax; species Panax ginseng. The sequence continues at coordinate 139,390,518 of CM035134.1, read as the reverse complement.
ACCAAATCACAGTTCCTATTCATAATCATACTAATAAGTTAATCTTTGCACTACGGGCCAAAGATATTCATTAACAGTTCATCTTTGCACTACATGCCAAAGATATTCAACAACAGGTCATCTTTGCACTACGGGCCAAAGATATTTATCAACATGTCATCTTTGTACTACACGCCAAAGATATTCATCAACAATTCATCTTTGCACTACAGGCCAAAGATATTCATATCTCAAAGAAACATATAATCATTTCAGAATTTATATAAACAATAATTATAACCATGTTGATCAATTCACCTTTGCACTTAAGCTAAAAATATTCAATTGTAAATTCAATGGTCATGATCATACCAGTCAACAATTCATCTTTGCACTACTGGCCAAAGAAAACCCATAGTCACGATCATACCAATAATTTACCCATCTTTACACTTAAGTCAAAGAGAAATTTCATCACCGGGATTATAAAAATGTTATATATAAAAACAATACGATCAACAACTGCATTTAATTTCAAGGGTAAGATTCTAAATCAATGATTTCATAACACCTTAATCCCAATGTTATAAATCACTTAATAATCTCATAATCTAATATTATTAATACTACCATAATATTTTAATCATTTTTTAAACTTATAAACAATTTGTTTTAATTGTTTACACTTTACTAATTAATGCATTTAATCATACTAAAATGCCAAACTCATAAGATTTCATCACCAATAACCAACAACCTCATCAAAAATCTGCATATACCATATATAAGATTCCCAAGCCATAAAATCCTATTTTCAATTTTGTTACTTCACATAGCATATTTAATTTATTTATTCATAACTAGTCCATTTTCATGAAAAATACCCAATCAGTTCCAAAAATATTTCTTTTCTGGGATTTAGCATAATATAGTCCCATATTGAACATATATTTTTCTCAGAATTTTTAAAATTCATTTACTATTTTTCACATGGTCAAAACTGCCGAATATTTTGACATTTATCATAAATTGTACTTTTGTCTAAAAATTCCGAAATTTACAGAATATACTGATGTTATATAGATATACTCCCAATAAAAATTTTACCAATTTTGGAGTTAACCACAAAGAGTTATAAGGGTTTAATTTTAAAATAGTCTTTTCTCATAAAATCCATAACTCCTAATCTATACATCCAAAAATAACCATTTTTGGACATAATCAAGGAAACTCATCAAATTATCATTTCAAATTTTTCCAAAATTTTTTAAGGTCAGAAAAATTACGAAACATGATAAACATAATAATCCTTAAAATCTCTTACCTCGAAAAAGCAGCGATATCTCACAATAGGAATGTAAAGTCAAGAGAAACTTGCCTAATGAATAGCAACTCTCAAAGTATCTAAATACTCACAAAATATGCTTGATAATATAGAGAGAAAGAGAGAAAGCTTATGTTTTCGGTGTAATTTTAATTCTAACAGCCTCTATTTATAGGAAAATGTTAGCAAGTCAAGGCAGACTTGACTGTTGCACACGATGGCTTTACACTCGCTACTATTGCCACCCACCATATTTGAAATAAAATTCAGCACATTTCTTCACCAACTACAAGTGGGGCCCACTCAATTCTAGAATTTTCCACCAAAATCATTTATAAACCTAATTTTCGAATCAGTCACCTCTTAAAATTCATAATACATCATACGTTCATTTTTAACGGTTCAAAATTTATGGACATATACTCAACTTATATATGTATAACATATCCAAAAATCACAACGATCCAACGGTCGGATTAAAAATTATAACTCACGCAATATATCGTAAAAATACTGATTTGATTTTTAATACCTCCATTCCGACAAAAATATCTCAACATTAATTCTTTCAATTATATCCACATAAAATAAATATATTCATCAATTATATCCACATCAAATAAATATTTCCTTATCATATAAATCAATAATTAATTATTCACAAATAATATTACAGAATCACAATTATGACAACCGGTAGCCCTGTGAAAGAGGGGCTTTCGATAAGGATTTCTTGCATGCAATTAGGTGACCAAACCTCTCCTTGACAGAACTTTTTAGACATTGCCAATAATGCTATCTAATAATATTATTCAAATAATATGAATTATTGATCTGATAATGGAAAATACCGTGTCGTGACAATTATTGAAACAACAATAATATAAAATATCAACGCGACAATTATTGAATCAATAAAATAAAATATTGAATAAGTAATTCATTTGTAACAATTATTGAGTAGTGCCTTCACGTAAGAATCAATAATTAAAAAAAATATGTGCAATACCGTGTGCTACTATGCAACCACGCCAGACATCGTATTTTAACCACCGTGTATCCCAACAAAGTTGTTAATCAGAATAACTACGCCAGTTATTTATAAAAACTCAAACTTGTCGTTTTCTTCATCAAGCAGTTATTACATTATGGGGCCCACAAATGGTCGCGCCATCATCGCATTTAATATTCCTGACAAATGAAAGAATATTCCACGACCAAACGAATATTCCCCGACAACAATGAGTATTTTATAACCACTTGCGTATTTTGAAAATTTTACATATATCACCCTTAACTTTTTATCAATTTAACCATTTACTGAATAACAATTATAAGAAAAATTAAATACTTTTATTTCATAAAATTCGGGGTCTTACATTTATGAATCACTTAAGTAAATAATGAATATGTGATTATAGTGGGTGCTTTATATTTGAGTTTTTATGGTAAGAAACCCGTAAAGGAGATTTTAGAGTTGGTTAAACTATTAAGGGAAATAGAGTTTGAACTTGAAGTTAATCTCTAAATCATTGAAGAATGTTGTGGTAAGATGTTAGTTAACTGGTATAGCAAGTTAAGTAATTTAAAAGCATGAAGTATTCATGAATTGAATACTTGTTTTCCTCTAAACTTGGTATGACACAACTACGCCATTTCAAGCTTTATGACTCATTGTAGCAATTGCTGGCTTTGGTCTCAGTAGGATCGATTTTGGAATTTAAAATTTAAGAAATTGGTATTAAGAACTCATAAGGATAATAAAATCTTAAATGATGATTAAGTTGTTCATGCATAAATTTGAATAAGAGTTAATTAATTAACCTGGAATAAATATGGTTAATTAAGAGATATTATAGAATATTATATTATATTAGTGGAGTACATAATAATTATTGAAAAGAAAATGATTAATATTAATTAATCGTTGTGATATTAAATATGATAATGGGTTGAAAGTACCCAACTGAATGATATTTAGCCCAATTAAAATATTAATGTGGACATTATCATTAAATAGTATTTCAGGTTACTATGTGTAAAATGGAAAATGTGGGTATTAGTAATATATAATTACCTACTACTTAAGATTAAATGAGGTGTGATAGTTAATTGTGGTTAATGATATACAAAAATATAGATTAAAAGTAATTAAATCATAAAGTTGATTTAAATAAGTTTTGTTATCTCATCCTATGTGATGATACAATTATATGTGTACTCTAAAGTATGGGAGTAAATAAAGATGTATTATTAAAATATTTATTTCTATATCAATGGGTGATTAATAGTAAAAAGGAGATATTGAATTATTAGTGGCCAATTAAACACATGTTTTAAAGATTAAATTATGTGGACTAATGTACATGGATTATATGATGTGAGTATATAAATAATCCCTAATTTTCCTAATATAGTAACAATTTTACATTAAAATTTCATTGTGGGAATTAAAGAAACCAAATCAAGCCTTAGATAACCAAATGCTGAGGATTTAGAATTGTGTCCCAAAATCAGTGACCATCACAGTATATGAACAGTAGCCTATAAGTTCATTGAACTGGGCAACCATTTCTCTTTATATAGTACCCCCATTCTCTCATTTTTTGTTGCTTGAAATGTTTGATAAGTTGCATATAGAGAGAGTGTAATGTTGCAATTGAGTAAGGTTGCTGAATTTGTGCTATAATCAGAAGTCTAAGGGACAATGTTGAGTCATTTAAGCTTCATAGAGGTATAATTCTTAAACCATGTTCTAAAGTTTAAGTTTGATAAATTCTTGAGAATTAGAATGAATTCTTGATAATTGGTTTGAGAATTGTTATCATGATGTCATATGAGTTGGTATGTATGTTATGGACAATGTATAGCTAGGTTGAGCATGCTAAATGAAAGTATAATGGTTGTTTGGGCTGGAATTTGCAGAAGCGGAGGCCATGTCTGGGCTTGCATCGAAGTGGCGTGGCCGCGCTACTTCCCGTATGTCTGTCTTGAAATCCAACTTCGCTATATATTACATTTTTTTGAAAGAGTTAAATTTGGTTTAAAAATGCATATAAATAATCCCAACACATGGATTGAAGTTACCTTAGTTATAGTAGATCACTATAACTTGGTTTAGTTTGAGTTTGAAAGGAAACTTATAAGTTTGGAAGGACAAACTTTGTTAAAGCTAAACTTACTCTATTCTGAGCATGTGAGCAAGTGTAGATAACTTAAATAAGTATGTAAAGGGATCTAGCATGTGATTTAAAGTTGCTTTGCAATAACGAGTGACATTGGTTTGATTTATAATGATTTTAAAGGGGAAAACTTGATGTTTTGAAAAGCAAACCATGATGAACCTGATATCCTTTAAAGTGCTGACCTTTAAAGCATATATGCTAGAGTATTTTATGCTTCTAGATATGAAGAATATGTTCACCATCTAGCTAAGCATGATTTAAACTTTTCAAGCATGGGTTAAAATGAGATTTCAAGTGTTAAACTATTCAACCTAGGTTGTCTACATGTGCATGCACATATGGCCTATTAAATGTACAAATGAGTATAGGATGTGATTCAAAGTTACTTCGTATATTAAATTGGGTTTATCATGAGTTTTTAGAAGAAAACTTGAAGTTTTGAAAATAAAACTTGACGAACTTTATGTCTTTTAAGTTTCGACTTTGGGAACATGTGAATGTGGCCTAGTTATGTGTGCGGATGGACAAAAAATGTAATTTCAAGATATATTTCACATAAAAGGTTGTCAAGCTCGGTTTAGTATGTGTTTTAAAAAAAAGAAATTTAAAAGTTTTAGAAACTAACTTTGATGAGCATTGTATTACTTGCATTATGACCTTATAAGTAAGCATGATAGAGTTGTTTATGCCTTTAAACATGAATGATCTGTGCATTCAACTAGTCAAGCATGACATAAGTTATTTAAGCATTTTTTAAAAGTATGAAATATGTCTATGTAAATGAGATAGATACATGTGAACATGCGTATTAAAGGCTTGTTAGTACCAATATAAGGTTTAAAAGCTTATAAACATTGAACCTTTGTTAAAAGAAGTTGTTAAGCCTTGTTGATGTAAATAATTCAACAAAGAGCTATGTAATTCAAAACTAAATAATTTGAAATGTGAACTTGAAGAAATAACAGAACCTACTTGACGTATGTTTATAGTATGTATCAGAATGCATAGTAGGTCAGGACTAAACTGAGAAATGAAAAGCTCAAGTCTGGTTTTGGCAGGGAGTAGCGCGGTTGCGCCACTCCTAAGCTTAAATGCAGCGCGGCCGCCCCGTTCTGCAGAGTGACCAAGAGTAGTTTGTTAACTGCATGGTCTTAAGTTATGATTATATGTTGTCCTTAAGGACTACAAGATATGAAACAAGATTGTTTAGATAAATATGATAGTAGAATGAGCTAGTCTCATGGTTATCCTAAGTTCAAGTAAAAATGAAACCAAGTTAGGAAATAATATTTGTTCTTATATTAAAAGCGTATGAAATGTATGACTGATGGGTATGAATCCATGATTATATAACTGTGTAGGAATACACACAGTGCAGATAAGCTTTACGTAGTTAAGTCATAATTGATAAACTACGAATCAGGCAAGTCTTTAGTTCCTATTTGATATATGAATTCGATAACTGTTGGTTAAGCTATATTATACTATGCAAATGTTAATGTATACATATGAAATGCATATGAGATATGTATAAAGGTTGAAAGTTGATCTTTGATGATATGCTTGTGAAGTAAATCTCTATGCATGCTATTTGAGAAGTAACATGCATAGTAAATATTAATTGATTATGAATGCATAAACTGAGTATGTTATTATATGCTATGTGCTGCATGAAAACTATTAGAATTGCTGGGCTATTGAGCTCACCCTTGCAAATAACCACTTTTGCAGGTTAAGGATTCACAGTAAAGATTTCGTGCTACTTGATTGATAAAGTTCAATAGTATCGAAGGAGATTGATCTATTTATTTAAATATATGTTCTTGAACCATGTTTAGGTTCTAGGAGATGTACATTATAGTAGTTTACGATGTGTAATACATGTTGAGTTGTAAAGTTGTACTATGTGATACATAGAGGAATTTGAATCGAGATGTAAAAATTTATACAATAATTTGAATAGAATGAATCATAACATAATTTGATTCAAGGATATGTAATTAATTCAAGTTAAGAAATCAATAAAAGATTTTTTTTAAAGGAGATTGAAAAAGTTTAAATTATTTCGAATATTTTTATAACATCGAATATGATGTAAGACAGTAATGGTAAATGACCAAGATTTGAAACTTATAAAAGTTTGGGGTCATTATACAGATCCTGAAAATGGAGAGAATTTATATTCTAAATTGTAATAAGTTAAGTTATATTCAGTAAGTTATGAATAAAAGATATAAATAGTTTGACGATAGTAGTATCGTGACGGAACGGATCCGAGGTTCGAAGGGACCTGGATTTGGGGGCGTCACAGGTTGGTATCAAAGCTGTAGGTTATAAACTTTAGGTAAGAGTACCTTAGGCTATAACCTGAGAGAGATAAAGATAAAGATTAAAATATATATAAGATTCAAAGAAGAATCTTGAAGTATCTAGAGAATGAGGATTCAGGAGTTTCCTAACTCTGGTAATAAAAATGTTAAGATGATGTCTATAAGATGAAGATGACAAATATAATAAGAATGAACTCGAATGGAGTTTAGTTGATAATGGGAAAGAACCTTAAGGTAAACCAATGATCACAACGTGATCGGATTGAGCTATGAAATGATAAATAGTCTGTAATGACTAAGTGGCTATAGCTTGATGCTATAAGAGAATGTACTATGAAATGGTACGAGATGAACTCATGAGGAGTTGTAAATGATGAGATACAAAAAATTTGTATCCAGCAAAGATAAAGTTAAGAGTGAGATAGAGTTAAGTGGGATTTCAATTGACGACTCATGTGAGAGCTGAGTTGTATAAACCTTTGTATGGGCGGAGGCTTTGTGCTCACGCTCGGTTTCTCACAATGATAATCATGGAATGTCGGTGTCGCGCTATCGATATGCTTATGGTGAGAAGGTGATTCTTTTCTCATATCATATTTGATAGATAGAGACTATTAAGATTAAGATAGAGAATATTAAGATTAGGTGCGAGCTCTTAAAACTCATGCATATGGTAAGTTCGTGACTCATGATCATATGGTATGTTTTGAACTCCTCAGCGAATGGACGCCTATGGTCTGACTAGGATAAGTTCCTAAACTCATATGATTATGGCAAGTTCATGGAATTCCAAAGTGTGGTAAGTTTGGTGAACTATATCGGGTATATATATGTTATGAAATTAGAAATTTTGGTATAGTGAGCATTGATGGTGTTAGAGATTGATAGAATGGAGCAATGGAGTAAAGATTGAAGTTGATGGAGAAACATGAATTTTCTAAATCTTCTAGCGCTGCTAGATTTTCAAAATTTATTAACTTCATGCTGATGTTTGCACTTCTGTTTTCTTGAAAAACATTGGATCATGTGATTGAACTAATGATGTTTAAAAATAACACCGTTGTTCATATGTCTATGCTAATTATTTCGGCTAAGACAACAATGATTTGAAAATTTTCAAAATGTATTTCTAACCATGTGCATCATTTGATATGATGTAAAAATGGTAAACGATGGAGTCATCAATGTAGTCGAACCTAGTTTTGGTTGTGATCGAAAGATCGTCAGGCCACTATGGTATGATGTAATATGACAAAGTCATATAATGGCAGAATCCTCAACGTGCTACTAATTTGGTACGGTATCATGACGTCATGAAAGAATTTTTGGTTTTCTTGTAAATTATGAAAAAGGTCAATTAATTTTGCTAAATTATTTCGATTGATGTCCGAATTATTGATAAAAGTCTAAAAGCTATTTGATTCGGCTACACGACTGTTTAAAAATATTTATGGAATTCAAGTATTCTTGAGTATTTATGCCAAACCAGATTTCTTTGGTGCGGATTCAGATGTTGAAAAGCTGAGGTGAACAACCCTATAAGGGGACATATTTTCGGGGACAATGGTTCCGAGTGTAACTCATATAGTCGTTAAAAAACACTACGTAGCGGCCCAACGTAGTGGTAAAATAGGCTGGCCACCTAGTGTAGGTGTGGAGGGTGTTTTCAGTCTTTGTGATTGATAAACACTCCGATTTGCAGCGTGAAGGATTGTGTTAAAACATTTGTAAACCTTGAAAAGAGTTCACGGTCTTGTGTGACCCCTCATCATAATTTGGAATTTGAGTTATTCATACTACTTCCCGATTATTGAAAAATCGTGGAAGATTCTTATTCTTCTAAAGGATGAATGTAGTAAGTAGAATGTTCCTTAGAAAGGAAAAAGTGGTAGAATGCATTTGAGAAAGTTATAATAATAAAAACTTCTAAAAAGAGAATGGATAAAATTATTTGAAAGAATATGTAATATCCGGGATAGCACAGAGTAGAGGAGGTTTTGGTGATTCCGAGGACGGAATCCTTATAACGGGGAGAGGATGTAAGAACCCGAATTTTCAGAAAATATTAAAATAATAATTTAGTAGATAAAATTCTTAAAGCATGAGATGGGTTCGAACAAGAATATATAAATGTGTTACGAGGTATGTGGTATTGTGTTACATAGGGTAATATGAGCTATGTAATAAGTGATGTTGTGTTTAATAAATATATATCATTATTATATATTTGTTATAAATTGTAGAGATGAATTAATAAGAAGATGGATATGATTTATCTATCGGCATTAAATAATTTATAGAATTATTTTATCATAGTGAGTTGGTGACATTAAATATCTTCGATGGATAATCACCATTTTCTTGAATATATATACTAGTAACTAGTATGATGTAATATGAGTTTTAGATAGTGCATAAGCTATCCATGGATAGATTGAGATAGTAAAGCATAAATTAGTTAATTATGAGAATTAACTAACAATTAAGTAGAAATATTGGTTAATTTATATTAAAGTGGAAGATATATTATGGAATAATATAATTTGAAGGGGTTTATGAATCAGTTAAGTAAATAGTGAATATGTGATTATAGTGGGTGCTTTATATTTGAGTTTTTGTGGTAAGAAACCTGTAAAAGAGATTTTATAGTTGGTTAAACTATTAAGGGAAATAGAGTTTGAACTTGAAGTTAATCTCTAAATCATTGAAGAATGTTGTGGTAAGATGTTAGTTAACAGGTATAGCAAGTTAAGTAATTTAAAAGCATGAAGTATTCATGAATTGAAGCTAAGGTTCTGCTCAGGTTCTGCTCAAGCAGAACTTGTCTGCCTCTAAACTTGGTATGGCACAGCTACGCCATTTCCAAGCCTATGACCAGTGCAGCTGCGCCGGTCTGTAGGATCAGTTTTTAGAATTTAAAATTTAAGAAATGGGTATTAAGAACTCAAAAGGATAATAAAATCTTAAATGATGATTAAGTTGTCCATGCGTGAATTTTAATAAGAGTTAATTAATTAACTCGGAATAAATATGGTTAATTAAGAGATATTATAGAATATTATATTATATTATATTAGTGGAGTACATAATAATTACTGAAAAGAAAATGATTAATATTAATTAATCGTTGTGATATTAAATATGATAATGGGTTGAAAGTACCCAACTGAATGATATTTAGCCCAATTAAAATATTAATGTGAACATTATCATTAAATAGTATTTCAGGTTACTATGTGTAAAATGGAAAATATGGGTTGTAGTAATATATAATTAATTACCTACTGCTTAAGATTAAATGAGGTGTGATAGTTAATTGTGGTTAATGATATACAAAAATATAGAGTAAAAGTAATTAAATCATAAAGTTGATTTAAATAAGTTTTGTTATCTCATCCTATGTGATAAGACAATTTTATGTGTACTCTAAAGTATAGGAGTAAATAAAGTTGTATTATTAAAATATTTATTTCTATACCAATGGGTGATTAATAGTAAAAGGAGATATTGAATTATTAGTAGCCAATTAAATTAAGTCCACACATGTTTTAAAGATTAAATTATGTGGACTAATGTACATGGATTATGTGACGCCCCCAAAATACGTATACATCACCTATTCTGAGTCGCCAAATACATGATACAGAATACAAATACAATCTTAAATATACAACAAGAGAGCTGTGAGTTTTAATACAAACATTATCTTCTAGACAATATCCACTCTCATAATAAGTCCTCATTACATTTATTAACACACTATTTACCAGAATAGTGAGGACTACTAATACTATCATCTGGACCGTCACTCCGTTTCCCGACTAGTCCCGGCTACGTTCTCATTTCTGAAGAGAATAAGTGAAAGAAAAAGGGTGAGCTCAACTAGCCCAATAAGAAATATTATGACTAAGATAATGCAGAATAAATTATCATTAGTCTTCAACAATGTTAAACTGATAAAATACAATAGACATCAAGTTTAACTGCAGCGGAACATGCAATCCATTAAAAGAGTCAAATATAGAATAAAATCTACTATCTTTTATGATTTAAAAGGTTTTCATCGCTTTTATCGCTGGGAATCAGCTTAATAAATAATCCACATCATCCCTGCACTACGACCAAGGATATTCATTAGTATCACAACCATAATTTATCCATGCACTACGGGCCAAGAATATTTGTGTATTCATCAATGGTCATGATCATGCCAACAACTGTCCATCAATGCACTATGGGCCAATGAGGATTTTTACCACATCATTTGTAACATTACGGTCATGATTACACCGAATAATCCCTGGTCATAATCATACCAAGTCCATCTATGCACCATGAGGCCATGAGATGACTTTCAACAAAATATAAATATGAGGATGATGACAATGATATAAGAATTCAATAAAACAAGTTCAAGAATTAATTTATCCAGGAACTAATAACGTCCAAATTGTCAACATGATACTTCTTTGTAGAGTAAAATTTAAGAATGCTCAGAAGAATATTTCCATGAAAGATACTGGATGAAGCGATAATATCAAGGATATTCCACTAATTTCATGGAGTATATAAGTCAAAACTTTAATCAACTGAGTATAATAAAGAATAGAATAACAAAAGAAATCATCATGCATGCGGTACTTCGGATAGACATGTTATTCCAACAGAATAATAAATAACAGAACCAGTCAGGGCGTAATACGCACCGGCGAGGATATTCCAAATGAATAATAAAGAATGGAATAACAATGAAATCACCATGCATGCGTATGCATGATAGACAAAAGTTATTCCAACAAAATAATAAATAACGGAATCAGTCCCGGCGTAAAATGCATGCAGCGAGGATATTCCAACAGAATAATAAAGAACTAGGTAGGCGTAAAATGCATGTACAGGATATTCCAACAGAATAATAAAGGCGGAACCGGTCCCGTATAGATATATGATGCATGGATGTTCCAGCAGTAATAATAACGAATGTAATAACAATGAAATCACCAAGTATAGGGTAGACCACGTATACAGGTTATTTCAACCGAATAATAAAGTATGGAATAACAGAAGTTCTCTTCATGAATATGAAAAAAAAAATACCCCTTACCTTATAAAGAAGAGTGCTCCGACGGTAGAGCATGGATATACTTGAAGAAACTTGCACTATGCTCAAAGCTTTCTTAAACGCTAAAGAAATACGCTTTCAAGATAGAAGAATAATTTTCTCTACGTTTCTCTCTCTAGAGTTTAGGTGAATTAAATAAGTAAGAAATAATGAATGAATGAGCTTCTATTTATAGAAGAATGGGTGAATAGTAACCAATTCATGAACGGTCGGATCGATTTACTTTAAACGGACGGTCCAGATTGGTTTACAATAAAATATATATTCTATTTATAATCTAATAAAATGAATAACTTTTAAAAAGATTTTACTATGCAAACACTATGCAGCATTATACAAACACTATGCATAATAAAATATAATATATTCTAATTATTGTCTAATAAAATGAATAACTTTATAAAAGTATTACATTTTATATAAAAAGATTTTACTATTAGCCTAATAAAAGCGAATAACTTTATAAAAGTATTCATTTTTTATATAAAAAGCTTTTTCATTTTATTACATTAATAATACTAATAAAATAAAACTTCATCATCATTATTATTATTCACACTATTAATCGACCAGGTCATTCCCAGGAAAGAGAGGACTTTCCAATAAGGATTTCTCCCTATTGGCGTGCAATTAGGTGACCAAACCTCTCCTTGGCAGAACTTCTAGACATCGTTAATAATGTAAATAATAATATTAATAACTCTGTCATCTCAATTATTGATTTAATAATATATAAAATATCGATAATAATTGAATAAAACTGAATGACTTCTCGCGTAAGCATAAATAATCAATATCGTGTGCTACTATGCAACCACGCGTATTCCTGTACTTTTAACACTTGGTGTTTCAACAGTTAATGGTAAAACTTTCGCCGTTATTTTTATAAAATATTTTTTTGTCGTTTTCTCAATCCGACAATAATTCCGTTGTGGGGTCCACCAATGATTGTGCCGTCGTACGAATATTCCCCGACCAATCGAATATTATAAACAACTTGCGTACTTTAAAAAATTTCTAAATATTATCCACAACTATAACATTATATCAAATTCATTTCATAATATTTAAAAATGATAATTATAGAAAATTCATCTTTATTCATAAAAGTTGGGGTCTTACAATCACCCCTTCTTATGAAATTTCGCCCTCGAAATTAGGGTACGTACTTGGTATGTCAAAGAGGTAAGGATACCTTGATTTCATTTCAGATTCTAACTCCCAGGTCATTTCCTCAACATCGTGGTTCCTCCATAAAACTTTGACTTGAGGTATAACCTTGGAGCGTAGAATATGTTTCTTCTTATCAAAGATTTGAACAAAAACCTCTTCATACGTTAAATCTTCCGCTATTTCGTCCGGTTCTAACTCAATAATGTGGTTCGGGTCTTTCACATATTTACGTAACATGGATATATGAAAAACGTTATAAACACGAGATATACTTGGCGGTAAAGCTAGTCTATAGGCTACAGTCCCTACTCGATCGAGGATTAAAAATGGGCCAATGAATCGAGGATTGAGCTTTCCTTTCTTTTCAAATCTCATAACTCCTTTCTATGGAGCAACACGTAACAACACATGATCTCCAATATCGAATTCCACGTCCTTTCGATGAAGATTAGCATAACTCTTTTGTCGATCTTGGGAGGTTTTTATACGTTTCCGGATCGTTTGTATCTTTTTCGTAGTCATACGTACTAACTACGGTCCCAACAACGTTGCTTCACGCACCTCATCCCAGCATACTGGAGAACGATACTTTCTTCTATACAACGCTTCGAATGGAGCCATGCCAATACTTGCTTGATAACTGTTGTTGTAGGAAAACTCCACCAATGGTAAGAACTTGTCCCAACTTCCCTTGAAGTTAAGGACACAGAGTCTTAATAAATCTTCAAGAGTTTGAATAGTCCTCTCTGATTGTCCGTCCGTTTGAGGATGATATGCCGACTAAATCGTAAATCCGTGCCCATAGCTTTTTGCAAACTAACCCAAAATCGTGAAGTGAATCTTGGGTCTCGATCAGAAATTATGGATACTGGCATACCATGCAATCTTACAACCTCGTTTATGTACATACGAGCAAGACGTTCAAGTGTATAAGTTTCTCGTATAGGTAAGAAATGAGCAGACTTGGTCAATCTATCAACAATGACCCAAATTGCATCTATCCCTTAAGAATCCTTAGGAAGACCAGTAACGAAATCCATGGTAATGTGCTCCCACTTCCATTTTGGAATTTCAAGTGGTTGCAATGGACCTTTTGGTACTTGATGTTCCGCCTTGACTCGTTGACAGGTTAAACACCTTGAGATAAACAACGCTATCTCCCTCTTCATATTTCCCCACCAAAATGTATGTCGAAGATCATGATACATTTTGGTACTCCCATGATGGATTGCAAAAGCGTGTGTTGTGCGCCCCATCATGATTTTATACTTTAAATCGTGGTCGTTAGGAACACAAAGTATGGAGTTGACTCAAGTATTCCTTCTTCATTGATTGCTTGCTTAGGCATAGCACCTTTTGTATTTCTTCCTCATATGCATCGACTCCATATCCGTAGCTTGAAAGCGACTTTTAACTTTATCGATTAAAGTCGGTTCAACTCGTATATTCGCCATCATCACGTGGGTCCCTGGAGTCTTTAATTCTATCTCCATCCTTTGCAAGTCATACAAAATGGGCCTTTGCGTTGACAATATCGCACTCGTACCCACAAATGATCTTCTACTCAATGCGTCAGCTACCACATTTACTTTTCAAAGATGATATTGGATGGTATGATCATAATCTTTCAACAGTTCAAGCCAACGTCGCTGTCACATGTTGAGTTCCTTTTGAGTGAAGAAATATTTGAGGCTTTTATGATCCGTAAAGATCTCCACTTTCTCCCCCATACAAGTAATGCCTCCAAATTTTAAGTGCGAAGATAACAGCTGCCAACTCTAGATCATGAGTAAGATAATTCCTCTCATATTCTTTGAGTTATCAAGAGGCATAGGCTATGACTTTCCCATGTTGCGTGAGAACACATCCTAACCCTTTGCCTGAAGCATCACTGTAGATGACAAATCCTTCCGAGCCAGATGGTATTGTCAGAACAGGTGCTGAAATGAGTCTTCTCTGGAGTTTTTGAAAACTCTTTTCACATTCCTCACTCCAACCGAATTTTGTATCTTTCAGAGTCAGCTGAGTTAATGGAGTAGCGATTCGAAAAAACCCTTCTATGAATCTCCGATAATAACCAGCTAAGCCGAGAAAGCTACGACTTGATCATCGATTTAGTTGTTCCCACTTTGAATGGCTTCAATCTTTGCAGGGTCAACAGATATTCTATGACTTGATACCACGTGCCCAAGGAATGCTACTTCCTCAAGCCAGAACTCGCATTTATTCAACTTGGCATAAAGCTTATATTCACGAAGCTTTTGGAGTATCAGCCTCAAGTGTTGCTCATGATCTTCATGGCTTTTGGAATAAATAAGGATGTCATCAATAAAGACGACCACAAAGTGATCCAAATATTCCTTGAATACTCGGTTCATCATATCCATGAAGGCGTAGGAGCATTAGTCAATCCAAAAGACATGACTAGGAATTCATAATGCCCGTCATCTGAGGAGTTCGAAAGTCGTCTTTGGAATGTCATCTGGTTCTAATCTTCAATTGGTGATATCCGAGCGAAGATCAATCTTTGAAAAGAATTTGGCACCTTGCAACCGGTCAAACAGGTCATCAATACGTGGCAATGGGTACCTATTTTTGATGGTGACATGATTCAACTCCGATAATCAATACAAAGTCGCATACTCCCATCTTTCTTCTTCACGAATAGTAATGAAGCACCCCAAGGAGAAGTACTAGGGACGAATAAAGCCAATGTCTAACAATTCCTGCAGTTGGGTCTTTAACTCCTGAAGTTCAATAGGAGCCATTCGATATGGGGCTTTGGAAATGGGTTTTTTACCGGGTTCAAGGTCGATACAAAATTTAATTTCACGTTCTGAGGGTAGGCCAGGAAGTTTTTCAGGGAATACGTCAGGAAATTCATTAACAATAGAAATATCATTCAAAACTGACGTATTTTTGTTTACATCCGTGACATGAGCTAAGAAAGCTTGACATTCATTTTTCAATAAACGAATAGCTTTATGGCTTGGTTGATTAGGAATATGAAAGCTAACAACCTTACGAAAATAATCAATTTTTCTATGATGAGTAGTTATCCAATCAATCCCTACAATTACGTCAAATGCAAGTATTTTCAATGAAATAAGATCGACAGGTAATGTGAGGGTACCAATTTGAACCAAACAAGACTTATAAACAGTGGATGTAATGAAGTTTTCTCCAAATGGAGTTTCAACATATAAGTCAAAGTCTAATTTCTCCGGAGTCAAATTTAAACATTGAGCGCAAGTAGGAGAAATAAAAGAATGGGTAGAACCGGTATCAAATAAGGTATATACTTAGCTAGAGTTTATGATAAGCTTACCCGTGATGAACTCATTCGGGTTCTTTGCTTTCTGGGAGGTCACGACAAACGCTCTCCCTTGCACTACTGGCTTTGACTTTTCTGGGGCGTCCTTTGGTGCCTCCATCCTAGCTGAACTTGTCTTCAGTGAACGACAATTATAACATGCTTTGGACGGCATCGCGCAGTTTGGACTGATGTGTCCCTCCCCTCCGCATTTGAAGCATATGATAGGTGGTCGTTCTCCTTCCTTAACAATAGGTGTTGATGCTGACGTCTTTTCATCATTGTTGAATCTCCTCTTCTTGAAATGTCCATTCTTATTGCTTTGGCCATGATTACCACAGAAGTGGTTACCATTTCTGGCATGTTGATTCCCTCCACGCTTATTGTCACCGCTTCGACGATCAATTATCATTGGTATTATCATTTTGCTTACAAATTTCTCTTTTGGTTGGGTTGACTCATTATCGCGCTCCAATAACTGAGCCCTATTAACAACATCTGAATACAAACATAGTTTATGAGAGATAAGATATTGACGTTTCTCGAGTTTCAAACCTCTTAGAAAAATTCGCGTCATTCTCTCCTCATTATCAACCAAATGGGACGCAAACCGGGATAACTCGGTAAACTTGGCTTCGTACTACAACACGGTCATGTTGTTTTGCTCCAGCTTAATGAACTCTACCTCTTTCATTTGACGAATACTTTCGGGAAAATACTTGTCGTTGAAAAATTCTTGGAACTTCTCCCAAGTCATCTTCAGTGCGGCAGGTTGAGTACGTTTTACAGATTCCCACCAGTAATCTGCCTCTGCACGCAACATAAAGGTGGTAAAGGGAGCCTTTTGCTCCTCAGAGCATCCCAAGACATCAAATATCTTATTGATCTGCTTTATCCACGTCTCCGCCTTAAGTGGTTTTGGCTTTCCAAAAAACTCGGGTGGTCCCAGCTCCTTGAACTGTTTGGCGGTGACCATCCAAGAGTTGCCATTGCTTCCACCTGCATTTTGGACAGGAGCCGCTCTCGCCTGATATTGCATGAATTGTATGAAGCCTCGGAACATTCCATCGTTCATCATTTGGTCAATGTTATTGTTTGCATTAGGATTGTCGCCTTCCTGATGCACATTATCCTGATTATTGATCTGTGGAGACTCAACGGTCTCCTGTGCTCCATTGATGTTCTCAACATTCTCGGATGGCATTTTCAAATACTTCCACAAAATAAGGGTTAATTAACATATCACATATAATCCCTATACTCTAACCAACCAATTAAATATTAAATAAACTTAGGTAGATCATACTAGCGAAGGAATTCCCCATCTCTCCCATCCTAGTTCTTGTCTCACATCTTAGCCAGGGATCATATCCCTAAGCTTTGATACCAACTGTGACGCCCCCAAAATAGGTATACATCACTTATTCTGAGTCGCCAAATACATGGTACAGAATACAAATACAATCTTAAATATATAACAAGAGAGCTATGAGTTTTAATACAAACATTGTCTTTTAGACAATATCCACTCTCAGAATAAGTCCTCATTACATTTATTAACACACTATTTAACAGAATAGTGAGGACTACTAATACTATCATCTGGACCGTCACTCCGTTCTCCGACTAGTCCCGGCTACGTTCTCATTTCCTGAAGAGAACAGCGAAAGAAAGGGTGAGCTCAACTAGCCAAGTAAGAAATATTATGACTAAGATAATGCAAAATAAATTATCATTAGTCTTCAACAATGTTAAACTGATAAAATACAATAGACATCAAGTTTAACTGCAACGGAACATGCAATCCATTAAAAGAGTCAAGTATAGAATAAAATCTACTATCTTTTATGATTTAAAAGGTTTTCATCGCTTTTATCGCTGGGACTCAGCTTAATAAATAATTCACATTATCCCTGTACTACGGCCAAGGATATTCATTAGTATCACAACCACAATTTATCCATGCACTATGGGCCAAGGATATTTGTGTATTCATCAATGGTCATGATCATGCCAACAACTGTCGATCAATGCACTACGGGCCAATGAAGAATTTTACCACATCATTTATAATATTACGGTCATGATTACACCGAATAATCCCTGGTCATAATCATACCAAGTCCATCTATGCATTATAGGCCACAGATGACTTTCAACAAAATATAAATATGAGGATGATGACAATGATATAAGAATTCAATAAAACAAGTTCAAGAATTAATTTATCCAGGAACTAATAAATAACCCCAACACATGGATTGAAGTTACCTTAGTTATAGTAGATCACTATAACTTGGTTTAGTTTGAGTTTGAAAGGAAACTTAAAATTTAGGAAGGACAAACTTTGTTAAAACTAAACTTACTGTATTCTGATCATGTGAGCAAGTGTAGATAACTTAAATAAGTATGTAAAGGGATCTAACATGTGATTTAAAGTTGCTTTGCAATAACGAGTGACATTGGTTTGGTTTATAATGATTTTAAAAGGGAAAACTTGATGTTTTGAAAAGCAAACCATGATGAACCTGATATCCTTTAAAGCATATATGCTAGAGTATTTTATGCTTCTAGATATGAAGAATATGTTCACCATCTAGCTAAGCATGATTTAAACTTTTCAAGCATGGGTTAAAATGAGATTTCAAGTGTTAAACTATTCAACCTAGGTTGTCTACATGTGAGCATGCACATATGGCCTAGTAAATGTATAAATGAGTATAGGATGTGATTCAAAGTTACTTCGTATATTAAATTGGGTTTATCATGAGTTTTTAGAAGAAAACTTGAAGTTTTGAAAATAAAACTTGCCGAACTTTATGTCTTTTAAGTTCCGACTTTGGGAACATGTGAATGTGGCCTAGTTATGTGTGTGAATGGACAAAAAATGTAATTTCAAGATATATTTCACATAAAAGGTTGTCAAGCTCGGTTTAGTATGTGTTTTAAAAAAAAGAAATTTAAAAGTTTTAGAAACTAACTTTGATGAGCATTATATTACTTGCATTATGACCTTATAAGCAAGCATGATAGAGTTGTTTATGCCTTTAAACATGAATGATCTGTGCATTCAACTAGTCAAGCATGACATAAGTTATTTAAGCATGTTTTAAAAGTATGAAATATGTCTATGTAAATGAGATAGATACATGTGAACATGCGTATTAAAGGCTTGTTAGTACCAATATAAGGTTTAAAAGCTTATAAACATTGAACCTTTGTTAAAAGAAGTTGTTAAGCCTTGTTGATGTAAATAATTCAACAAAGAGCTATGTAATTCAAAACTAAATAATTTGAAATGTGAACTTGAAGAAATAACAGAACCTACTTGATATATGTTTATAGTATGTATCAGAATGCATAGTAGGTCAGGACTAAACTGAGAAATGAAAAGCTCAAGTCTGGTTTTGGCAGGGAGTAGCGCGGTTGCGCCACTCCTAAGCTTAAATGCAGCGCGGCCGCCCCGTTCTGCAGAGTGACCAAGAGTAGTTTGTTAACTGCATGGTCTTAAGTTATGATTATATGTTGTCCTTAAGGACTACAAGATATGAAACAAGATTGTTTAGATAAATATGATAGTAGAATGAGCTAGTCTCATGGTTATCCTAAGTTCAAGTAAAAATGAAACCAAGTTAGGAAATAATATTTGTTCTTATATTAAGAGCGTATAAAATGTATGACTGATGGGTATGAATCCATGATTATATAACTGTGTAGGAATACACGCAGTGCAGATAAGCTTTACGCAGTTAAGTCGTAATTGATAAACTACGAATCAGGTAAGTCTTTCAGTTCCTATTTGATATATGAATTCGATAACTGTTAGTTTAGCTATATTATGTTATGCAAATGTTGATGTATACATATGAAATGCATATGAGATATGTATGAAATTTGAAATTTAATCTTTGATGATATGCTTGTGAAGTAAATTTCTATACCTGTTATGTGAGAAGTAACATGCGTAGTAAATATTAATTGATTATGAATGCATGAACTGAGTATGTTATTATATGCTATGTGCTGCATGAAAACTATTAGAATTGTTGGGCTGTCGAGCTCACCCTTGCAAATAACCACTTTTGCAGGTTAAGGATTCACGGTAAAGATTTCGTGCTACTTGATTGATAAAGTTCAATAGTATCGAAGGAGACTGATCTATTTATTTAAATATATGTTCTTGAACTATGTTTAGGTTCTAGGAGATGTACATGATAGTAGTTTATGATGTGTAATACATGTTGAGTTGTAAAGTTGTACTATGTGATACATAAAGGAATTTAAATTGAGATGTAAAAAATTATACAGTAATTTGAATAGAATGAATAGTAACACAATTTGATTCAAGATTATGTAATTGACTCAAGTTAAGAAATCAATAAAAGATTTTTTTAAAGGAGATTGAAAATGTTTAAATTATTCCGAATATTTTTATAACATCGAATATGATGTAAGACAGGAATGGTAAATGACCAAGATTTGAAACTTATAAAAGTTTGGGGTCATTATACAAATCTTGGAAATGGAGAGAATTTATATTCTAAATTGTAATAAGTTAAGTTATATTCAGTAAGTTATAAATAAAAGATATAAATAGTTTGACGATAGTAGTATCATGACTTGAATGGGATCCGAGGTTCGAAGGGACTGGATTTGGGGCGCCACACTCATTAACGGAATTCTTATCGAAGTTTAGAAAAGCACGCATCGAAATAACTTTTTATAAAAATAACGACAAAAGTTTTATCATTAACTGTTGAAATACCCGGTGATAAAAGTACAGTAATAAGCATGATTGCATTGTAGCACACTATATTGCATAGTATCTTTGATTATTGATGTTTACATGAGAAGTCACTCAGTTTATTTTAATTATTGTCGCAATAATTACTGTCATCTGCACATAATTTTATATTATTAAATCATAAATTGAGACGACAAGATTATTCATATTATTATTTGAATTATTGACGATGTCTAGAAAGTTTTGTCAAGGAAAGGGGTTTGGTCACCTAATTGTGCGCCAATAAGGAAAAATCCTTATTGGAAAGCCCCCTCTTTCCTGAAAATGATCGGGTTGTTAATATTGTGAGTTATAAATGATGAAAAAATGTTATTAAAAATGCATTTTGTGAAGCCAAGTGAATTGAGATAAATAGTGGGGTATTTTATGAAGTAATTATTGTAAATTTGGCTTATTACTTGGACCCTACCCATTTTTCAAAATTATCGGTAGAAAGTTATCTCAGTTTTGTTTTATATATATATATATATATAAGTTTTATTTTTTATATAAAATAGAATATATTATATTTTATTATGCATAATGTTGTATAGTACAGCATAGTATTTACATAGTGCAACATAGTAAAATCAAAAATTTTAAAAGTTTCGTCCGTGAATTCGTTCGCCGTGATTCTTACTATTCACCCGTGATTTTTCCTTATTGTGCATCCAAATAGTATCCTACCATTCTCCTATAAATAGGATTCTCAGTTTAGAAATAAAAATCACACTAGAATCAGAGAATTCTTCTTCTATAATATTGAGCGTATTTCTTTTGAGTTTAAGGAAGCTTTGAGTGTAGAAAACAGTATAAGTTTTCTTCAAGAATATCTCCGCTATAGCAGTCGAAATTACTCTTCTTTTAAGGTAAGGGATATTATTTATTTCGTATTCGCTTACGATATTATTTTTCTTATTCGTAAGGAATTTTATTTTCGTTCAATATTCGTAAGGAATATTATTTTTCGTTCAATATTCGTAAGGAATATTATCTTCGTTCAATATTCGTAAGAAATATTATTTTTGTTCAATATTCGTAAGAAATAATATTTTCTTCCATACTCTATAGTATGTAAGTAATATTATTTCGTTTCATATTCCTAATTCTACACTTATGTTGATAAGTATTGCTTCTATACTCCTTGAAATTAGTAGAATATCCTTGAAATTTATGTTTCATCTAGTATCATTTCACAATGATATTTTTCTGAACATTCTTGTTAAATTTTAATCTTTTCATGTCGGGGTACTATTCACGGGGTACTATTTACTCAGGAACTATTCACTTGGGGTACTATTCATGACAAAAATTGATTTCTTTTCTGTCCAAATTAGTTTTGATACATGAATATTATTCTTGAATTTTACTCCACAAAGTAGTTATCATGTTGACAATTTGGACATTCTTGAATTCTGGATAAATTAAATTATAAATATTTATAATTTATCCTTGCTTTCACTTAATTGAAGTCTTATATCATTGTCATCATCCTTATGCTTGTATTGTGATGAAAGTCATATTTGACCCGTAGTGCATAGATGGACTGTTGATTGGTATGATTATGATCAGAAATTATGTATCGGTCTAATCATGACCCGTAATGTTAAAAATGATGTGGTAAAAGTCATCATTTCCCGTAGTGCATTGATGGACAGTTGTTGGCTTGATCATGACCATTGGTGATAATAACGAATATCCTTGGCCCGTAGTGCATGGATAATTCGTGGATGTGATACTAACGAATATCCGTGGCCCGTAGTACATGGATAATTCGTGGATGTAATAATAACGAATATCCTTGGCACGTAGTGCATGGATAATTCGTGGCAAGGATAATTCGTGGATGTGATACTAACGAATATCTTTGGCCCGTAGTGCATGGATAATTTGGTGATATGGATTATATTATTGAATTGTGTTTTAGAGATAAAATATTGATGATAAAATCTTAAATCATTGAAGATAGTAGATATCATGCTCTACTTGACTCTTCTAATGGATTGTTTGTTCCGCTGCAGTTAAACTTGTTGTCTATTATATTCTATCAGTTTTTATACTGTTGAAGGCTAAGGAAAATTTATTCTGCATTATCTTAGTCATAATATTCTTTATTGGGCTAGTTTAGCTCACCCTTTTTTTCATTATTCTCTTCAGGAAATGAGAATATAGCTGGGACTAGTCGGGGAATGGAGTGACTGTCCAAGATGGTTGCTATAGTAGTCCTCACTATTCTATGAAATAGTGTGATACTAATTGTAATGAGAACTTCATTTGAGTTTGGATATTGTCTACGAGATAATATTCGTGTTAAAACTCAGTTATTATGTTGTCGTATTGTGCACGACAGTTGTATAAATTAAGTTTATATTTAAGTTATGTACCATGTATTTGGCGACTCAGAATGGGTTGCGTATACCTATTTTAGGGGGCGTCATAGTCATCATTATATTTGTAAGCACTTGTTTGCTCACTCGTGCATATAAAACGTTGTAGCTAAGGTTGAAAGATTAGATGAACCGTGCACTAGTAAGGGCAAAGGTAAAGCTACCAAGTGATGAAGACTTGGATTATTTTATTTGAAAGAATTTATGTTATGAGACTTATTTGTTTATGTGATGTATTCTGCAAACTTATGTAATAATTTAAGGTTAGAATACCTAGGATTTGTTTTAAGTTGATGCAACCCTTTAATGGGGAGGATTATTGTTTAAGTTATTTAATTTATGTCTTTATCGTATATTACGGGTAGTTGGATGTGATTGTTTTGGATAGTGAGCACCAAATCCTGTGGGAATGAAGTACCTAGATTTGGGGGTGTCACAAGTTGGTATCAAAGCTTTAGGTTATGAACTTTAGGTGGGGGAACCTTAGGATGTAACCTTTAAGGAGATTGAAAACATAGTGGTGATAAACTCTTATCGAGTTTTAAGGAATGGATTAAGGAATTCATTAAAGATAAACAATAAAAGACTTTATGTGCCTATGTGTTAATAACTTATGTGCTCGCGAGTATTGAAGAGTGTCACGCAGTAAATAAAACTTTAAGTATTTTGTTGTCAGGATGTCTAACGTTGAAGGATCCAGTCAAGCTAGGGAGGAGATACCTTAGGTGCCTAGAGATGAGGAGCCCCGAGATGTCCATGTTGTTCGGGAGCAATTTGTTCAGAGGGAGCCATCTTTGTTGGTCACTGTTGAAGGACAGGGGTATGAGCCTGTGTCTTATCCTGAGGAAGAGGACTCTGAGGAGATAGAGGTGGAGGATGAGGAAGAGGATCCTGTGGAGTTTCCACCAAACTTCATTGCAATTGAGATTTATGATGAATTGTATGACCGTAATATAGAATTACATAATAAAGTTGAGGAGTTGAAGGAGTTGGCTGATATGTGTCAAGCCACTATAGAGCAGAAGAATGAGAAGATTCAGGATATTGACATACGTCTTCGGAACGTGGAATGCTGCCTAGTTCATAAAGAGAGTCATCAAGAACAACTATTGGCTGAGAATGAAAAGATGAAGACTGAAGTTGAGACGCTATAAGATGATTTGAAGGAGGAGTCAGCTAAGAGTGCGAGAGCAGAAGACGCTTGGATGAAGGCTACTCAACGTGCAGATCGTGCTGAAGATAAGGTTCAGACGAAGAAGGCCAAGATGAATGAAATGGATTATGCTTTTCATTCTGCGATTGATAGAGCACAGGACAGAGTCTTTTATTACCCAACTCAGTTCAAAGACTTGTCATGGTATATGATGGATCGTAGAACGATATTTTGTATCATGGAAGAAGAGCATAAAGAAGCTGCTCGACGTTTTAATATGCCAAAATAGGAAGAGTAATAAGTTATGTGATTAATTATGCGTTGAATAAATTATGGATCCCATATTTTGAGATAAATTATGGGATAAGATGAATATGTAATCCTGAAACTTTTCAAGTTCAGGTAAATTGATGTAGATAGCAGAGATTCTATCCTTACTATGTTTTAGAAATTATGAATGAATAAAATATCAAAGTTTATTGAAATGTTATGTGTTAAGCTTTAATCTTAGAAAGTTTAAGTTAAACCTTAAATATTCAAGAAATTGAGTAGTGATCTAATAAACGTGTATCTTAAATAGAAAATTGCCTCCTAGAAAAAGATAACCATGCCAACAACCACCCTAAGGAGTATACTAATAACAACAATAATGAGACCAATGCTAACTCGATTCAGCAGTTGGTGGACCTTGTTAACAGGAGCACTTGCGAATCAGCCGCAAGCTCAACTCACGACTTTCAAAGACTTCAAAGTGGTTGGACCGCCAGAGTTTTAAGGGTCTATAAATCCAGTTGAGGCCCAGCCTTGGATCATGGAAATGGAGAAGGTTTTTGACGTTGTCAGGATCAATGAGGATTAGAAAATCGCCTTTGCAACGTTTATGTTGAAATCTGAAGCTAGTTATTGGTGGCAGGCGATTAAGGTTCGTGGGGGAAAGGGAATAATAGTGTGGAATAGGTTCAAAGAAATGTTTTTCGAGATGTACTTTCCGACGAGTTCCCGGAACCAGATGTAGGTTCAATTCTTGGAACTAAAGCAAGGAACCATGTCTGTGCCAGAGTATGCTACGAAGTTTAATGAGTTGGCAAGGTTTGCTCCGTATCAGCTCAATACAGATGAGCATAAGGCGAGAAGGTTTGAACAGGGTTTGAAGCCCTGGTTATATTGCAAGGTTTTAATGTTTCAGTTAAATACATTTGCAGCAGTACTAGAAAGGCGATTATCGCGAAAAGTGGAAGAGATACCTTAACCAAGTATAATCAAGAACAAAAGAAGAGTAAGAATGAGAATGAAATTAAGGTTGGTGGAAACAATAGTGGAAGTAATAACCAGAAGAGGAAGTGGAATGAAAATTCAAATGCAGGTGGACAACAAGGAAGTTAGCAAAAGAAGAAGTTTGAAGCTTGTACTACTTGTGGGAAGAACTACACTGGTGTGTGTCTGAAGGGTAAGCGGTTGTGTTTTAATTGTGGCAAGGAGGGTAACATTGCGCTGAATTATCCTAGTCTGAAAAAGGGAGCTTGTTTTACTTGCGGGTCGAAAGATCATATGGCTCATGATTGCCCTAGAAAGACAGCGGGAGGTGCAACTGGAGGTAAAGGAAGCAACAGTGGTGGTACATTGACTATCACTGGGCTAGTGCCATCGAATTGACCCACTGCCAGAACTTTCAATTTGACCATGCAAGATGCTGTGCAGTCAAAGGATGTGGTTTCAGGTATCATTCCCATCAATGGTATTAATGCTTACGTGTTATTTGATCCGGGTGCTACTTGTTCATTTATATCCGATGATTTTGCTAAAAACTTAGATTTGCCTCAGGAAGAATTAGATTTTCCTTTGAGCATAGAGATTGCGAATAAGTAGGCGATTCCTGTTAGGTTTATATACAAGAATTGTAGGGTGGATCTATGAGATGATGGTGGATTTAATACCGATTAAACTTGGGGAATTTGATGTTATATTGGGAATGGATTGGTTATTCAATTACGGGGCGGTAATTGATTGTCAAAAGAAATGTGTTAACCTTATGACTCAGTCAAAGGTGGTGTTTTATGGTAGCAAGTCACCTAGACAAGCAAGTCGTTTGACGATGATTCAGGCCAAGAAGTTACTGAGACAAAGATGTGTAGGATACTTAGCCTACATAGTCGATACTCAGAAGAAAGACTGCAAAATTAGAAGAGATACCGATCATTAAAGATTTTGCAGATATATTTTCAAACGATTTTCTTGGACTTTCGCCAGATAGAGAGGTTGATTTCGTGATTGATTTAGCGCCAGAAATAGCCCCGATATCTAAAACCTCGTATAAAATGGCCCCAGTAGAAATGAAAGAGATGATGGTGTAGTTGCAAGAATTACTAGACAAGAAGTATATCCATATGAGTGTATCACCGTGGGGAGCACTGATGTTATTTTTTAAAAAGAAAGATAGGTCAATGCGACTCTGCATTAATTACAGGGAATTTAAGAAGGTCACGATTAAAAATAAGTATCCGTTACCAAGAATCGATGACTTGTTCCATCAACTGAAGGGATCTAGGTACTTATCGAAAATGGATTTAAGAAGTAGATATCATCAGTTGAAGGTAAGGAAGGAGGATGTACCAAAAATGGCATTCAAAACTCGGTATGGTCATTACAAGTTTCTGGTTATGTCATTTGGTTTAACCAATGCACCTGCAACGTTCATGGATTTGATGAACAGGGTGTTTACACCATTCTTAGATAAATTTGTAGTGGTGTTTATTGATGATATATTAGTGTATTCTAAAACAAAGGAGGAGCACGTTGAACACTTAAGGGTGACGTTAGAGACATTTAGAAGAGAGAAGTAATCGTACGCTAAATTTTTGAAATGTGAGTTTTGGTTAAAATGTGTGCAGTTTCTTGGGCACGTTATTGACAAGGACAAAATCTCGGTAGATCCATCAAAAGTTGAAGCTGTAATAAACTGGGATTAGTTAAAGACACCATCAGAAGTAAGAAGTTTCATGGGGTTGGCAGGTTACTATAGGTGTTTTATTCAAGATTTTTCCAAGATCGCAACTCCGTTGACGAATTTGACTAGGAAGGAAGTTAAGTTTGTTTGGACGGAGAAGTGTGGGGAGAGTTTCCAAGAGTTAAAGAAGAGATTAAGTTCAACACCTGTGTTGTCATTGCCTGATGATACAGAGAATTTTGTGGTATATAGTGACGCATCACATAAAGGAATAGGCTGTGAGTTTATACAAAACGGCAGGGTCATTGCGTGTGCATCGTATCAATTGAAGGATTATGAGAAAGGGTATCCGACTCATGATTTGGAGTTGGTTGCGGTGGTGTTTGGTCTTAAGATCTGGAGGAACTATCTTTATGGAGAAAGGTGTGAGATATATATAGACCATAAAAGTCTTAAGTATATCTTTACACAGAAGGAATTGAATATGCGATAGAGAAGGTGGCTGGAGTTGATTAAAGACTACGACTGGGAGATTCTTTATCATCTTGGAAAGGCGAATGTTGTTGCTAATGCCTTAAGTAGAAAGGTTCGGCAGAAATTAATGATGTTAACTGCTCAGGAAAATCTTGTAGCAGAAATGTCCAAGATGGAGTTGGAAATTAAATATCCGACAGAATCAGATGAAAAATTATTCTAGATGGAGACCAGTTCAATTTTGGTGGATAAGGGGAAGAATGCACAACTTCAAGATGAAAATTGTGAAAAAATAAAAAGAAAAGTGTCTGTAGATAAAGAAGACAAATTTAAAATTGATGCGGAAGGGTTGCTTAGATTTAAGGAAAGAATTTGGGTTCCGCTAATACCAGAAGTTAAAGAGAAAATTTTGAATGAGGCTCATAAATTACGATATTCGATTCACCCCAGAAATATAAAAAATATAACAGGACCTCAGACATCATTTTTGGTGGTCGAATATGAAAAAGGACATTGCTGAATGTGTGGCAAAATTCTTAACGTGTCAGAAAGTCAAATCTGAACATCAAAGGTCAATCGGATTGTTGCAACCATTAGAGATATTGGAATAGAAATAGGAGCATATCACAATGGATTTTGTGGTAGGTCTTCCAACGAATCAGCAAGGTTATGATGTGATTTGGGTGATTGTGGATCAATTGACAAAGTTAGCACACTTTTTGCCAATCAAAATTAGATTTAACCTACATCAGTTGGCAAAACTGTATATGAAGGAGATTTTATCAAGACACGGTGTCCTGATGTCTATTGTATCAGATAGAGATCTACGTTTCACATCAAAATTCTAGACACGACTACAGGAGTGCTTGGGGACGCAGTTGAGAATGAGCACATCGTATCATCCTCAAATTGACGGACAAAGTGAGAGGAAAATCCAGACATTGAAGGATATACTCAGAGCTTGTATTATGGATTTTAAAGGAAATTAGGATTACCATCTACTGTTGGTTAAATTTGCCTATAATAACGGTTATCACGCAAGTATTGACATGTTGCCTTACGAAGCGTTGTATAGCAGGAAGTGCAGAACCCCGTTGTGCTGGGACGAAGTTGGTGAACGTTGGCTATTAGATCCAGAATTGGTGCAGCAGACCGTCGAGATCGTCGAGGTGATTCGGGCAAGACTGATAGCTGCACAGGATAGGCAGAAGAAATATGCTGATCAACACAGACAGAATCGGGAATTTGATGTTGGCAGTTTTATTTTTTTGAAAGTGTCTCCTTAGAAAGGGAAAAATCGATTTGGTAAAAAGGGAAAAATAAGCCCTAGGTTTATAGGACCTTTTGAAGTGCAACGACGAGTTGGTGAAGTGGTATATGAGGTAGCTCTACCTCCGGAAATAAAATATATTCATAACATTTTCCATGTTTGGGTATTACGACCATATAAGCATGATTATAAATATGTTATAGACTATGAACCATTACAGTTTGAAAAAGATTTATCTTATGAAGAAGTTCATGATCAAATTGTTGACAGAAAAGAGCAAGTACTATGGAATAAAATAATATCTTTTGTTAAGGTAATTTGGAGAAACCACAATGCTGAAGAAGCTACGTGGGAACTTGAAGACGTTATTATGAAAAATTATCCTCAATTATTTGCTTAATTTTTGTATAGCGATTCTAGGGACAGAATCTTGTTAAGGAGGGAAGAATGTGACGAATGAATTTATTGAGTCGTGATTATGGGGACATAATCCTTTTAAGGAGGGAAGGATGTAACAAACGAGAATTTTTTTTATTTAATTTTAAAATATTTATTGGGTTAAATAAATATTTTAATTTATTTATTTATTGAGTTAAATAAATTATAGCTGAAATTTGTTGTGGAATTATTTAATTAAATTAATGTTAAATAATTTTATAGTTTAAAGTTTTGATTTAATGAGATAATTAAAAATTAAATGAGTTGTTAAATAATTATCGAATTGTGTAATGGTGGTGATATTTCTAATTTAACTTAGTGATTAAATTAGAGATTTAATAATAATTTATAATGGACATTGTATTAAGATTTAATTGAATTAATATTATAATTTAATTAAGGGGTGTGACAATTGAACCATATTATATAAGTAATATAAAAATAAATTAAAAGGAGATTTGAAAGGGTTTTGCCAAACATGGTCTTGTGACCTTTGGCATAATTTAACTGATAAAGCTTTTGGTTTTTTTTACCTTGTGACTTAAGTTTGCGCATGATGATATATCAGTTTTAGTGTGTTTACGTGTTTTATTCATAAGGCTAAGAATAAAGAGTGTAGAGAAGAAGGGGAAAACACAGAGAAAGAGAGAGAGCTCTAGAGAGGAATTGAGAGGGAATTGGAAGAGAAATCTTTGAAAACAAGAAGGAAGTAGTAATTCTCGATCATCTTCTAACAAGTCTAAACAAGAATCAAAGGGTAAGAATTCAATTTATAATCTTTATTTCTCATGTTCTTGAGTTTCTATGGCTAATTTATGAGAATTTGGATTATATATGTTAATTAGTTTATGTAATCCATTGGTTATCATCTAGAAATGATTTTCAGTAGGAAAATTCATGAAATTATATTTTAGAATGGGGATTTTTGTGTTCTTGAGTTATCTTTTGGAAATGAAAATTTGGTTGATGATTTGTTAGAATGGTTGTTATGTGTGTATAGATGGTTTATAATCTGTTTTATATTGTTTACAAATGATTTTGGAGTATCAAATTTATGTGTAGTCATGTTTAAGAAGAAGAAATTGGTTTTTGGTTGAATATGTACTAAAAGGCTGATTTTAGAGTTAAAATTTATGATTGAATTATATGGTAATCTCTAAATTGGTTATTGATTGTGTTAATACATTGGATTATGAAAAGAATGCAATTCGTATGGTTTAATTTCGTTAAGAAACTAAGATTTGGTGATTGATTACGCTAAATGTGTTAAAAATAGAGAAAACAACAAAAACATTATTTTAATCCTTTAAATTTGGTTTTTTATGTTGTTATAAGTGTAATATGCATGCTTAGTGATGTTGTTAATAAGTTTATAGCTTTTAGGTTTGTTGAATTAATGTTTAGTTGGAGAAAATTGGGTTGTTTGGGATGAACTGTGAAGCGAGGGACTTGATTTCAAGTTTATGTATATGTCTATGTCTGGCAAATGCATTCTTATTTGGTATCAAAAGTAAATAAGCCAACAATTGCGCTTTCTTTGAGTTTTCTAGAATTGAGCACCGGTAGCAATTTCTACTATATGCTTAAGGCTTGGGGAAGCAATTGCGCCTTCCCCTCGAGTAGAAATAATTTGTTTTTTTTATGTTTCAGTTCATGATGTGTGGTTTAACCTAATCTAATGTTCTTGATATTGTCTTAAGCATGTAATAAAGTTCTATAACAGATTGTAAACATGTATTTGATGATCTTAGGTTGAAAAGATAATAACTTGAGAAAACTTTAACTTATAGTTTATAAAGTCTTGAGATGTTATTTAAGCGTGATGTTGCTTTATTAGACTTATGATATCAGACCTGTAAATGGTATCAATGATCGGAATATGAGATAGGATAACGAGATGAACTTGAATAAGAATTAAACCTATAGGGTTAATGTTAGTTTAACTAATCGATATTGCGATTCTAATGGTATATGTAGGGTATTTGGCAAACGTGTGTTATAATTGTGTAACCTACGCAGGAGGCAAGTTCCTAAACCTTATTTCTTTATATAGAGCAAGTTATTTATCCCTACTTTATTTATTATTCCGCAAGATTCTAAACCCTACTTTTCATTGAGCAAGTTTTCTAATCTTAAACTTGTTAATATTGTGATTATAATTGTTCAAGTTCCTATCCATTAACTCTCGTTAATGCAAAGCTTAAATTGATCATTAATTCCTACAAAACTTTCTGATTCTTTTAAAGATAGTACATTGGATATACAATGTTTTATTCAATTGTATATTATTGTGAGTCAATCTTTGATTCAAACATTATAGTTTAATATTATTTTATTGTATCGAACCTTGAAATGGTTAGTGAATCTTTATTGATTTTACTAGTCCATAGTCAATGAGCGTTGTAAAATTCTAGAATCATTATCAAGCTAATCCAAACTAAACTTTCTTTAGTGCGGAATCCTAAGTCAAAGTGGGATGAACAACCCTATTATAGGGGATTATTTATATGTTAGCGTTAAGATATTTGTGCGCAATACATAGTAAGAAGGGCTGATCCCCCTATGTACGAGAAGAAAGGTCTATATAGTCTAATGACTGTTAAACTTTGAAGTAGAAATACTTAATAACCTGGGACATAATTCGTGGTCTTAAGACCCTCAGATGTATAATTCGATATAACTTTCTAATCCTGATTCAAAGGTTGAGTTCTACGTTATTCAGTATTCATTGTCTATTTTATGATTTTATTATTTTCATCATTATATTTGTGAGCACTTGTTTGCTCACTCGTGCATATAAAATGTTGTAGCTAAGGTTGAAAGATCAGATGAACCGTGCACTAGTATGGGCAAAGGTAAAGCTACCAAGTGATGAAGACTTGGATTATTTTATTTGAAAGAATTTATGTTATGAGACTTATTTGTTTATGTGATGCATTCCGCAAACTTATGTAATGATTTAAGGTTAGAATACCTGGGATTTTTTTTAAGTTGATGTAACCCTTTAATGGGGAGGATTTTTGTTTAAATTATTTAATTTATGTCTTTATCCTAGATTACGGGTAGTTGGATGTGATTGTTTTGGATAGTGAGCACCAAATCCTGTGGGAATGAAGTACCCAGATTTGGGGGTGTCACAAATTGGTATCAAAGCTTTAGGTTATGAACCTTAGGTGGGGGAACCTGAGGATGTAACCTTTAAGGAGATCGAAAATATAGTGGTGATAAACTCTTATCGAGTTTTAAGGAATGGATCAAGGAATTCATTAAAGATAAACAATAAAAGACTTTATATGCCTATGTGTTAATAACTTATGTGCTCGCGAGTATCGAAGAGTGTCACGTAGTAAATAAAACTTAAAGTATTTTGTTGTCAGGATGTCTAACGTTGAAGGATCCAGTCAAGCTAGGGAGGAGATACCTTAGCTACCTAGAGATGAGGAGCCCCGAGATGTCCATGTTGTTCGGGAGCAGTTGGTTCAGAGGGAGCCATCTTTGTTGGTCACTGTTGAAGGACATGGGTATAAGCCTATGTCTGATCCTGAGGAGGAGGACTTTGATGAAATAGAGGTGGAGGATGAGGAAGAGGATCCTGTGGAGTTTCCACCAAACTCCATTGTAGCTGAGATGTATGATGAATTGTATGACCGTAATATAGAATTACATAATAATGTTGAGGAGCTGAAGGAGCTGGCTGATATGCGCAGAAGAATGAGGAGATTCAGGATCTTGACATACATCTTGGTAACGTGGAATGGAACCTAGTTCATACAGAGAGTCATCAAAAATAGCTATTGGCTGAGAATGAAAAGATGAAGACTGAAGTTGAGAAGCTAAGAGATAATTTGAAGGAGGAGTGTGCCAAACTTTAGAACACAAAATAGACTGGCCAAAGCTACTATAACAGCAACTAACTATCCACTGTTGTTGTGAATGGTCAGTAGCCCTGCCCCCTCTCTTCTTTCCCATTCTAAGTTTTCAAGCTCACTAAACAGTCTATATACATGTTTATTTTAGGAGTTCAGAAATTAAGCCTTATGGGTAAAATTTTGAATTACAACACCACGCCAAAAATGGCTCATCAATGTTGTTGCAGTAGCTGTTTGCTGCTGCTCACTGCTGCCATTAGGCATCAGTCTCTTTTTCCCTGCCCCCTTGTTCCAAGTAGTTTTTATCCCTACATCTTTGATCCATTTATTGTTACATTATGAATATATTATAACTCATGTGATTGCTTATTTTAGAAATTTATTGGCAAACCTTTTCAATACTTTATAAACTAAACATGATGCCACCATTGGTTCAACTCAATCTCCCACATGAATCTGCTGCTAGCACTTGTTGCTGCTGTAACGACCCCAAATCTGGGTCCCTTGAACCTCGGACTTGGTGTGTCACGATACATCATCTTCATATATATTCTATAAACTAATGCGGAATTATAAACATAAATTGTTTATTACACAATGGTTCTTTAACATTTCCCAAGGTCTAGAACCTTTATCTTAATACATTCCTTTAATGATTCACACGGTTTACATAATCAACATATTTAAGGTAACATAATATTTGACGCATAATAAGTTATTCTTGGAATTTATCCTTGTCTTTGTCTTTCCTCAAACCTTCGTCTTAATCTAAAAATGTTATTATGATATAACAAGAGTGAGCAACTACTTTGCCCAACAAGTTTAAATATAAAAAGGATATATCATGATTGAAAAGGGATAAGCTTTCTAGTTTTCAACAATGTAATATAATTGTGAAAGAGCGTGAATCAATTTAAATAATTGAATGACTGAATCAATAATGCGTAGTAGTCAACAATGACCATGAAAAAATTTAACTAAATCTTATGGTAATCAAGGTTGATGCCTTTCATACCTGATGAATATATGCAACATGCACTAAGTGCGCATCAATAATCAAAGATGTGGAATAATTGATAATAATTAATCCACTAGCATGCTTGAAAAATAATAACTCAAGTTTGAGTTAGGAAACTTGCCTTGCCCATCGATTACTGCTACGCAATCTATTATAATCTCTTTATTGAAAAGACCTATCATTGTTAAGATTGATCTTCCAATTAGCATATATACTTTATCTGATAACATTACTATTTTAATAACATATTATCTAACATTTAGCCACATAATAAATATTAGATCTTACATTAAGTCCTTAATTAGTAATATTATCATACCTTGATAATATTACTATCATCTTCAAATCATTTCATATCATTAATCTTAATAATATTTTATTCACTTTTAGTATTATTAATCAATTAATAATACTTTAATCATATAATAATATCTTAATCGTTTACAAATATTATTAACCATTTAATAATATTTTAATCACACATTAATATTATTAATCATTTAATAATATCTTAATCATTTAATATTATTAATCATTTAATAATATTTTAATTTAACTTTAATCTAATATTATTAATCATTTCATAATATTTTAAATCGTTATCTAATATTATTAATCATTCAATAATATTTTAATTTAACTTTAATATAATATTATTAATCATTTAATAATATTTTAAATTATTATCTAATATTATTAATTATTTAATAATATTTTAATCTAACATTTATTAATAACATTTTAATCTAATATTATTAATTATTTAATAATATTTTAATCATTTATTAAGCTTATAAACATTTTATTTTAATTGTTTACCATTTACTAATTACTTTACTTAACAACCCTAAAATGTCATAAATATAATACCTCATCAAAAATGAGCTAAATAGCCTCCATATATCTGATTACATCATCTTTAGGATTTATTGTTAAAAAAAATTATATTTTTACCCTTTATAACATCACTTAACTTATTTTATCTATTTATTCATAACTCTATCATTCACATGAAAAATACAAAAAAAAAATTCAAAAATTCTAATTTTTTAGGAAACATTAGTTAATATTACCCTTATAAACATATAATATTTCTGGATTTTTCAGTTTCGTTTTTTATGCTTAAAATGGCCAAAACAGTCGGATCTTGCAATAATTTTCATGAACTGAGTTTTTGTCCAAAATTTCCGAAACTTTTAGGGGATGTTCCTATTATGTATATGTATTTCTTGTAAAAATTTAACAATTTTTGAAGTTACACACTAAGAGTTATTCCCTTTTAGTTTTTAAGTAGTCCTTTCTCGTAAAATCCATAACTTTCATCCTACATATTCCAAAATTACCATCTTTTTACTGAAAACATTTAAATCAACATATTATCATCTCAAATTTTTTCAGAATTTTTAAAGTACAATAAACATAAAAAACTGCCCTTGCTATGAACTGCCCAAAAACAGTCCCTTTTTCTCTTTTTCAAAAATTTGGACGGTAAGTGCGTTGTATTTAGTTATTTATGTGTCAAGTTCTCACACAAATACTTAAAACCCATTTTATGAATGTTTTTATTAGGCATTGGGGAGGACCTTGGGCCGAGATCCTACCATTCTAGAGTTTTGGGATCGAGCCCACACGCCAAGACAGCGTGCTTTGTCTCGAGTGACTTTAGCTATCTGGGTAAAACTCATCTTACTATTTAACTTTTAATAATATTCAATCGTAAATAATTTGATATAATTAACATACGTATACGGAATACATTACAGGACCGATTTCAGAGGCTTCGGGACGAGCGTATAGCTGAGTTGGAGGCTATTAGGAGGGGTTCTGAGCCATTAGATTCCGTCACCCCTCTTTCCGAAATTGTATTAGATCGGGATGAGGAGCTGAGACTATGGGTCGCGTCTCAGGATCCCCCTACTAGCAGTACCGGCAGATATCGAGTGTTGGGTCTGCCGAGGATACCCGCATATACACTTCCTGGAAGTAATATTTTATTATGTTTCACGAAATAATTATCCGAATTTATCACATTATATAAATTATTATTAGTAATCGAATTTGTATCTCTTTATAGGCTCCAGTCAGCGCCAGCGTCCGAGAGCACATGTCGGACCATCTCATACGGGCTCTGGCTTGGATAACAATATCTTTCGGCGGTTGATAGGGGCCGTGTCGGATAGGTTTCGTACTGATCCGGTGTTTCGGCGTCAACAGTTGCCTTCCAGTTCTCGTTTTCACCAGATTGCTCAAGATATTATAGCAGGGGCCTCTGCAGAGAGTACGTGATTACCACGGGAGTAGTTCGACACTTGGAGCGCTGAGATGCTCCGGATGGTGATTACCCTCTTGGAGGAGGCTTTTCGTCCTCCCCCACCTACTCAGGTATTCTTATTGTTTATGTTTTTTTCAATTAAGGCTAGCTTGTTAATTCTCACACATATATATTGTAAGACCCCAAATAATTAATAAATGAAATTTAATTTCCTCTATTTATTATTTTGAAATAGTAAGGGTTGATGTGATTAATGTGGATAGTTATGGGTAAAATACGCAAATATTTCAAAATAAGCAAGTGGTTATAAAATATTCATTGTTGTTGGAGAATATTCGTTTGGTCGTGGAATATTCGATCTTGTTGAGAATATTAAATGCACTACGTAAGCAACCATGTGTGGGCCCCATAACCGGAAAGCGATTGGAGGAAGAAAATGACAAATATAAGTTGTTTAAAAATAACAGCAGTAGTTGTTACCAAGTTTAATCGTTGAAATACCCGGTGGTTAAAACACGATGTCTGGCGTTGTTGCACAAGAAGACACCCGTGATTGCACCAATTATTGACTCTTACGTGAAGAAGGCACTACTCAATAATGGTTACGTAATTATTGCTCAATATTTTATTTTATTGGTTCAATAATTGTTGCGTTGATATTTTATATTCTTTGTTGTTTCAATAATTGTCATTACACGGTATTTTTATTATCGAAGCAATAATTCATATTATCTGAATAATATTATTAGATAACATTATTGGCAATGTCTAGAAAGTTCTGTCTAAGGAGAGGTTTGGTCACCTAATGCTTGCCAAGAGAAGGAGAAATTCTTATTCGAAAGCCCCCTCTCTCCTGAAGGCGCTCGTTGTCAATATTGTGATTCTGTAATATTATTTGTGAATAATTAATTATTGATTCATATGATGAGGAAAATATTAATTTTATGTGGATATAGATGGAGAAAATTTTAATGTGACAATTGTTGAAAATTAATATTTTATCTTTTTCTGATAAAATAATTCATTTAAATATATATATTATTATATTTTAATAATATAATAATGGTGATATTTTTACAACGAATGTGGGATATATGAGTATACGAGGAGGAAGAGTATTTTTATTGCAATAAATGTTTAAAACATGTTAAACATGTAAATTGGACCCCATTTATCGATCGAAATTTGATTATAAATTTCTAAAATCGTCCGTTTGTGGATTTCGCCAATTTCTGTTTGGAATTTGGAAAAACTTTCTTACGTAAAGTTGTATAGAATTGAATTTTCTATAAAAACTCGCGAGATTCGAATTTTCTGACAAAAGGGCTATTTATTGTGAATTATTGAAGTTCCGGAGTTCTGAAATAATTGATTTTTGGAAGTTTTAATTATTTTTATTATGAAAAACGTTTTTGTCATTAAAGGTGGGGCTTGCATGTGATGAAAATGCTGAATTTCAGATCTTAGAAAGTGTGCGTGGGAAAATTTAATATATATTAATATTTTAATTAAATTTTCTGCTTTGGTGTTTTAAGCATTTTCCTATAAATAGGGTGCTTATGTTAGAATTGAAAATTATACCAGAAACTGAAGTTTTCTCTCTCTATATTATCGAGCATATTCTTGTGAGTATTTTGAGTATACTTTGAGTATTGCTATACTGAGTGCAAGTTCAAGTTATAGCCTATATCCAAAGATTCCAAAGGTAAGATCTTGTCTTTCCGAGGTAAGGGATATTATTTTTTTCATAATGATATTATTTCTTCAATATCATTATGCTAAAATATTGATCTGAAGTTTTTATCAAATTTGGAACTTTTGGTGTCGGAGTTACTATTCACGATACTCAAGACTTATTCACGATACTCAATATTATTCACTTATCACGACACTATTCATCGAAAAATGAAAATTTTTCTTTTCGTCCAAAATATCTATTGTGGATACTAGCTTTGATTGTATCCATGTTTTGATCATTCTTGAATTTTACACCACTATGATTATTTTTGAGGTATTTTTGGGCGTGGATAAAACGTAAGCACTTAATCCTTAATCCTTAATCCTTGTCATTTTGTTTCTTTGGATTCGTTTCTAAAAAAATATATATATATATATATTTTCATCATCCTCGATCTTAAATGATGATATTATTGAATATCTTTGGCTGTAGTTCAAAGATGAATGATTTCGATGAATATCTTTGGCCTCAGTAGTGCAAAAGATGAATGGTGTTTAGATGAACATGATAATCAAATGGTGAATGTCCTCGCTTTTCAGTAAAAAGGATGAATATATGATTCCGTATATATATTGATTGATGTTACAGGATAAAAATATTGATGATGGACCGTTAAATTCATAGATATTAGTAGATTTCATCCTCTACGTAACTCTTCTATGAATTAATATTTTTCATCATGAGTATTGATTTAAAACTTGTTATCTCATTGTATTCTATTATATTTTTCCTGTTGAAGACTAACGATAATTTTGTTGTATATTATCTTAGTCATAATATTCTTTCTTTGGGCTAGTCGAGCTCACCCTTTTCCTTTTGTTCTATTTTTTCTTCTCGTGGAGGCGAGAATATAGCGAAGATTTAGCCTGGGGGTATGGAATGAAGGTTCTAGGGAGAGTTGTTTAGTAGTCCTCACCATTGTTGTAAAATAATGTATCAATAATTATGATGAGGATTTATTTGTATGTGGATATTTTTGCAGATGGCAATATCTATATTTAAACTCACGCTTTACTATTGTAATAATAAAGTTGTAGTTGTTTTACATCTGTATTGATTGACAACTCAGAATGGGTGATGTAGACCTATTTTGGGGGTGTCACATATATACGGACTAATGATTTATATTTTTGATTCTATCAACAGGGTGGCGATGGCGAGCAGATTGGCGATGACGAGCAGTCGCACGACGCTGATTTCCATACACCAGAGCAGCAGCGTCGTTCACCTCTGCCCGATGATGATACTTTTACTAGTTTATAGCTCATTTGTATTCATGTTATTATAGAACATTTGTATATATTGTAGTGTCTAATTGTGTCTGTATAAGTATTGTAAATTATATTGTTTATTATTTATGGAACATTAGCTTATATTTGTAATTGGTTAGCTTATAATACGTTGTGGTGGATATTTGAATGTCACTACTACAAAACAGTAAATAGATAACGCGAAAAAAACGTTGTGGTTTCAATCAGAAAAACGTCGTGGTTAAGGGTGTCATCTATTTGACACCCTTACACAACGTTTTTAAAACGTTGTAGTTACACATTATACAACGTTTTTAAGAAAAAAAAACGTTGTAGATTTATTTTCTATAAATTAGTAGATGTTTGAAAACGTTGTAGAAGGTATGATTCCACAACGTTTTCTGGCTAAAAATGTTGTAATTTAATATATGAGACAACGTTTAGGCACATTTACACAACGTTTATATTGTGTCATCTATTTAGAAGGTGTCATTTATTTATACAAATATACAACATTTTTAAAATGTTGTAGATAAAAAAAATAAAAAATATTGTAGTTCACCTATATTACCAATGCACCTACAATATGCTAATGCCATGATATATAGCTAAAAGGTATAAATTCTCATTTAAATTTAAAGCCAAAATATATCAACCATTCAAAATACATCCCAATAATACCATTCGTTTACAGTTTCAAATTACTATATCCACAAAATATATACCAAAATATCCATATATACATCTCAAATTCACTTTTTAATCCACAAAATAAATCAAACTATCCATAAAATTAAGCTACTACCTAAGCATGTGCAAAAAAAGCCTAGAATAATTAATCTGCCATCTTTGTAATACTTCTTTTCCTTTTGGTCTGTCAGTCCCCCATTTCTTTATAAGTTCCACAGGGGATTGAAAGGAACTCCACTCCATTTCCAGAAACTTACTTCTGGAGTCTGGTCCAACAAAATAATTAATCTGCCACCTTCAAACCCACACAAGTAACAAAGAAAAAAATGAAATAAACTGTAAAACAAAATAAGAATGTCAATACTTGGCAAAAAAATAAGAATGTGGATAAACAACAAGTAAATCAAAATGCCTTGCTACACCATAAGTTTAGTACGACAATATTATACAAAAGTACCTGGCTAACATGGCAGCATTTTTTTGTTTCCAGAATTGGGAAAATAATACCGCCCATAATATTATGCTTATAAAGAAAACAGGGAGGACTAGTAACTGCAATGCTCTGAAACACAATAGAAAACATTAAGCTAGATAACGAAAAACTGAAAAACACATCAACAAAAAAGTTAACTAGCATGCAAAGGCGAAGATAAGATGACCTACCCAAAATCAACCAATTTCAAAATAAGGCCAAATGCCGCAGAAATAACAGCCACCGCGTGTACATTCCAAGGAAAGTAAAATAGGTTGCAATCTACAGTGTACATATAACAATCAAATTTGTACCTGAACAAGAATTGCATTTGTATTTTGTAGGTAAAAACTTGGATGCCAATACAAATTATGTTCCAACGACTTCTATAATATGAGCATTTACCTTCATCCCAAAATATGAATAGATCTCATCAATATGCTCAATTTTTTCTTATACTCTTAAGTGCATTACCCAATCCTCCATATTCCCAATGCGAACAATAGAGGTTTTGCGGTCCCCCAACCCCAATGTCCTCATTTGATGAAAACTTCCAAGTTCAAGAGCGCAATAAATCAATAATATCATTAACATGTTCAATAGATTAATATCATTAACATGTTCAACCCCAATGCCCTCATTTGATGTAACCGTAATGGGATTGACAGGAAGAAGAGGATTAGTGTAGTCCCTGGATCAAAAGGCAATATCATTAACATGTTCAACAGATTAATACTCGTAATAAAATAACTTTGACAGCTAAAGCAAACATATCAATCTAATACAAAGTTGTATTATAAGATCATGAACAATTATATAACAAATAAGAAGAAAAAGGAGAAAATACACCATACTACAATACAACAAAAGTGTTACAATATATCATTATATTAGTAGTAGATTATAGAAACTAAAATACCCAAAAAATGATCTTCAGATACCTGCTGCGATTGCTCTGAAATTTTACACTCAAATCTGTGGGCAGAATACTACTTATACATAATTTCCACCAAATACTAATTAATACTAGAGGAAGCAAATACTAATTTACCTGAACCAATATAATATTGAGTTTGTTCACATACAGTCTTTCCCGACGAAAAGAGATCTCATCACTCGAAAGCTACGCAAATAGGAATAAAAACAAATTATCACAGAAGAAGAAATTATCTTTGAGACTGATAACCTTCTTAAGGGGTTACATACCCAAATAGTTGTGATTATTAATTCATATAAGCAAAAATAGTTGACAGTTTTTAAGGGCTTGCCTTTGCTTCATACACATCTCCTCTTCTCTCTGCCGCGACGCCGAGGCTTGTCCGATCGCTAGTTGGCCAAGGTTTTAACTCACTATACGGATATCAACAAGCCAATCTCAAAACTCTTTGTTGATTCGTCGCTCGATGTGCGACCGGATCGCCGGGATCTGCTTCTCGAGCATCCATTGAAGCGTGGATGACGGCGTTCTGTTGAAAAAATCAGTCTATTGATTCCAGACACTACCATGAAGAAGTTGTTTTGCGAGATATGAAGATTTGCTTGGGAGCAAAGCTCCATTAATAGAACACAGATTCAGCAAATCTTTAAACCCCAGGGCTTGAAGATTTGCCAGAGTTATGTTTAGGCATTTGTTTCAAACACAGTTATGTATGTCTTTTAATTTTAAGTTTTCACTTCAACGTGGTTTTTTGCTCGCTTCGTGTTTTTTACATCCATAACGTTTTTTAAAAAAAAATGTTATAAATTAAAATAAAAAAAATACCCTTTTAAATAGATAATATTTTTTCATACATATTTACAACGTTTTATTAAAAAATGTTGTAAAAAAAATACCACAACGCTTTTTATAAAAATGTTGTGAGTTAGTATTGTCTATTTACTACTTTGTACTAGTGTGTGAATGTGAATGATAACGAGTTGAAGATTACGTTTTAGTGCTACGTTGCATATTTGAATGTGAGATACATGTTTATATTACTGTGTATTGGGTTGTGACAGGTTACAGGTACATTAATGGGTTTAAACACCTGGAAACTGAACTTTTAAAATCTGTATTAAAAAAAAATTAATTTTGACGGAATAAGGTATTTCTGACGGAACTTCCCTCGAATTTAACAAATAGCCATTTTTTTTATAAATAGCAAAATATTCTAATTTTCAGTCGGAGATAAATCACCTTCGACGGAACATGCCCGTTGAAAATATGGTATCTTCGACGTAATTTCCGTCGGAGTTAATAAGGAGTTAATAATGAGTCATTTTTAATAAATACTGGATTGTTTGAATTTTCAATCGGAAATAGGATAATTCCGAGGGAATATGTCCGTCGAATATATGGTATATTATACTCGACGAAAAGTTTCGTCCTGTATATTCTGTCGAAGATAGATTATGTTCGACGTAATTCCGTCGGAGTTAATTTCATCGAAGATACTACATATCCGACGGAATTTTTGACGGAACTTATCTTCGACGCTAATATATACGACTGAATTTCTGATGGATATTTTCGTTGGAAATAATATATTTTCGACGGAATAGGCCTAGGTTCGACGAAATATTCCGTCGGAAGTAAGCTTTTTTCTTGTAGTGATGTTGCTAACTGCTTTTATATAAACTAGCTAACACATCTTGCTTACATCTCACATTTATAAATACGAAAAAGGGATGAGTGATGCTACCTTCCGTTTGTTTAATTATGTTCTTTGGCTCTCTCTTGAACTGAAGCTCAGCTGCTCAACATAACAGGAAATTTCAACTCTTCCCTGCTCTAGCCGGGTGGAAGAATTAGAATTTTTCTAGGAGAGGAGATGGCGGTTGAAGAAGAAAATGAAAGGAGTAACCATGCCAGCTCATTCCATGCCAGCTCCTACTCAAGACTTGCCTAGCCAAGATATAAAACACAGCTCCTGCTAAACATAATTCCCTTGCTCCCTCCGTAATACAGCTCATGCTTGATGGTTTAGCTGAGAAGGTTTAATACCTTAAGGCTTCGTTTGGTTCATAACCTTAATATAACCCATTGTATTAATCTCCGTACTTAACGCATAGCATATAATGCATTTTAAATATACCTAAATGCACTTCAAAAATCCGGATAAAATATCCATAAATTAGTTCCATCAAAATGAATTTTTTTTATTAAATAAAAATATTTTATTTAATAAATCAATTTTATTATATTAAAATAATTTACTTTCCATAACCCACTTTAATATCCACAAAATACATTTGCCAAAAAATAATTTGCTTCCATAATTTATTTATGCAATAAATATATATATT